>JAMPIV010020035.1:644260-761760 GCA_024509875.1 Oreohelix idahoensis | reverse complement strand
CGAGATGCAAGAGTCTGGAGGGGGCCAGAGATTGGAAGTGATCACTACCTGCTAACAATCAAACGAACAACTGAAAGAGTTGCTCAGCCTAGGAACTGCCCAACATCACGCAAGAAACCAAGTAAACGAGCAGGAGAAATGAGCATTAGGACCTACAAGCTGAGAGAGCCAGAAATTAAGACCAGATATCAGGGGCTTATTGCTACAGCAGTGAGCAACACAGAAGAACGACCTGATGACTTGGAAACCCTCTGGAATAAATTCAAGGATATCATAAAGACAGCTGCTGCAGAAGCATGCGGTGAAGTCCGACTTGGGAACCAGAGAAAGAGGACACCTTGGTGGACAGAGGAAGTCAAAGAGAAAATAAGAGAGAAGAAAATGGCATGGAAACAATACTTAGGAGCTAAAAACTCAACAGGACAAATAGAGAAATATAGAGAATATGTGACACTCAGAACAGAAGCAAAGAACAAAGTGCTAGCAGCAAAACAGAAGTCCTGGGAAGAATTTGGAGAAAAGCTAGAAAAAGATGCAAAAGAAAACCAGAAATTGTTCTATAAGACCCTAAAGAACATGAGGAAAGAAAAACAATGCCCTCTCAAATTTATAAAGGACAAGCAAGGCAAATTGCTTACTGCCCCGAAGGAAGTAATGGAAAGATGGAAAGAATATTTCTCAGAACTCCTGGATGGTGAGCATGATGAAGCATCAGAAATGATAACCACTGACACAGAAGAGGAAACCAATGATGGTGAAGATGACATAAAGATGGAAGAACTGAGGGCAGCACTAGAGAAAATCAAGATGGGCAAAGCAGCAGGGCATGATGGTATAACACCAGAAATGGTTAAGTACATGGGAGCATCAGGCGACCTATTACTCCTAAAGGTCCTACAGGCAGCATGGTGCAACAAGACCATACCAAAGGATTGGGAGATTGCCATCATAACACCAATTTTCAAAAAGGGTGACAATCGACAATGTGGAAACCATAGAGGCATATCCCTTCTCAGTGTCCCTGGTAAAATCTACTCTACAATCCTAGAGCAGAGACTCCGACGCCTAGCTGAGCCACAATTGGATGAGGTCCAGTGCGGATTCCGAGCAAACCGAAGTACTCAAGACCTAATCTTCACACTCAGACAGCTGAGTGAAAAGGCCCATGAGTATAAGAGTGAGATCCATCTTTGTTTCATAGATCTGGAAAAGGCGTTTGACAGGGTCCCCTGGAGCAAACTTTGGGACTGTTTGGCAAAGAAGAATATTCCAGCACCTCTGATTCATGCTATACAGAGCTTCTACAAGTCTTGCAGAAATTATGTGAGGACAGCAAACCATAAGTCAGAAGAGTTCAGGACCACCACTGGTGTAAGACAAGGTGATATTCTATCACCTTACCTTTTCATACTCCTTATGGACGATGTCATCAAGGCATGTAAGGAGAGAACAAGAAAGTATTCAGTGGGGTACTGGAAGATGAGACCGGTCTATATTTCGGAGCTGGCATTTGCTGATGATGTTGCCCTGATTGCTAAATCAGAGGCACATCTCCAATCCAACCTGCAAGTCTGGAAGGAAGAGCTGGAGAAGAGAGGGATGGTCATAAGCAGCTCTAAAACAAAATCCATGGTGATATCACGAGAAGAAAGAAAACATCAGATTAAGTTGGGAGAACAGGTCCTGGAGCAGGTCGACCACTTTAAATATCTCGGAGCTATTATAGACCGAAAGGGAGGCATCAAAGAAGAGTTGGCCACTCGAAAAGCAGCGGCTGGGAGACTTTTTCAGGCCATAAATCGTGGATTCCTCAGCAAGAAAGAGGTTGGTAAGAAAACGAAGATGGCTGTATACCGCTCCACCTATGTCCCAGTCTTGACATATGGATGCGAGTCGTGGGCAATGACTACAACCCACAAAAGCCAGATCCAAACCTCAGAAATGAGGTATCTGAGGAAAGTGGTTGAAGTAACAAGAAGAGACATGGTCCGCAACCAGACGATCCGTCAAGGCCTAAAATCCCATCCGCTGCAGACCCAAATAGAACAGTCCCAACTAAGATGGTTTGGCCATGTCTGCAGAATGGGAGAAGATCGGCTACCACGACAAGCATGGGAAACAAAGAGCCAGGGATCCAGACCTCCAGGACGACCCAGAGTCCGCTGGGAGGACAACATTAGACAATCTTTGAAGGACCGAGGACTAGAATGGAACCAGGCCAGGAAAAAGACAGCTGATAGAATGGTCTGGGGATCTCTCTTCCAAACCTCTACACCTCACGGTAGAAGGGGAACGACTAAGTAAGTAAGTAAGTACGATCACAATCAACATGCATAACAAAATACAGAAATCAAAAGTAGAAAACCTGCAGAAAATGGATATCATAGTTTTGTTTTGGTTTCATGCGTCAAACATTAATTATTGAAACATTAAATTGCAAGTCCACATTTATTACCTTAAAATAACACACCCAATTGTCCCCAAAACATGAGAGCTAACAATTATCTCAATCATACATCTCGATGGTCATGTAAAAATGAGTATGGTCATGAGTAAAACGAAATTTTCAATTTAATAAATAAAACATACACCTATTAAACGATTTCCACACACTGTTAATTCTGCCACTCTCACGCAACAACTGCCATAATTTGCTCTAGCCCCAAAATTTCGCTCAATTATCATTCACACTCCCTTTTTTTTATAGGAGGAATCTGTACATTCACAGATGGAGAAATTTGTAACAAATGAGTTTCCATTATACATTTTAATTGTGAAGTTATATTTTTAATAACTCTGGCGCGTCTTTCAATTTTGGAAATAGTGGAATGTACAAATTCTCTTCCTTGCTCTCCATGCATGCCCATTCCAAAGCCATGAGTTCTGATCCAGTCTGCGCAATGTGTTTCTAATATGTGCTGTTTAGGAATAGTCTTACTAGGGAATAGCTTTCTGAACAAAGACATATATGTCTATATTGCTGCTGTTATTGATGATACTGATTCTTTACTAATTGGTTTAATGTGTGATATTTTGTTGTGTACTTTCTCAAATGCTTCGTTCAGTGAGTTGAATTGTTCTTTGGTAATAAAAGCTATGTCAGTTATATCTTGTTTGTCTGTAATTTTCAGTGTTTGTGTAATGATTACTCTTGTAAGATCTTAATAAACCTTTTGTGTGAGATATCTGTGGCTGTGATTCCCTATGAATGCTTTGCTATGATAAGCCTGTGGTATGATTTTGTGTTTGGCAAGTACCTTTTCCAAATGTGAGCAAATTGGACCAGACCTAGCACACAGATTTTGAAACTGAAGTTTGGCCAGCAAATCGTGTGCATTTCCAAGTTTAACTTTAAAACTATCTGTCTCCTCCTTATCCTCAGAAAGTTCAATACCTGCCTGAAAAAATTCAGTTTAAGCTTCTAATTCTTCTGCCTATTTCCAGTTCCTACCAAATCTATTCAAGTTCTTAATAGTACAAATTATTGCATGTATCTCTTGCGGATTCTCAAATATCTTTGCATCTATTGTAGACTTCTGTTCTAGAAGTCTGTGGTGTTTCAAAACAATGCCTAATAAAATATGAAGGTAAGGAGGAGCTACATTTTCAATTTCAATCTCTAACATTTGTTTGTTTTAACAATTATCGTAACGTGCCACTTGCCTTTTATTCCCTTTCCCATATATCTATTGTAATCTCTTATCAACATATCCAAACTTCTTGGTTTGCAAGTTGTATGCTCTCTGGATGTCTTTATTTCCTTGTTTTGCTGGAGACACCACAGACATGGGTATGTCCCTTGAGCTCCAGACAAACCAAACATTTTCATCAAAAATTCATAATGCCCGAATAAGAAAACAACAACTTTTTTACCATCCCATTCTAAATCTTTTAGTGCCTCTATCTGAGCTTTCATGCCATTCATAAATATTTCTAAATTATGATATGTATCTCTGACTCTAGCCATTGATAAAAGGATAGTATTAGAGTTAGAATTTGGTTTCTCTAAATTTATTACCTGCGTTATAACTTTAAACTGTGAATGAGAGAAGATATATAAACATTTACTTAGAATTATTTGGCAGCCGTCGTGTGCACAGGATTGTCTACCAAAGAACATTAATGGAACAGTCCTTATCTCACACACAATAAAAAAAAGACATTCATATTATAAATACAAGATTAACAAGACTTGAAAGATAGATCAAAGATGTGGAAGTAATCTATCTATAGCTTTACAGGTTTTCTAACGCTTATATACGCAGCTAAATATCATTATAAATGAATGAAAATAAAAAAACAGATGGCGCTTTACAAAAAGTTATTTTTTTACAACCTAATTTAAGATTTGCGAGTATCAGGAATGCGTTTACAGTGATTTAAATGTTATAAAATTTGGTGACAGTATGCTTGTTCTTGTAATGCCAAACTCACAAAACTGACTACCACACATTCTCAAGATATGAAACCAAAAAATGTATGTGGAAATAATCTTTAGCTTCCCTTCGAGAAGTCTTATAATTATAAACTCATTCGAATGGGCCGATTTTTAGATATTACATTAATAAAAAGATTTTATGAATTTCCTGAAATGATGACGCTGTTTTCAAAAGTCTGTAACTCAGTCAAAAATAATTTCAAACAAATAAAAATGCAATCAAAAATAGAACACAGAACAAAGTTATAGTATACAAAAGGGATTTTGCGCTGTGTTTAACCAGAAAGAGTGTGTAATGATTTATATAATTACTGATTTTACACACACATCAGCTGATTTTCCCAGCCAAAAACCCCTGTAATCATTTACGGTGCACATGAAGATTATTACCTGGTGTCAGAATTCCGGTCACCGAAACTAAAAGAGTGCTCTGGTATAGGGTACAAACAGCGGTGATATAGATAGATAGATAGATAGATAGATAGATAGATAGATAGATAGATAGATAGATAGATAGATAGATAGATAGATAGATAGATAGATAGATAGATAGATAGATATATAGATAGATAGATAGATAGATAGATAGATAGATAGATAGATAGATAGATAGATAGATAGATAGATAGATAGATAGATAGATAGATAGATAGATAGATAGATAGATAGATAGATTAGATGTGTTCAACATTTAAATTACACGCGCAAAAAGGACTTAACAGACCGCACTGACTCATGTTCCTAGAGAGCCCACACTGACTAGAGAATGTGACGAAGTCAGTCGTGCACTTTTTATAACTCTCGTCCCCTCCGGCAGTATCACCCCATTTCTTCATTTTTTTCACTTATCGTCCTATTATTTGGCATATTTCATGCACCTACATTTTTGCTCTTTTGCCGCATCCCGACTTGCTTACGTTTTGCCATGTGATTCGCAATAATGCCAGGTTAATTAGATTTCACTTCTCCGCGTGGTTACATGTCTATCTATTACACTTTGCGTACAAGAATCCTTGCCAAGAATTTGCTGATCACAACTCTGGTGACACATTGACGCTCATTTCCTCAAGCATCTTCTGTTCTCTTAGGGACTTGTATGTCTTGAAAACCGGAGACGATCACTTCGACGATGTTGATAACGTTGCCGAACACCTCTGTGCTACTGTTTCACTGAATTACATGGCGTATAAGAGAAAGAGGCGCATAGTTCGCCTCTATTTATAGACAGGCTCACGGAGCCGCGCTGGCGTAATGGTTACCACACTGCGCAGGTGATCGGGTGATCGAGGTTCGCACCCTGGCGAAGATATTTGAGGGTTGTCTTTGACCGGGACTTGGACTGGATTAATTCGAGT
Organism: Oreohelix idahoensis; assembly: GCA_024509875.1. Classification (NCBI taxonomy): domain Eukaryota; kingdom Metazoa; phylum Mollusca; class Gastropoda; order Stylommatophora; family Oreohelicidae; genus Oreohelix; species Oreohelix idahoensis. The sequence goes on along the minus strand of JAMPIV010020035.1, from coordinate 755,967 downwards.
CCTGTCGAAGACATTTTAGGAGTTCCTTCGATCAGGGGACAAGAATGATCCGAGCGGCTCCTGAGCACAAACCCTCTGTCGATGGGAAGGAGCGAAGCTCCTGACGGATTAGAAGGAAAGTCCACAGGCTCCTCAGCCTCGCATTGTCATTAAATTTGTTTCATGTCATTGGGCCGAAGTGCTGAAGCCCAGGTACCGCTGGTTAGGAAAAACAAAAATATACAGGCTCATCGAATCTCCTATAACATGTACTGTTAATGACTATTAATGGCGTCTCTCTTAATTATTCAAATAGCCTTTGCCCTTTATGTCCGACTATTCACTTATTTTTAAACTCTGTATAACCGGTTACCTTCTTTTGACCATTATCTCTTCAGTCATAGTCTACCACACATGGAGGGTAGCCACATATATCAAAAGCACATACTTAATTTCGTTTATACACATAGCCAAACATAAAAATGTTAAGTCCTTATTACGAAATTGTGAAAGGACGAGGAAATAGCGGCAGTCAACACTATGCGCTTTCATCAATAAACCTGACGATCCTCAGTAGGGACTTTGATAGAAAACTAACACTGCTGTATGCAGGTATAATTTTGTATTTAATTAACTTAATGGTACGTAACTCTGTATGTATGTGTACCAGATTATACTGTGTTTAGCTGTCACGTGCTGGCCTTCAAAGAATGTATAAAATGGGTAGACAACGCTAGCATGGTCGTGTCCACCACATGGAAGAGGGTCTCATGCCATCAGGCATTTTTACAGACCACTGACAGATGACAAAAGAGCTGTTGGCGACAACAACTGAGGTTCAAATATGTGTACAAGAGAAGCATGCGGGCACTGGCCATAAATCCAGCAACCTGGCACGTTAAAGCTGCAGATCACATCAAGTAGCGATGCTCTCTACTGAACCACCTCAGACTGAGAGAAAAGAGGTTCTCACAACAAAGCAGAAGAGAAATGAACACGTTGATAAATACACCACGCACACACACACAAAAAAGCAGCTGAAGGTTATCACCTCAGGGGCGCTTTCCCAAAGTCAATTATGACTGAAGGGTCCTACTGCTACTACTATTACGACTACAATGCTGCTTTTGCAATCATAGGCGCTATTTCAGAGTTTACTAAATAATGATGTTATTATGTCACTTTGTGAGTGTATGTGAAACAATGTAATGTCTTCATATTAAGTCACATTATAAAGTGGTTTTCATTTACGCAGTCTTTAAATGCTCACATTCCTGTGGCAAAAAAAGATCCTTACGCGAAACAAAGGTTAGAGGTCGTCCACTTATGACGTTATTCAAAATGTTGACACTCTGACTGAGGAAACTGAGAGACGTGTTTGGAAAACGTGACATCGCACTCCCTTCTTTCATAAATGATGTTCCTACTTTTATTAGCAATAGTCCTAGCTTGGGACCATATGTGACGATCCTTTAAATGCAGGCCAAGCTGGAGAAACTGGAGCTCATGACTTCAAGTCAACACGTTTCGGAATGGCAGAAATGCCACAGGAAAAGCCTAGATTTACAGTGTAGATAATACCAAGGTGTCTTTAATTCGGTACTGGCTGCAAAAGAGTGAGAAGCTCAGCAGTACCACTTAAACAACAACAACAATCCACACATGTTAACTTTTATCCGCAATAGTTAAACAACTCATATTATTATTGTGATCTCAGCTGAAATAACGGTTCATTGTTTAACCTTTAGCTAGTCTTAATTATCACACAAAGAACGTTTGACAAATAGCGTGACAGGTAGTTAACTCACAGTTAACAATTGTGTCTATACTAGTTAACTCACAGTTAACAACTTTACCAAATAACATGGTCATCTGTACATAACCCTAAACAGATATAAGACAAAATGCAAATTCTTGATGAATGTGATGATGCTGATGAATGTGAGGATGATGATGGTGATGATGATAATGAATATGATGATGATGAATGTGATGATAATAATGAATTTGATGATGATGATAATGATTGTTGTGACGTGTAATGGAAAAAGAGTCTACAGTAATCCGACAGCTTAGTGCCACCTAATAGCTGCCCTTGGATTTGCTAGCTAAAAAGTTGCACTATACAGTCTGTCTTTATTTACACAAGCTTACTCCTCTCTTGCCCCCCTTCGTTGTTAACACGAGCTAACGCATTGTTTACAAACTCCATGACCTGTCAGTCATAACAGGTAGCGAATCAAGTTTGTATATCTAGTCTTCTCACACGAGCTTATCTGTCAGTCATACCTTTGAAGTTCGTACTCAGGTGAAGTCAGAAACCCTTGAGCTCTTTGATCTTTAAAAGCGGGCATTCGTACAGAAAACCCCGTTACACGGATATAAGTCTTTTGATGACGGTTGAAACCTCGACAGAAGCCGACCGTAAACTTTTATCTGGGAACTCATGTTTCTGATTCTGCGTTACACACAGTAACGCGAAAATTAACAACATCTATAGATTAGCGAAATATAATGATATTTAAACTGTGTTTTCTTAAACCTGCTATCAGTTGTCGCTCAGCATTTTTTATTTCTCTAAGCACGCAGTTCTAGAACCATTTTGTGGAAATGTGCTATTAGCATTCGTGGGGATTTTTCATTCTGATTTTCTGGTAACAGAAATAGTGCTGATGCGTATTTTAAAGTGTTAGCGTTACCATAGCAATACACTTAGATTTTCTAGCTGTTAAAACCTAGTGAAATAAAATAACGCGTGGCTATTTCATACCAGATGTTCAGTTATAATGTTAATTTTAAGCACGAACGTTCTCACCCAGAAGAGACGGATTTATCTGAATGGTTTATATGCTAGGCGCGACTGACAGTGATAGAACAGAATTCACGCTTATTTTATTGTGCACATTTATTCTAAGTGCCTATTATTTACTACCATACTACTAAACCAACAGACACCGACAATTTAATAGCTATTAACGACAGGCGATATTTTGTGTAAGTGCGCGTATGGATAATGGAATAATAATTAACATTGTACACTGATCGTTGACCGGGAGCGGGGGGGGGAGGGGGGAGGGGTAAAGAGTTGCATAACCCAATCCAACCTACACTCCCTAAGCGACGCGCGATAAGGTAGGCTAAAGAAAAACACCTGTGCCGTTTATCTTTAATCATGACGGACGGAGTGGTTAAGAGGTCGTCTTGTCCCCCGTCTGTGTGCATATATATATATATATATATATATATATATATATATATATAGCTATACGCATATATAAACTCCATATATATATAGGTATTATATATATAGGTATAATATATATATATATATATATATATACATATAGCTATATATATATATATATATACAGTAGAACTCCATTTATCCGAACCCCATGGGACCGAGCATCGTTCGGATAATCAAATGTTCGGATAATTGGATTACATAATGTATCGAGTACATGTACACCTATTTCTAAAAATAATTAACCATCACAAGGAAAATACACTATAAAACATATTTACTTGTACTGTAATAATAATACCCACACTGTATTAGATCACTGTATCACCAAAATCTTTCATTACACTGCAGTGCATGTACTACTTGTATTAATTATTTTTGTTAAGAAAGAGAAATGTTTTCAAAATAACATTACAAACAATTCAAAAACCAGGCGCAACTTACGTATACATGTACTTGCACAGATGTAGCCCACTATTTAAAATAATGAGGAATCCTCTTTTGCGCCAAACTGGATAGTCTGCTTTTGGCTGCTAAGTCCCGCATTCTCTTCAACAGCAGAAGCTGTGTAGGACAGCTGTCATCTTCTTGCTCGTACCAAGCCATCGCTGTTTCTAGTGCTATAAAGGCCTCTTCAGGACTTGGTCGACGTTTTGGGTTTTCTTCATAATCTACAAGTACATCATGTACTTCTGAGGAGTCTTCATCATCGGTCACTACATGTATTTGGTTTTCTTCTTGCACAAAAGACAAAATTTCTTCGTCATTCAAAAACTGAAAACCAGAATCATTATCATCTTCTAGCCACATGTGTGCATCATCTTTGTCACAGTCCGAAAATCCGGGCATTGCTTGAAACAGTTCCACAACTTCATTTATACAATCATCATTTGTGTCCACTGCAGTAGTTTCATTTCCTCCTTTTTTCCCAAGCAATCTATTCCAAGCCTTGTTGAGATTATCTTGTGACAGGGTGGTCCAAGCATCAGCTTACATATAGCAGCAGTCTTTGAGATTAAGCTTTTTTTGAAAACGCCACCACACTTTCTTCATCTTCAGCCAACAATAAACGACGCAGGACTTCCTTCTTGTACATCTTTTTAAGCTTTGCTATAACACCCTGATCCATTGGTTGAATCAGTGCTGTTACATTGGGAAGCAGAAAAATTACTTTAAAATTTGCATCAACTGCATTCAATGTATCCGTCTCTGGATGAGATGGTGCATTGTCCAGTAGAAGAATTACTTTTCCAGTTTTCTTTTCTTGTTCTTTCAACCTCTTCACATTTGGGATGAACTGATTTGTATACCAATCAAGAAATATTTCACTATTCATCCAAGCACTCTTCTGTGCTTTGTAGCACAATGGGAGACATGTCACATTCTTTAAACAACGTGTTTTTTTGGCTTTGCCGATCATTAGCACCGGTAAATGATGACTTCCACTGGCATTCGCGGCTACCAAAATTGTTACTCTCTCTTTGCACTTTTTAAACCCAGGGGCAGCTGCTTCGCGCTGAGATGCAAGTGATTTTTGAGGCAATGATTTCCAGTATAAGCCAGTCTCATCGGCATTATACACATCATCGAGTAAATAACCTTCTTCTTCCAAAAAAGCCAAGAATGTTTCTTTAAAATTTTCAGCGGCAGTTGCATCGCTAGATGAAGATTCCCCTTGAATCTCCAATTCTCGTATGCCATGACGAGATTTAAAGTTTCTTAACCATCCCTGGCTAGCCTTAAAGTCAGGAGGACCGTCAAGTTGACTGTTGAACTGAAGTGCCTTTTCACACAATAGAGAGCCAGAGATAGGTTCCCCTTTGCTTCTTCTTTGCACAAACCATATATACAAAGCCTCTTCCAATTTCAAATCTTTCGCATTTCTCATGGTTTTATGTTTCTTCGACCCATTTTCACTATCCAATTTCGATGCAAAACTCATAATTTTATCCTTGTTACTTTTGATGTCAGAGACGGTAGCTTTCTCAACATTGAAAATCCTCGCAAATGAAGACACAGTTTCACCTTTTCCTAGTCTCTTGATAATTTCTGTTTTCGTTTCAATTGACAAAACATTGCGGTTCCTTTTATATGCTTTAGGCCTACTGGAAGATGCCAGGTCGCACAGAGAAATTCGTGTACACCAAAATTATTCTGCTGTAGTAGCAGACACAATTATTTTAAGTTGAACTGTCTGTTTAGCCAGTGTTCTGCCTGGAACTCACACGTACACTGGATTGGTAAACCAGATATTAACGGACTTTATGATCTAACTGACTTCATGTACGTAAGCGACCGTCCATTAGCCCATCTCATTGTCTACAAATTGTTCGCACACATTTGAAGCTTGCCGCATCAAAAGATTCAGAACTGTAGTCTAACGTGACTGGTGGAGACTGATTTTTTTTTTTTTCTGGAAAAAGTGTTCGGATAATTGGATGTTCGGATAATTGGGGTTCGGATAAATGGAGTTATACTGTATATATATATATATATATATATATATATATATATATATATATATATATATATATATATATATATATATATATATATATATATATATATATATATATATATATATATATATATATATATATATATATATATATATATATCAGGTTCGAAACCTGGTGCAGGCGGTTGCAGATCGCTTTGTGTGGATTTTTAACAATGGTATAAGCGCCGTACCGTTCAGAAAGCAATGGCAAACTACTGAATGAAAAAATTGCATAGAAAAATCACAAACAGCCAATAAAAGCTGGGGTTGATTGCCACGTCCTGTAAAGGATAAGCAACTAACTTTATATATATATATATATATATATATATATATATATATATATATATATATATATATATATATATATATATATATATATATATATATATATATATATATATATATATATATATAGAATAGTAGCATTTTTCTATAACTGCTATTTTATTCCTACCAGACCTGATCAAGACCATCCAGCGGTCTTTTCTTTTGCTTGTTTTTAGTTTGTGAAATTTGTGTGTGTTAGACCTGTGCCTCAAATTGGTTTGAGCGGTACTGATCTTCATTTTAAGCGTGCACTCGACCAAGATACACGAGAACAGTTATGGCACTAAAGGTAATTTAACTAGACTTACCAAACCTAGCAATATTTTTTTCAGTTTTATCAGCCCACATTTATTCCCGACTTCTGACAGTCGTATTTAAGCGAAGCATCCAGGAATTTACGCTGTTTCAGAATCAGCGCTCTAACATAGAGTTGTCCGACAGGATTATCATCTTCATCATTTGTAACATTTTTAAGCAACCAGCTGTTTCCCAATACTGGAAGTATTTTCCTCTTTTAACTGTGAACTTCAAGAGCACGCTCATACATCAACTATTGGCTGTGATGATTTCATCATCCAGGAAAAACCCATACCAGATTCGGCGTTCACCTCACTAGTCTTTGTTAGAGGATGGACTGGGGCTAATTTGGGAAGTGAACCTGACAATTTTATATTCAGGGATAATTGTATTTCGAAGGGATATCAACAAGAGTAGGTTAGAGTGATTCAGTGGGCACTGTATGAAAGAGGGCGCGAGTATTTTTCTTTGTTTCAGGGAATTTACCAACATTGGATTTGCTTAAACTTGTTTACTTTACCGGGTAGCATATAGTAGAACTTGGTTACATTACTGTCTTCTCTGTAACATAGGGCTAACCTTCAACCTTTGGGTTATTAACTTTTCGGGTTCTTTTCTCCATAGGGGAGTGCGCATCTATAATTTTGTTACTTCATATGCATGTAAATCTGAATTTTTTATTTGATCTTTCTTTAGATATTTGGTGTTGTCAAGTTTAATTGAAAAAAAAACAACAAAGAAACTTATCTGTGTGTGTTAGTCAGACCCATACCCAATCAGCAATAGTTTTTTTCACGTTTGTGTGTCTTGTCGTCACATAGTTGTGTATGTGTGTAGTTAAACATAGTTGTATGTATGAGAAGGGCAATGTTGTCTTGTACTAAATTACAGTCGTATAGATAGACTGGAATAGAGAAACTTAGTCATTCCAGAGACATATCTTTTTCCCTTAAACTACCACCCGTGAAATCTATTTCTTACACCTTTTTCTCACGTACCTATCACCATCCACTCTAATCAGACAGGCCAAAAATAACTCACAACCTATCCGTACGACAATTGTCATGATGATGAATTTGATGATAATGATGAATGTGATGATAATGATGAATGGTAATGGTGAATGTGATGATGATGATGACTGTGATGATGTTAAATGTGATGATAATGATGAATGTGATGATTATGATGATGATGAATATGATGATGATGATGAATGTACTTACTTACTTAGTCGTTCCCCTTCTACCGTGAGGTGTAGAGGTTTGGAAGAGAGATCGCCAGACCATTCTATCAGCTGTCTTCTTCCTGGCCTGGTTCCATTCTAGTCCTCGGTCCTTCAAAGATTGTCTAATGTTGTCCTCCCAGCGGACTCTGGGTCGTCCTGGAGGTCTGGATCCCTGGCTCTTTGTTTCCCATGCTTGTCGTGGTAGCCGATCTTCTCCCATTCTGCAGACATGGCCAAACCATCTTAGTTGGGACTGTTCTATTTGGGTCTGCAGCGGATGGGATTTTAGGCCTTGACGGATCGTCTGGTTGCGGACCATGTCTCTTCTTGTTACTTCAACCACTTTCCTCAGATACCTCATTTCTGAGGAAAGTGGTTGAAGTAACAAGAAGAGACATGGTCCGCAACCAGACGATCCGTCAAGGCCTAAAATCCCATCCGCTGCAGACCCAAATAGAACAGTCCCAACTAAGATGGTTTGGCCATGTCTGCAGAATGGGAGAAGATCGGCTACCACGACAAGCATGATGAATGTATATGACGATAATAATGAATGGCATGATCATGATGGTGATGGTGATTATTATGAATGTAATGATCATGATTGTGATGGTGATGATAATGAATGTGATGATAATGATAAATGTTATGATGATGATTAATGTGATGATAATGATTAATGTGATGATTATGATGATGGTGATGAATGTAGTGATTGTGATAAAGAATGTGATGATAATGATAACGATGATGAATGTAAGGATGATGATAATGAATGTGATGATGATGATGATGATGATGATGATGATGATGATGATGATGATGATGATGATGATGATGATGATGATGATGATGATGATGATGATGATGATGATGATGATGATGATGATGATGATAATGAAGATTGTAATGTTAACGATGAATGTGATGATGATAAAAATAAATGTGATGATAATGATGAATGTGATTAATGTGATGATGATGATTGTTATGTAAGATTATTAATGTTTCTTGCATGTTGACCACTGTTAGGTCAAATTTAAGGCACGGGTTACTTAGCTTTGGATTACAAATGACATTATTGTTTACTACAAGGAGTTACTGTGCAGTGTTCCCAGTCCTTGTTTCCTGTGCAGCTTTATTACTTGGAGTATTATGCTATATAGCAGAAATTCAACGGAATTACAGTGTTGACAGTGCTGAGTTTTGTGCACAAATTATTCAAGTCGAGAAGTTGCAGTCTTACCAGTCCAAGTTTTCTGCGAGCAAGTTCCTACTACGGAAGGATATTTTCTTACAAGTTCAACATGTCAAGAATCTGAGAAGTGGAAAATACCTGTACCTTGCATCGTAGAGTTTCTGTACCCCTCAACTGTGGATTCTCTTTTCGTTGGACTGTGTTATCTATGTGCATCTTTGCTGCTGTTGTGAAGGCCGGGATTTTTTTATTTTCCAGATAAGGGGCTGTTTTGTTTGTTGTAAACTGTATCTCTGTTTGGTGTACATTGAGTCTTCCTTAGTACATAAGCTATTTATATTCCTTGTCGTCTATGTTATATATTTCTATGTCATATATGTTATATTTTAGCGGGCAGGTTGGGTGGAGACTTACGTAGGATATATCCCACTTCACCGAGGGCCTATGTAAGCGTTTTATAGGGACTGTTTTGTCTAAGTTCGTGTCGTAAAAGATCCCTGATATAATTCTGGGCATACTCTGTTTACGCCGGATTCAGTCATTATTATAATTGTGTAGGTATGACGAAATGTCTTAGTGTTGTTTTCGTTATATTTTTCTCTGTTCTTTAGTTTCTGATTAATTTGTTTGTGATTGTCTTTCTCCCCTTCCTATCGTTTAGTTCTATACAAATTTTTCGTTTATACACAGTGTTGTCGTTTGTCTTGTCGTTCTATTTGCAGTTGTCGTTGCAAGCTTTAAATATTTTCTGCTTTATTTCTGCTTTCTTACTTTTGTTGATTTCTGCGAACGCGATCATTTGTTCTTTTTATCCTATCTTCGTCTCTCTTGTTTGTGTTTTCTATTTTGTCATACACTGTCAATATTATAATGCAGTAATATATATATAGGTGATTAATTATATTAATATTAGTTAAAGCAATTATACAAGTTCTTGAGCAAGGACTTGTCACCCACTGAGTAGGGAATAAAGTGAGTTTCTCAAGTAATATATTTACACAGGTTATTTATCTCATAAAATTTTACATAATGTCTACTTTGGTTTATTTCATTGAACAAGGGAGATCCCGTGGGATGACTAATGAGGAAGTAAAAGAATTCGCACTTGTGGAATATGCCAAGGCGCAGAAGGCTGAAGAAAAGAAACAGAAATTTGAGGCTGAAATTCAGAAAATGGAAGCTGAAGATAGGAGATTGCAGATGCAGGCAGAAGAGAGAAAATTCCAAATGGAAATGGAAAGACAAAAATTAGAAGCTGAAGCGAGAAAACAGAAATTAGAAGCTGAAGAAAGAAAAATCAACAGCTAATGCACATGGAGGCTGAAAAACAGAAATTAGAAGCTGAAGAAAGAAAACAGAAATTAGAAGCTGAAGAGAAAAAAATGCAAATGCATATGGAGGCAGAAAAACAGAAAATGGAACACGAAGAAAGAATCTTAGCTATGGAACTGGAGAAAATAAAGGTTGTGAATATTGGTAATACAGAAAATGAGACAAACAATCAATTAACTTCTAATAATCAAATACTAAATCTTATGATATTAAATTGCCTGTCTTTAACCCTACCTGTGATGATATCTCATTCTATCTAAATAGATTTGAACTTTCATGCTAATTTCATCAGATAGACAAGTCAGGATATTGTGAGCAACTTAGGAAGTTATTTAAGGGTGAAGATTTAAATACTATAAGTATGTTGGAAGGTCCTGACATAAATAACTATGATGTGCCAAAGCGGCCTTATTAAAAAAAATACCAACTGGATGGTGAAGGTTATCGTCTGCGCTTTAAGACTCTGTTGCCAGAAACAGGGAAAGATTTTTCAGACTTTATATCAAATATTCGCCTTACGTTTTCTCGTTGGGTTGAACATTCAAAAACTGAACACACATATGAAGCCCTTATGGACTTATTGCTTTGCGACAAAGTCATGTCGTCAGTTAGTAAATCTTTTCTTTCCTTACTACATGAACGGAAGGCTCCAAACTTAAAAGATATGGAACAATAATGTCGCTAATACGTCACGGCACATCCAAATGAAACTGTTAGCAATTCTAAAATCGAAGAAGGTTTACCCGTGGCTTCAGCAATACCATATGATCCCAATTTGCGACGTAAACCTCAAAGTGCTAATCGCAATTTTGGTAGAAGAGATAACCGTAATTTTAGACAGAACCAATGGGGTCCATCTTCGAGGAACTGGAGACAATTTAACGGTCCTCAAAATTTTGGTCCCAATAATTATGGAAGTTTTGGAAGAGATAACTATAATAGAGGTTATCAAACTTATAATAATTTTTCTCAGAGACAACAAAACCCATTTAATAGAAATTTTGATCAAAGGGGAAACGAAAATCGCAACTATGCTAACTGGGGTTCAAATCAGAACAATAATTTCAATAGAGCAAATAAATATGCTTCCAATAGAGATAATAGTCGCGATAGATCGCGATATGTCGGTAGATCTCCAAATGATAGATCATATCGCCATGCCAACTCTGCTCAACTAGGGCCTCAGGCTGGTAATGACCAAGGTAACAATAATAATAGTGTCTCTAATGCTATTGGTTGCTCTGCTTTTGATTTCGAGACAGCATCTCAGTGCCCGGAGTGCACAACTTTGTTCCAACCTACAGCTATAACTACCTTGAGTTGCGGGCATCTTCTACCCGCTCTTCGTGCCTTAGCTGCGCATGACGGAAGAGGGTCTCTTCCTCTACATAAGGGATTTGTGAATAATAATCCAGTCTCAGTTCTTTTTGATTCGGGATGCGCATCTGTTGGAATTAGACAGTCTTTAGTTCATCCATCTTGCGCAACAGGTAATATGGTGAAATGTGTGACATTCGGTGGGACAGTTTAGTCTTTTCCGACTGCCATAGTCCACATTGCCACACCGTTTTTCACTGGTTATATACTCGCATAATTGCTAAGAGCACCTATCGCCGACCTTACGGACAGATACATGGTGTAAAGGTTTGTACGCCGGGAAAAAATTGCTGCTTGGGAACGGCAACATAATCTTATTGCTGCCACTATGCCAAAATCTTCTCAAGTGATACATTCTGCTAATTTCGTGCATTCTTGCAGTGTTAATGGTACGATTGTTCATCATGGTAATTTTGGGGCTTCTTTTAGCATAGTTCGACATACTTCCATACGTCGCAACTCTAACTTTGACTCTTCTTTAACTACTATTGTAGAAGAAGATCCTTCGATCTTGTCTGACACAAACACTAACTTAGAAGATCCTTCGATCTTGTCTGACACAGACACTAACTTAGAAGATCCTTCGATTTTTTTTTGACACTGACACTAACTCTATCACTACGACTGAATCTACATCCAGTCACGTTGATTGCAACTTCTTTACCGCGATGACTAGCGTTTTCTTTGCTACATGTACGAACTATATTGTTAGTACATATCTATACCTTGTTACATTCTTTACCTTTTTTATTGGGCCGATTAGCTTAGTATCTTCGTCCTTTACGACTTTTTGTCGAACTCACTGCTTTTATTGTAAACTTCGACATAGGTCCAAGTTTACTACTTCTGCTTTTACATCTTTATTGTATCTTTCTTACTTTTTTCTTTCCCCAGTACACAGGATATGAGATATACGCCTTTGTCAACCTCATTTCCTTTGTCTGACGCAAAATCTCAGATAGTCAGCCATAATTACACTCAACATGACGTTAGTATTATTTGTATATTTAGGTCTTTTCTCTACATAAATTACATGCTGCTATTTTTCTCAGATACTTTTATGACCCTGTTCAATGCAGGATTCCAGATTAGTCTGTGCTACTTTCTCTGTTACCCTTTATTATGTAACGGAGGAAGGTTTGATTACTATCATACAGGGGTCGAAAGTTTACACGGCCACATCCGATAAATTAAAATTAATTGTTGTATATTATAAAATCTTACCTTTACCAAACAGTTATTTTTATTTGTATTTCTTCACAGCGTATGCTTTTCCATGAGAGTCAGTACTGCTACATTGATGGTTTGAACCGTCTACCGACGATAGACCGCAAAATTTGCTGTTCCAGTTTAACTTATCGGCAGTGTGACTCTACACTAGATTTTGGTGCCTTCTTACTATGGGAGGTTCTAAGACTACGGGACTCATCTTATATATGTAATTTGTTTGAGATAGCTGATAATATTGTATATCACTATAGTATAATATTGTAATGATACCACAATTTTATTTTACGTAACTCATCATTGCGATACATGTCGGTATTGTACTTTTTGAGGAGAGTGATAAGAGAAGAAAAAGATATTTTTCTTTCTCGGACATTGTAATGTTTTTTCTTTGCCCAGCGCTTTATTGTGCGCTTGTGGTAAATATGTATAATGACGTTAGTGCATTGAGAAAGTGTTTTTTCGGAGGTTGTGTTGTATTTTTTCTGTACGCGGCGCTTGATTGTGCGTCAGGAATAGCTATGTGTAACGGTATTGTTATTTTTCATGTCCATTATGAGCTCCTCATTTGTACTCCATGAGTCTATTAAGTTAGTTGTCATGTACATTGGGCTATATTTTTTTATAGATGATAGCTAGTTATTTGTCCTTGAATTTAGATTATCATTGTTTTTTGTAATGTATGAAGTTCTGTTATAATGGTAATCATTTATATAATGCATTGTTTAATGTAATTGTTACCAAGATATATTTATGTTTTCTTTATTCTTATTGCATTGTTTTCCTTCCCTTCTACTCTTTCCTCTCGTATTCCATCTGGTCTTTGTTCACTTTCAACTTTTCACTTTTCTCTTATGATGTCATTGCGAATCTATACTTCATATACTTCATACCTCTTTGAAGTTGATGTTCTTCGTATGCTTATCCCATTATCTGGCTATGCTTCACTTTTTTTGTACGTTGCACTTACTCCTGTCCCTCTTGTGTTCATTTTTGTTATATGACTTAACATAGTGTACTTAGGTGTAGACATTAGTATGCTATCGACCTCTAGTTTTTTTTTCTCTTTGATGTATTTAAAAAAAAAATTGATTATATCATTTTATCCCCGGGATGTCGGTGTAGTATGTTAAGTCAAATTTTAGTCAAGGGGAATTAAACATTAATATACTTGTATGTACAGGGCAGATTTTTGTTATCTCCCCTGAGTAGCTACAAGTTTGTTTAAAATTATTTGATCGATGAATTTACTGGATAATTCTAGATGAGTTAAGCTCACGTCTCTCGCGGTTAGCCTCGCATGCGTGATTGTCTGAGGTGGACTGAGATATGTAATCCCGTGACAGTACGTTCCTGGGCGTTTTGCCGGGAAGGTGTTCAGTCATGTTTTTTTTTACTGTGTGTACGGGGAGATATGTTTTGTGTGATAGAAATGTTGGAGACTCCCTGATATATTTCTTAAGCCAAGGATACGATGGCTTCTATTTATACTGCAATGTATCTTATTTTTAATTTTGCCAGAGAAGATAAAGAGAATGATTACATTACTTCGAAGCCAGGAACTTATACGGCTTATTTCTAATATTGCCAGAGAAGATAAAGAGAATATTTACATTACTTCGAAGCCAGGAACTTATACGGCTTATTTCTAATACTGCCAGAGAAGATAAAAAGAATATTTACATTACTTCAAAGCCAGGAACTTATACGGCTTATTTCTAATATTGCCAGTGAAGATAAAGAGAATATTTACATTACTTCGAAGCCAGGAACTTATACGGCTTATTTCTAATATTGCCAGAGAAGATAAAGAGAATATTTACATTACTTCAAAGCCAGGAACTTATACGGCTTATTTCTAATATTGCCAGAGAAGATAAAGAGAATATTTACATTACTTCGAAGCCAGGAACTTATACGGCTTATTTCTAATATTGCCAGAGAAGGTAGAGAGAATATTTACATTACTTCAAAGCCGGGAATAGGCTTTTATATATATATGCGCCATTTATACTATATATACGGATGTATTGAACTATTGTTATTTCCATGATGTGCTTTGAACTGTAACCCATTGACAGTGTATTTTGATTATGTCTTCGTGACTGTGGAGTAATAAACTGTGTTGAACGTTCCTTGAAGTTGCAACATTTCCTGACTATTATATGTGCTTTTGGTGTGTGATTATTATTGACTTACTTTAGGACTGCATGCATTCGCGTTCGTTGATGTCTATACACTCACTCATTAGTCGGCCACCAGTAAGCCCGACATGTTGATCGCCTTTATCAGCGCACATAATAACATTCATATTCTTCCTACCACACCACCCTTATCATCCCATACTCTTTACTGTAATCAACAACCACATGGGTTATTAGCAGTTAATATACGCGGCAATATGTCTATCAGTGGTTCATCATGTGGTTGCACTGGTTTTAATTGATATTGAACGATATATATTTAATATGTCATCGGTAGTTTATGACGTAATGCGTTCTGCACTAATATATGCAAACGGTTATAATTCTTAGCCTTTCGTGAATTGTAGTGTTTGTGATAAGACGTATTATCAAGCTCCCAATATATTGGTGGAGAGGAGCTCCAAGTAGCATGTATTATGTTTCGAAGGCCGACACTATTATTGTCATGATGAATCAGAATTAAGCGAGAAGGGAAGTAATCAATATATATACTCGTAATTCTACGTCTAAGCAAATGGGCTGATCACCTGTTTGCCAGTCACCTTGATTACGGAAACAGCAACGGATGAAACGTTTGCTGTTGCCCTAAAGACGCCATTAGGCGTGATGGGTAACGGTAGACGGAATCTATTTGTTGCTGCCCTATAAGACGCCACTAGGCGTGATGGCCATTGACTGCTTTGACGGTCGATGGCTAGGATGGAAGAAGAAGAATTCTACGTCTACATTTTCTGACCCACATTACTTGGGTCGATTTCACCTCTAGTACAGCGGCCAGAAATGTATGGTTAAGACGAGACGGTTTTAGGACTCAATGATATGTATGTACCATATACCATGCCAGTTACATGAACTTTTTTGTAATCTGCAAGTATATTAAACGTCAAGTTATTATGTGGACCCATCCACCTGAAGATTTGCATTATTCGATGAATTGATGTCATCATCTGCTCACCCATTTTCTTTCGCGTTATAAGTATGATGCTTCCACCTTTGATGGTCTTCATTAGATGTTCATCTTCTTCAACTTTTACTATTAAAAGAAAACCCCATCCGTAACAATGATAATGAATGTGACGATGATGATAAATGTGATGATAATGATGATGATGGTGATAATGATGAATGTGATGATGATAATGAATGTGATGATAATGATGAATGTGATGATAATGATGAATGTAATGATAATAATGAATGTTATGATAAAGATGAATGTGATGATAATAGTGATGAATGTGATAAAAATGATGATGACTGTGATAATAACGATGATGATAATGGTGATAACTAGTTAACTAAATTACTTTCGATTACTTCGTTCATTTTCAGTATTACAAAAATAGGGACTAAAATAAGGGGGCGAGGGTAACAGATTTGTGACGTCACATAGTTAGGGGTTTGGGTTTTTGGGAAAACATGTGACAAGGGTCAAGAAGGTTAAACAATGGTAAACATTGTGTGACGTCATGTGTGGACTGTCATGATATTATCGGCGACGATCTCTGTTAGTTTGTCGCGTTCTCTTTTCTGTTGAAACTGACCTCACTTCGCTTGTCGTGAAAACACGGAAGCTATGGGAAAACCCGATCGACTTACGTATCGCCTTATCGAGAATTTTCTTATTTGGTCCATGTTCGCCTAATTCTAACACACATGTGTATTTGACTTATCTCGGTGATAATCACTTGGAAGCGGATCATTTTTTAAGAATATAAACGACACCCACTAATACATCCATAAATAATAGTTGTAAATAACTAGGTGGTTTTAAGTTTAAGATACTGTGATGTTTGCCGCAAAATTAACACAACCCAGCGGAATCTCGGTAAACAATTATTGTATGTGCATCGCATATCTTCGATACGTAGGGACATTGACTATATAAGACGGCTGAGGTTTGAAATAGTACACACTTCATAAAACTGGTCTACAAAGCTGCCAGAAGTATCCAGTGAGTTGAGAAGAGCTGAGATCGTATTGATAGTCATCGAAAACCACCAGACCGTAATACGTGAGAGAAGAAATACTGCCATTGTTTGCAATTAAGCTTCATAACAGCTGCCGTCGGCGTAGTACTACGTGTCAGAGGTTATGTCTATGAAAGTTAGGCTTACTAAATACATTCGTGTTTTGATAATTAATGTTCATTTACAAATTGATGTAAATTTTGTGTTTGCTTTTTCATGTCAATGTTCTCGCTCTATGCCCGTATGAAGATTGATTTCGGCAGATATAACGACAATCCCATACGGCATAGGCGTACCTAGAGTCATTGTCAGGATTGGTATTCATTAGCAAATGAAACTATCAGCCCTTTTCAGAGCTTGATTTTTTATGCTCAAGAGTTCGCCCATTCCATTTCCATTTTCATTATTCACTGGGCACCATTTTTTAATGTGGTGGAAAGAGCGAAATGTATTTTAATGTGTTGTATTAAGTACAAAGTAATTATTTTGGCTGAATACCACGATCTCATGACATGTGTTGTCTAAATTTGGATTCTGATCGCAGTGCCCAGTCATCAGATACCATGCTCTAAAACAGATACCATATACTGGGCTTACTTTGTTTCAAGTTCAACCGGTCTGTAACACGTGATACTAGAAAAAGGATTGACCGTGAAACAGTCGACCATCACTGCTAACTGGCCTCAGCATTGTGACCTCGCGGACAAGGAGACTTTACCACGTGATAATCAGTTAAGCCCAACTACGTGATGACCACCACCAATTTAGAAATGTGTGTGTGATGACACAAACTCTTTACAGACATCCAAGAGTGCAGTTATTTGTGTACGATATACTAGATGTCATTATTTCTTGGATGTAGTTAATTAATCATTAAAATACCATCATTTATTTTATACTGGAAGTTATTAAATATATTTTCAATTTTCAATATTTTAAAATAGTCTGAAAGTAGTCGGGATTAACTCTGAGCTACATTCACATCCCCTGAAGCATAGGATAGGTCCAGCAAGAAGGTGATTTACCTGCCTGTTCTCTTCTTCTGTACAACTGAACTGTGAGGTTGCCTACCTGACGTTATCTTGTGCTACTCGTACTACGAGTTCGCCATTTCTGGGAACTACTTTACTATCTCAACGACTCAAGATCTATCTCGCAACATGGACGAGCCCTTACATGTTTATACATGTTTATAAAGAACGTGATCAACAAGCTATCAGAGCTTATGTAATACTTACTTGTGAAGTGAGATTATGAATAATATCATTTCCAATCCAGAAATCAGTATCAGGAGTTCCAAACCCGTTCTTGTAATCATTCCAGCCTCTATAAAATTCTACGTCACCTTTTGTACGTCTCTGATAGATACATAGATGTGTCGATAAACATATTGTTAGATAAGTTAACAAACACACAATATGATAGACAGACAGACAGAAGAACAGGCGGATGCAGGCAGAGACAGCAGATAGACTGATATACATATAGATAGACAGACAGACCGACTGACGACAGACAGAGAGACAGAGAGACAGAGAGACAGACAGACAAACAGACAGACAGACAGACAGATAGATAGATAGATAGATAGATAGATAGATAGATAGATAGATAGATAGATAGATAGATAGATAGATAGATAGATAGATAGATAGATAGATAGATAGATAGATAGATAGATAGATAGATAGATAGATAGATAGATAGATAGATAGATAGATAGATAGATAGATAGATAGATAGATAGATAAATAGATAGATAGATAGATAGATAGATAGATAGATAGATAGATAGATAGATAGATAGATAGATAGATAGATAGATAGATAGATAGATAGATAGATAGATAGATAGATAGATAGATAGATATATAGATAGATAGATAGATAGATAGATAGATAGATAGATAGATAGATAGATTGATTGATTGATTTATTAATAGTCACCTGTATAACTATCCAGCCTCCATCATCAGTTTCTGTATCACACAGAGCTTCAATATTTCCCCACAACAAGAATTTCTCCCTTGGCGGTGAACTTGACATTCCTTTCCTACATGTTTTCTGTGTATTGATTTATAAAAGTGTTAACAAATGTTTCCATAACGTACAAATAAATGTATACGAATGAAGATAGTGTATTTATGGAGAGGCCTTTAAATGAAATTTATTAACGTTAAAAATTCTGAAGTTGAGCAAACTGAAACGAGTAAAAAGGGTTATATTACATAATTTAAAATATAATGTAATACATTCAACACACTGCACTACTTCTGTGACAACCGCAGCACATACATAAATACAGGTAATGTCAGCATTAGTAGTTGTAGCAATATCAGTTGTTGTAGTAATGTCTGTTGTTGTAGTTATGTCAGTTGTTGTAGTAATGTGTGTTGTTTTAGTAATGTCTGTTGTTGTAGTAATGTCTGTTGTTTTAGTAATGTCATTTATTATAGTAATGTCACTTGTTGTAGTAGTGCCAAACCAAAATCTTCAGATTGAGAACAGGCCACTCTACACTAAATGGCCAGAGAACCAGACTAAGTTCACAAAATATAGCAAAATGTAAACACTGCCCTAACCCGTTGGAGACAGTAGAACACCACCTACTACAGTGCCCTGCACTTCAGGGACTGAGACAACAACTTCTACCACACAACCCATCCATAGACAATACACTGTATTGCAGCTCAGAACAGCTTATACGAACTGCGCAGTACCATATAATGGCATCAAGGTCACCAAGAGCTGACGCTCAGTGACAGTGGATCAAAGAAGAAGAAGAAGAAGTAATGCCAGTTATTGTTGTAATGTCAGTTGTTATAGTGATGTCAGTTTTTGTTGCAATGTCAGTTGTAGCAGCCACTGATAGATGATCAATAAACGCAAAAAGAACAATAAAAATAAGCGGAAATGCACATAAAGAGAAATGAAACAATCAAGCAATATCATTAGCTCCCAAACAAGTATAGGACTTAAACAAATACCTTTGGTGCCCTCCTGTAGAGTGCCATCAGCTCCAAATCTGTCCATGTATAACTCATTATTCGATTTTTGTGTTGAACGTGATTTCTCCATATATTTATTTCCCAATGCAAATAAAGACTCTGTTGCCTTTTGTATTCTTATTTTAATATCACTGTTTTATTCGCTTTCATGTGTCTCCATTTCTCTTCTCCATGTGTTCTTTGTTCAGTATCTACTTCTGGTACCCTAGAAATGATGTCAGCAGGTTTCCGCAACGTGTGTCCAATCCATCGCTAGCGTGTTCTTCTAATCGCTTGTTCCTTGGCACTTGTCTACGTCATCAGCTCCACATTGGTGATCTTGTACCATTTTAATCTTTTTCTAAGCAAGATTTGGTACCCCTTGCTTTGTTTGTGAAAAAATGTGTAACACGACACACACACACACCAAATCCAGAAACCAGAGTGAGAAACTGAAAGACAGTATCTGCTAGAAAAGTTCTTTTTTTACGCTGCATGCAGGGCAGATAGACTTCACCAAATACAGCCTCACCAACGGGCTGATCACCCGTTTGCCAAGTCACTTCGATTACGGAAACAACAGCAAATGGATTGATTTGCCGTTGCCCTAAAGACGCCAATGGGCGTGATGGGAAACAATGGCAAAGAAAACCTATCTGCTGTTGCCCTAAGACGCCACTAGGCGTAATGGCCACTGACTGCTTTGATGGTCAGTGGCTAAGGACGGAAGAAGAAGAAGAAGAAGAAAATACAGCCTCACCGTGCGCTTATTAATCCTAAGAAGGTTTTATGATCGTTCATGATCGAGCTCATGTTCAAGATTAAACTAAAGCCTTGAGGACCTTTGATCCTGCTAACTGAAGCCTAGTGGTCAATCTTCAACACCTTAGTCACCCGTAGTTATAGTGCGGGCTGAAGGAAAGTCTTCCTGATCATAAGTGTGTCTCAGGAACCTCAAACAAACACAAGATGCGTTTTCTGTATTCAGTCCACCAAACACTGTAAGCCGTTTCCAAAGCGATGGTCGATGATGATAACAGCTAGAGACTAGATAGTGTGACAGCGCCATCTTGAGGTCTGTCGTTCTAGGCGCTGGCCCCATCTGGGCAGTCATATTGTCTATGTGGTTTAGTGCCTTTTGATCACGTTATCTTCGAGCAGATTTATTACAAGGCCATAATATATGCCTACATATTAGTTGTGTTTTTGCTCTAGTTGTGTAAATCTGTGTTTTCATGCATTCTGGAGCAATAATCGCGTGTGTTATCTGTGTGGCGCAGATTAATACGCGAGCGCGCAGTAAATTGAGTGGTTAGGCCAAAGGTTATAAAAAGGGGTAGCAAGCGGCGGAACCGGTCTATGTTTGAGAGAGCCGCCCAGTGAGAACAGACTAAGAAGACACACAAGAGCCAAGCTGTAAATGCCTTGAGCACGTGAGTTAATTTAAATTAGCATTAGTTTTCTAGGATTCTGAAATTATATCGATGTGGCTATTTTAATGTTTAATGGGACAGATAGGTAGATAGATGTGAGAGTTTAAGAGCGATTATTTCATTCTTCAGAAAGGCTATTCCACTGGACATTTAGATAAGATTAACGATCGCAAGATAGTAGCCTCGTGGTGATAAAAGGCGGCGATAGCGAGTCTGATTAAACACGCTCCGCGTGGTAAACCTATAATATGTTATGCCGAGCGACACGCGGTGTATTTAGTCCCAGTTTGGCTTAAGTCGAGAATAATTATATTGTATTCTTTATGTAAGAGTAATTTAGTGTATTTCACGTTTATTGATAATTCTACTGTATATTTAATGGGTTACTGTGAGGTGAGAATATGTATTTAGATTTCTGGAGAGCGCGAGGCCACTCCTTTGTTGAGACAGGTGTTTCTCTGTTTGCTCCTGGTGGAGCATGGAAACACCAATGCGGCTGGTGTCCACCACAAGCCAACAGAAGCATTTTTATGCTATTACAGTGGTTGTTCCTGTAATAATGTGTTTCATGCGATGAGATTCCCAGCCGCACGAGTCGGCACATACGACATGCTTCAGAATGCAGTAACGAATATTGAGATAGACCAGTTGTGAGGTGGTGGTTAATTCTCATGATTGAGATTATTTGTTGTACATGTATTGAAGAATATTATTTTATGTCCAGTTGATTATTATTGTTGTGTGAACAATGGTTTGTGAGAGCACGTGGGCGTACCAGATGTATATTTCTCTTCTCCGCTCCTGAGGGAGCATGGGGCCACCGGTGTGGTTTGCCTCAGCATGAAGCATTCAGATGCTCTTGCAGTAGTGGTTTCGGTAGCAACCTATGTTACCCGGTGCGATTGCCAGCCTCATGCACAACACCATACTAGTCGCATTGGACGACACGCATGAGTGTGTGAGATAGTTGATGATATCAGGTGGGCGCATGTTTTCTGTATGGTAAGTGTTATTATCCATGCTATTGATGTTCACTTAGACGTTGTTTTATTTATTATTTTTCAGACAGTCTATGAACACTGACTGGGTGTTTGTTGGATTGTTTGTTTGGTGTTCGGTAGAATTAAATGTTGGTCGGCTTAAGGCTTTGGGTTGCTTGAATTGTTAAGTCTGCTGCTGAGAGGGTTGCAAGCAACCAATAATTGCAACCCCTGTCAAACGATCCTTTATAAATTTTCTTGGTGCACGGGTCTTGGGTGTGAGGAACCCCTAGCGCCCCTGTCACAAGTGGCGTCGTCGGCAGGATAGACAGACAGCACGCAGTGAAGCAACTCTTCAGCAATCAGAGCAGCAACAGCCGAAACAGTAGAACACCCAGTTCAGTGCAAGGCGAGGGACGGGATCATCCAGTTTGTCAAGATTTCTAGTCAACTCTACTAGAAAAAAGATGGCGGCACGCAACACACGCGCTGCTAGTAGAACTGATAACGAAGATGTGGCTGAGGTGGATGACCCTGTAGTAGGGCTAAATCGTCAACCAGAACGAGTGCAGTACATCGTGGTACCTACTCACAGGGGGGTGCGGTGCTTTGGGGAGCGCACGGGTCCTACGGCCGAGGAATATGTCAGAGAGGTGAGAGCTGCCTGGAGAGTAGGGATGATGAGTAAAGAGGACCAGGCAGATGTTATTCTTGACAGTGTGACCCCAAGTGTCCGTAGGGAGCTGAGGATTCAGGCTGATGATGGTGACCCAGAAGCAATGCTACATTCCATTCTTAGGGTGTATGGGGAGCGTCGGAGCATCCCAGAAGTAATGGCCGCGTTCTACTCTACCCGGCAAGGTGCAAGGGAGTCTCTTTGGGAATTCTCCCATCGCATTCACGAGGTGTTTGAAAGTGCTGTAAGGGCACAAAAGCAGAACAACGTCACTCCTTTGGCGCCATCCTTTCTTCGTGACCAGTTTGCTGCTTGTCTGAGAGATGACCTACTAAGAAAGCTTGCAAAGGAAATGATCATCAAGGAGCCAACAGCATCGTTCACGTCGGTGAGGGACTATGCCCTACGGTTTTTGGAGACTGAGCCCACTTCTGGGGCTGGTGTTGCCAGTGTCGAAGCAGCTTCGGGGGCTGGTGTTGCCAGTGTTGAAGTGGCAAGAACAGAGACTGTGTCAGATACGCATGCATTAAACGCAGAAGTAGAGCGGCTGAGAGCACAGGTGGCTCAATTAGAGGCTAAAATTGATGCGATGTCTCAGGAGCAGGGGAGACGTACCAGGACAGTTCGTTGTTTTAGATGCAGAGAACTAGGCCACGTACAGAATCGATGTCCACAGGCATTAAACTAGACCCCTCTGCGGCTGGGAGTCAGGTTACAGAAGGGGAGCAGAATGGCTCAAAGATAAAGATGGTTGGTGGTCGACCGGAGTGTGAGGTGCTTATTGCAGGGAAGAAAGTCAAAGGCGGCCAGGGATGTAAGGGTAGCACGAGGCGACCCAGGGCACCAAGGAAGCCTAGGAAAATAAGATGCTTCAACTGTGGAGACCTTTCGAACCACATGGCAGGCAAGTGTCCCCAGGGCCCGCTTCCTAAGCGATGTTTCCATTGTAGGTCCCCGGACCATTTGATATCGGTTTGCCCATCAAAGAGCGCCCTCTCTAAGCGTACCAACACATCTACATTGCCGTCACAGTGCAAGCCAAGAGATGGCCGTGGCAACTGTCACCATAAGGGCGCCATGAAAAGTGGTCGACATTTAGAGGAGGAGACTCATCTAAAACTCGTTGAAGGACACGTTTCCAGGCTACGAGGGGCGCACGTAAGAGCAGAGCCACCGTTGCAGAGTTTTGCAGCAGTCCGGAAAGAGAGATGTGACAAGCTGTCGTGTTCTACTCCACTACAGGTCGGAGAATTGGTGAAGAAGAGAATGCACGACGCTGAGAGATCCGAGATTCGTGATATGTGGTCAGAAGACGAGTACGTTGTAGTTCGTGCTCCCACAATGACAGGGGGTCCATATATCATCCAACGAACGGACAGAGCGAGTCCGAGCATTAGAGTCACCGGCAATGACCTGAGACGAAGTGAAGGAAAAGGTGATCCTCCAGATTTGGAGAATACGACTGGGGAGCCTGATTTAGTGTAGTTGTCGGGACGACAACAAAATCAGGCGGGGAATATGTGACAGCGCCATCTTGAGGTCTGTCGTTCTAGGCGCTGGCCCCATCTGGGCAGTCATATTGTCTATGTGGTTTAGTGCCTTTTGATCACGTTATCTTCGAGCAGATTTATTACAAGGCCATAATATATGCCTACATATTAGTTGTGTTTTTTGCTCTAGTTGTGTAAATCTGTGTTTTCATGCATTCTGGAGCAATAATCGCGTGTGTTATCTGTGTGGCGCAGATTAATACGCGAGCGCGCAGTAAATTGAGTGGTTAGGCCAGGGCTTATAAAAAGGGGTAGCAAGCGGCGGAACCGGTCTATGTTTGAGAGAGCCGCCCAGTGAGAACAGACTAAGAAGACACACAAGAGCCAAGCTGTAAATGCCTTGAGCACGTGAGTTAATTTAAATTAGCATTAGTTTTCTAGGATTCTGAAATTATATCGATGTGGCTATTTTAATGTTTAATGGGACAGATAGGTAGATAGATGTGAGAGTTTAAGAGCGATTATTTCATTCTTCAGAAAGGCTATTCCACTGGAAATTTAGATAAGATTAACGATCGCAAGATAGTAGCCTCGTGGTGATAAAAGGCGGCGATAGCGAGTCTGATTAAACACGCTCCGCGTGGTAAACCTATAATATGTTATGCCGAGCGACACGCGGTGTATTTAGTCCCAGTTTGGCTTAAGTCGAGAATAATTATATTGTATTCTTTATGTAAGAGTAATTTAGTGTATTTCACGTTTATTGATAATTCTACTGTATATTTAATGGGTTACTGTGAGGTGAGAATATGTATTTAGATTTCTGGAGAGCGCGAGGCCACTCCTTTGTTGAGACAGGTGTTTCTCTGTTTGCTCCTGGTGGAGCATGGAAACACCAATGCGGCTGGTGTCCACCACAAGCCAACAGAAGCATTTTTATGCTATTACAGTGGTTGTTCCTGTAATAATGTGTTTCATGCGATGAGATTCCCAGCCGCACGAGTCGGCACATACGACATGCTTCAGAATGCAGTAACGAATATTGAGATAGACCAGTTGTGAGGTGGTGGTTAATTCTCATGATTGAGATTATTTGTTGTACATGTATTGAAGAATATTATTTTATGTCCAGTTGATTATTATTGTTGTGTGAACAATGGTTTGTGAGAGCACGTGGGCGTACCAGATGTATATTTCTCTTCTCCGCTCCTGAGGGAGCATGGGGCCACCGGTGTGGTTTGCCTCAGCATGAAGCATTCAGATGCTCTTGCAGTAGTGGTTTCGGTAGCAACCTATGTTACCCGGTGCGATTGCCAGCCTCATGCACAACACCATACTAGTCGCATTGGACGACACGCATGAGTGTGTGAGATAGTTGATGATATCAGGTGGGCGCATGTTTTCTGTATGGTAAGTGTTATTATCCATGCTATTGATGTTCACTTAGACGTTGTTTTATTTATTATTTTTCAGACAGTCTATGAACACTGACTGGGTGTTTGTTGGATTGTTTGTTTGGTGTTCGGTAGAATTAAATGTTGGTCTGCTTAAGGCTTTGGGTTGCTTGAATTGTTAAGTCTGCTGCTGAGAGGGTTGCAAGCAACCAATAATTGCAACCCCTGTCAAACGATCCTTTATAAATTTTCTTGGTGCACGGGTCTTGGGTGTGAGGAACCCCTAGCGCCCCTGTCACAATAGCAAGATATATATCAAAAATATACTGTGACAGACTGTTCTAATTTCATTGGAAGATTCATCCAAGATTTCTTACTATTATTTATTTTAATTTGTAACTATAAATAATCATACATTTTACCATCTTCCAACACCCATTTCTCATTACAAGAATATATAGATGTACATAAAAAATTATGAAATTGGACTCATTTGACTTGGTAAATTTTTAACTGTTAAATTTTGAGTTACTTTTTCTAATTTATTTGTATTATCACATAGGGTTACTAGCGAAAGTGGCACAGTATACTTCTGAAGCTTAGTCTATTGTCCAGCGCAGAGTATTCACAGCCGTAACTCAATTGTGATACCAGTGCACTTCTCCGGCACTGGGACTTCATACTTTCTGGAGAGAGATTCTACTTCTTCTCTACCGCTATCATCACACCAGAAAAACCTTTCGCTACACTGGGGGCTCTTTCGCTTGATATTATTTTTTATCCTGAACCATTATCTTTGTATTCTTCTATCGTGAGCCACAAATAGTTTGTAACAATACATTTTTTGGAAAAATTCTAAAAAGTAGAAATTTTTTCGTAATAATAGTACCATTGAGTACCAAGTAAATACGAGACGTTCACAAAGTTTAAAGTATTTGTTTTCGTTAAAGTAATTAATTAATTTTAATTAAGTTAGTTGGTTAGGGAGGTAAAATTACATATCCTCTGGTAAGTAAGCATCATGGCTGAAATGGTGAAGTTTAGGACTACGATCATACAGATGGGAAAAGAACTAGGCATGTCAGGTAGTGATCTTATCCAGTATGTCATAAAGGAATTTGACAAACATATGGACAGAGAGGACAAGAAATTAGAAGTTGAGAGAGACGCCAAAAGATTAGAAGTAGAGAGAGAAGCCAAAAGCATTGAAGCTGAAGATAAGAAATCAGAAACTGAGAGAGAAGCCAAAAGATTTGAAGCAGAAAAAGAAGCCAAAAGCATGAAAGCTGAAGCTAAGAATTTAGAAGCTGAAGAAAGAAGGTTGCAAAGAGCTCATGAGTTAAGTTTTAAGGAACTTGAACTCCAGGGAGCAGCTAGCAATCATGGTGCTAGCTTACCTCACTCTGAGAGTAGCTCCAACCAGGGCACGGCAAATGGAGCCATGAGTTTCCACCTGGATCCATTTATTGAAAAGGAGGACGCATTGAGTCGTACCTAGATAGATATGAGAGACTGGCCTCTACCTTTGGATTGGAAAAGGAAATATGGAGCTATAAGCTATCTCATGGGTTGAGGGCAGTTTCATACGATGTTTATTTAAAACTTTCAAAAGAAGACCAGAATAATTATGACATCTTAA
The DNA here is from genome assembly GCA_024509875.1 of Oreohelix idahoensis. Lineage (NCBI taxonomy): Eukaryota > Metazoa > Mollusca > Gastropoda > Stylommatophora > Oreohelicidae > Oreohelix > Oreohelix idahoensis. The sequence continues at coordinate 728,482 of JAMPIV010020035.1, read as the reverse complement.
AACAAGCTTTACTGGTCAGGTACGAAAAGAATTCTGAATCTTATGGAAAGAAATTCCGAATTGCTAAGCTACTTCCAGGAGAAAACTACCACCAGTTTTCTGCCAGATTGGAAACATATCTGACAAAATAAATTAGCCTAGGAAAATGTCAAGATATATAAGAAATTGTCATGATGGAAAAACTGAGAGAATCAATGCCTCAAAAAAAGAGAAAATTTATCATGCAGCAAGGAGCAGAGAGATTGGAAGATATTTTAACCATGGCTGAGAGATATCAAGCAGCTCAGTCAGAAGTATCAGGAAATAAGAAGAAGCAGGGTGAGAACTTCAAGCCTTCACAAAACTATACCAACTATGAACACCGGGACAATTCCAACAAGAACAAACAAAACTGATCATAAAGACAAAAACCCTCTAGGATCAGATGAGAAACCTCCAAGAAAGGAAGGAAAGTGGTGTATATCTTGCAAAATGAGTAACCACAATACTGCGTAATACAGACGGAAAAACCCTCCTCATCACGCTGCATGCCTTACAACAGGAAACAAGGGAAGGAAGGATCGGCCAGATAGTCATAAAGACCTCCATCATCCCCCTGTCTGTGAGGAAGTGACCTTGAATGGCACACAAGTACTGTGCTTATATGACACAGGCTTGGACTTTGATTCAGTAGTGTGCTCTTCTCTGGTGAGTCCTGAACAGATAACCACAGAAACCGTGGAAATCAGAGGACCAGTCAAGGTAGCAGGAACCATGACACTGCCCATAGCCCAAATCAACATAAGATCTCGCTATGGGGAAGGAGAGATCAAAGCAGCAGTGATGGAAAACCCTATCTACCCATTAATACTTAGATGTAGATATGTCTTTCTAGGAGAACCTATAAGACCCATAGTGATGACAACGGTCCAGACCAAGGCAAGCTCTATAAAAGAGGAGGATACTATCATCAACACTCATCCAGAAGAGATGAGAAAGGCTCAAACTGCTGACAGAACATTGAAGCCTTGCTTTGGCAAATTACCTAAAAGCCATAACCCTCCAGAGAAAGGAGACATATATGAAAATTGCCTACTATATAGAAAAGCTGGAACATGACCTAAAGGACTTGGACAGCTTGTAGTGGCAAAATCATACAGGGAGAAGGTTATGAAGCTAGGTCATGCTATACCCTTCAGTGGACATATGTGAATAGGGGCCACTGGACAACGGATAGCATGTCACTACTTTTGGCCAAGGATTACAGAGGAAATAAAGACGTATGTGAGATACTGTCCAGAATGCCAAAGAGTAGCTCTTAAACATAGGACTGCACAAGCAACACTGGGAGAAATGCCCATTTTAGGAACGCCCTTCGAACGTGTTGCCGTAGATATTGTTGGACCCCTCAATAGGATCAAGAAGAGAAATGCATATATCTTGACCTGGGTTGATACTTGCTCTATGTGGGGAGAGGCAGTAGCAATGTCATCGATAGATTCGAAACATGTGGCAGAGGCACTGTTAACAATATTCACCCGATTAGGTTTCCCGCATCAAATATTGACTAACAATGGTTCTCAGTTTAGGCGAAAACTAACACAAGAAGTATTCAGGATTTTTCAAGCTAGACATTAGCACTGTAGCCCGTACCACGCCCAAGGGAATGGTCAAGTAGAGCGGTTTAATGGCACGCTCATTTCAATCCTTAGAAAGTTGGCTAGTGGGAAACCTGAAACTTGGGACATCCACTTACCCTCTGCATTATTTGCATATAGGGAAGTCTCACATAACGCCACAGAATTGGCTCCAGCTACATTGTTGTTTGGACGACCAATCAAAGGTCCACTGGAAGCATTGTTGCGGACATGGACTGATGAAAGAGCAGAAGAGTCCGTGACTTCTTCATACCAATACGTCAACGAGTTGACATCTCGATTGAAAACAAGTTGGAAGCTGGAAAATAATAACTTGAGACAGGCCAGGAGGAAGCAATCTGCTTACTATAATAAAACAGCAAACGATAGGGAACTTGAGGTGGGAGAAAATGTTCTGATACTGTTTCCCAGCAGCAATAATAAATTGCAAATTGGATGGCAGGGTCCCTATGTCATATTGGAAAAACTTTCCAGGACCAATTATAAGATTGACAAGAAAGGAACGGAGAAGGTGTATCATGTCAACCTTCTTAAAAAGTACTATGACAGGGAAGCATCAGAAGTTGCACATATCATGACCGTCGCCATTGCAACAGAAATGCAAGATGAACCAATTTCCTCCATGGTATACCCCCTAGCAACTACATAAAGCTATGCTCGGGTTAATGTGAGTGAACATTTAACTCTTGAGCAGAGGTAAAATATTCAGGAGGTTTTAGAAATCTATGCGGAAGTACTCACAGATAAGCCGGGATGTACTAATCTGTTAGAGTATGACATGACGATTACTGACCCTACACCAGTTTGTATGCGAACATACCTTATACCTTATGCAAAAGGACAGGCACTCAAGGATGAGATTGACTATCTCTTAAAAGAGACAATTATTTCAAAGTCTGAATCTCCCTACAGCTCAAGTGTGGTGCTATTAAGGAAGCCTAGTGGTGAACACAGGTTATGCATTGATTATAGGAAACTAAATGCTATCACTGAATCTCAGGTAGACCCATTACCTAACACCAATCAGTTGTTTGCTACATTGAGTAAGGCTCGGTATTTTTCAAAAGTAGATCTAAGCAAGGGATACTACCAAATACCAGTGAAACCAGAAGTTAGGAAACTGTTAGCCATTAGTACACCGGATGGACATTACGAGTTCAATGTACTCCCATTTGGTTTAAAGAATGCTCCAAGTATCTTTTCCAGAATAATGAGGAAATTGTTGGAACCATTACATAATCCTCATATCACCAACTTCATGGATGATATTCTGATTGCTACCACTACATTCGAGGAACACATAGTAGCGCTCTCCATGTTGTTAAGTAGACTTAGAGAAACAGGATTTACAGCACGTCCAACTAAGTGTCATATTGGATGTAAGAAATTGGAATTTTTAGGTCACACTATCTCTACAGGGCAAATGTCTCCTAACCCAAAGAATGTAGAGAAAATGAGAAAAAGCACCAAGACCACAAACTAAGAAGGTTGTAAGATCCTTTGTGTCACTGTGCGGGTTTTATCAGAAATTTATACCCCATTTTAACTCATTGTACTTACTTAGTCGTTCCCCTTCTACCGTGAGGTGTAGAGGTGTGGAAGAGAGAGCGCCAGACCATTCTATCAGCTGTCTTCTTCCTGGCCTAGTTCCATTCTAGTCCTCGGTCCTTCAAAGATTGTCTAATGTTGTCCTCCCAGCGGACTCTGGGTCGTCCTGGAGGTCTGGATCCCTGGCTCTTTGTTTCCCATGCTTGTCGTGGTAGCCGATCTTCTCCCATTCTGCAGACATGGCCAAACCATCTTAGTTGGGACTGTTCTATTTGGGTCTGCAGCGGATGGGATTTTAGGCCTTGACGGATCGTCTTGTTGCGGACCATGTCTCTTCTTGTTACTTCAACCACTTTCCTCAGATACCTCATTTCTGAGGTTTGGATCTGGCTTTTGTGGGTTGTAGTCATTGCCCACGACTCGCATCCATATGTCAAGACTGGGACATAGGTGGAGCGGTATACAGCCATCTTCGTTTTCTTACCAACCTCTCTCTTGCTGAGGAATCCACGATTTATGTTAACTCATTGTGCGAGCCATTACCGACTTAACCAAGAAAGGACAGCCGGATAAAATACAGTGGACCGCGCAGTGTGAAAATGCTTATACAGAGTTGAAAAAAAGCTGACAAATAAACCTATCCTTGCCCTTCCCGATCTCACATAAGAATTCGTACTAAGAACGGATGCTAGCAATGTAGGCATTGGAGCAACATTACTACAGCGGGCAGACACACCGCCATACATGCTACTACCAGTAGCTTTTGCCAGTAGAAAGTTAAATACAGCTGAAAGAAATTATTCTACAATCGAACGTGAATGCCTTGATTTGGTCTGGTCGATCAATAAATTCGCCCCTTTTCTTAACGGGAAACACTTCATTGTGGAAAGCGATCACCAGCCTTTGATGTTTTTAGCGGTGTTTAAAAAAATAAATTCACGACTTTTGAGGTGGAGTTTACTTTTATCTCCATATTCGTTCAATGTGAGATACATTCCAGGACCTGACAATCTTGGACCCGATTTTTTAAATCGTCATCCTATCAAAGGAGATATAGAGAGACAGAAAAGTAAGGGGAAACTGCATCATGTGTTACCAAAAAGTTAACCGTGCACGCACTGTTTTAAAGAAGAGGGCTATGTAGCGAGATTTGGTACCTCTTGCTTTGTTTGTAAAAAAGTGTGTAACACGACACACACACACACACACACACACACACACACCAAATCCAGATGCCAGAGGGAGTAACTGGAAGACAGTATCTGTTAGAAAAGTTCTTTTTTTCACGCCGCATGCAGGGCAGATAGACTTCACCAAATACAGCCTCACCGTGCGCTTATTAATCCTAAGAGGGTTTTATGATCGTTAATGATCGAGCTCATGTTCGAGTTTAAACTAAAGACTTGAGGACATTTGATCCTGCTAACTAAAGCCTAGTGGTCAATCTTCAACACCTTAGTCCCCCGTAGTTATAGGGCGGGCTGAAGGAAAGTCTTCCTGATCATAAGTGTGTCTCAGGAACCTCAAACAAACACAAGATGCGTTTTTCTGTATTCAATCCACCAAACGCTGTGAGCAGTTTCCAAAGCGATGGTCGATGATGATAACAGCTAGAGACTAGATAGCAAGATATATCAAAAATATACGGTGACAGACTTTTATAATTTCAATGGAAGATTCATCCAAGATTTGTTTACTATTATTTATTTTAATTTGTAACTATAAATAATCATACATTTTACCATCTTCCAACACCCATTTCTCATTACAAGGATATATAGATGTACATAATAAATTATGAAATTGTACTCATTTGACTTGGTAAAGCTGTAACAGTTAAATTTTAAGTTACTTTTTCTAATTTAATTATATTATCACATAGGGTTACTAGCGAAAGTGGCACAGTATACTCCTGAAGCCTAAATCTATTGTCCAGCTCAGAGTATTCACAGCCGTAACTCAATTGTGAAACCAGTGCACTTCTCCGGCACTGGAACTTCATACTTTCTGGAGAGAGATTCTACTTCTTCTCTATCACTATTATCACACCAGAAAAACCTTTCGCTACACCCATCTACAAAAGTCTGCATCTTCATGGTTGTTATTTTGTTGTTATCCATGTTCCTAAACTATATAATGCGAATCACTTGACATTTTAGTTGAAAATTGTTATTTTGATGTTGGCCTTTATTTCTATAGAAGCATGAAAACACAACGTTTGCAGAAAAAAAACAACTTTATTAGAACGTATAAATAAAACTAGTGCGAAATTTGTCTGGTTCTTGCTATCAGGTCTATTCTACACAAGCACCGGTGGTTGTCTGGTTCTTGCTATCAGGTCTATTCTACACAAGCACCGGTGGTTGTCTGGTTCTTGCTATCAGGTCTAGTCTACACAAGCACCGGTGGTTGTCTGGTTCTTGCTATCAGGTCTATTCTACACAAGCACCGGTGGTTGTCTGGTTCTTGCTATCAGGTCTAGTCTACACAAGCACCGGTGGTTGTCTGGTTCTTGCTATCAGGTCTATTCTACACAAGCACCGGTGGTTGTCTGGTTCTTGCTATCAGGTCTAGTCTACACAAGCACCAGTGGTTGTCTGGTTCTTGCTATCAGGTCTAGTCTAAACAAGCACCGGTGGTTGTCTGGTTCTTGCTATCAGGTCTAGTCTACACAAGCACCCATTTATGAAAGTCTGTCATTTGTTTATTTTGTTGTTCTTCGTGTTTCAGAGCCATACAATAGGACAAACTTGACATTATATTCTCCATGTTTCAGAGCCATACAATAGGACAAACTTGACATTATATTCTCCATGTTTCAGAGCCATACAATAGGACAAACTTGACATTATATTCTCCAGGTTTCAGAGCCATGCAATAGGACTGACTTGACATTTGAATTGCAGATTCTGATTTTTGTGTTGAACTTCATTTCTCGATATTTTTCTCATTGCGAATAAAGACCCTGTAGCCTTTTGTTTTCTTATTTTAATATCACTGTTTGTTGTTCTAACTTTATTTACAGTGCTGCCAATTTTTAAGTATCATTCTACAACCTGTAAGAGAGTTTATTTAATAACAATCTTATTATGGTTTTTTTTGGTATATTTCCACATTATCGTCCTTGTTTTCTCATTGTGTATGTTCAGACCTACTGTCTATGACCTCGCATTTTGTTTTTTTTTATTTTGTATTGCATCTGATTATGGTTATTGGACAGAATTACAATGTCGTCGGTAAAATCTGGATCATCAAGTTGGTTGTCATATTCCAGTGGATTCCATTTCTGTTGTGAGACGTCGATGTGTTCATGTCACCAGATGGCCTACTACTAATACCATAGCATCATTCGTGCTAATTGTTATCAGTTAGATTAGGAAGAATAGTTACGAGGTTTTATTGAAATAGACTCAAGATACGCGGTTATCAGAATGAAACTGGAACTAGGCTAAATAACGACCCTACGCTGATTTTTGGCGGGAGTTGCTCAGCAACCGATGACGTAAACCGGAATAGCCTAGACATCCCATCGGTAGGCATGTGAGATCCAATAAAATAAATAAAGAATTATTAGACTGTCCAACCAAAAGGCCGGAAACAACGCGCACCACGACGCGAAGGAAAACTTCGAGATCAGAAATCAGTTGATCTCCGAAAGCCAGTCTGTACGGACGTATAACTGCTGATCTTGAAGTATCGAGACATCAACTCTATAAAAGCAGATAGCTTTTTCCTAAATTTGGTAATTTCTATTCACCTTGTAAGTACAGCTTCGTGTGACCTTTTTAATATTTCAGAATACAACCTTAGTTAGGCCATAAATGCCTAAAGGTTGAGAGAACCAGCTGAATTTATGAAAGAAACAATAACGGAGCTCGTAAAATGTCAAATTAGCTCATATCATAAAGAAGAGGTAGAGGCTCACCTGTTGTTTAAACCTGAGTCAGATAAATCTAAGAAGCAAACGAACAGGAACTAAGCAGAAATACTTACCCCAACTTGGATAGGCAGCAAGGATAAAATAGCCAATAAATGACAAGTAGAAAGGCACATTTTTAAGAGGATTGTTTTGAGAAAATGCATGCAAATGGCTTTGTTTACAGAATGTAAAATACACGATAGTAAAATTGTATTATTGGATCCTGAGGACTTGCTTAAATACCTCATTTTGAAGAGTTTTACAGAACATATTTAACAATAAGTATGCTAATGATCGTTACACAACAATAAACATCACAGAGGAATTTAGGAACGAACTGGGTTACAATATTCATCAAGAAATACCATCTCTGGTGGTATACCAGTATTCCTGACTTGAGTGATACAATAAGCATATACACACTCACACGGTCATACCATTGGCTATATGGTGCTTTGAGTCCCTGTCCTGTCCCCCAGTCACACATTGACTATATGGAGCCATGACCAGTCCTCTGGGTGACATAGCATAAAAGAGAGGCTATACTGAACGAAGCTGATAGGCTATACATAAAACTCTACAAATGGATGCATATCAACAGCAAATGGCACTGTCACCCCCTCAACAACAATACCTACAGGTTTCTAATATCCCGCTCCTCACTGCACTGGAGTCAACCGTCCAGCTCATTATCTAACACTTCCTCTGATGAATTTGATGTAGACAATGAATGACCAGTTATAACCCACACTCCGTCAAATGATGCTATAAACCGACTGCGTCAGTGCAGAGATAACGTAGCCAGCGAAGACGACATCCCACTTGCAGAATTAAGTGAAAGACTTCAATACAGGGATGCAAGATTACGGAACGATGAGTCTAACACACCCAATTTATATTCGCATGAGGGTGAAACCCCACATCAGGTGATAACAAATCAAAAATATTACAAATCAGAGGTGCCAACCACAAGCCCACATCAATCAGACGAAGAATGGAGCAGTGACGACGACATTCCACTTCAGCGATGCGAGATCAGAGAACGGATCAAACCCCTATAAATACAGATGCTGAATTATCCACGCACACCCTTACTGAAATCATTGATAATGCTCCTAGATCATCGATAAGAGCAGATCCGACATAGACACACTCAGCCCACCCGATAATCAGGACAACATGGCAGATGAACCTTCACTGACATTCGGTCAGCCGCCTAACGTCCGTATGTGTCTACCTCTGACGACTCCATACCCATTGCGAAATATATACGACCATCACAATAGCATGTCAGAAACAAAATCCTTCGCAAACGTCGACCTGCACAGAAAAGCAAATCGACTCTTCAACACTTACCTCCAACACCATCGTTACCAACTTCATGTCGAGCGACGATAAACACAACGCTTTCAACGCCCAAGCCAACGTATGACAGTCGCCTATCCAAACGTGAGATAAAACTGTTAGAACTCGCCAAACTCCTTTAGAGCGCAGATTTAGTACTAGTTCCACCACACTAGTACTCACCAGCTTTATTTTTAGACCGAATGGTTTCTTTCTTTTTACATTTTTATTTTTAGGCCGAATTGTTTATTTTTTTTTACACGAAGAGATGTCTGCCCTCCTTTTCATCACCATACTACTGCCCATGGTAGTATTGGTCGCGACAGATGTCAGTGTTACACAAGTACAACCTATGATCGACATCAGCATGTTATGTAGTGATGATGCAGTTTTTTTTTTAACATTTTAAAGAAATCAGGGATTTTTAGTCCTCATGGACACTGACATTTATTTAATCCATTAAGTAATGAACTTATACAAACTTTTCAGGATTTAGAACATTTTGTCATTAGACGTATGTGTGATTTCAGGTCGTCGCAAAATATTAATTACATTGATTTATTCATTGCTACCAGATTTGATATACACATGCTTAGGATAATGCTTACAGATCTCATGATAAGATTTCAGAAAATTAGACAAGCCAATCTCACTAGGCGATCCATACTTCCTTTTATAAGAGATGTGCTAGAGTACATTTTTGGTACTGCTACTGACTCTAATAATGGCAACTTACAACATGCCATACAAGATTTAGCTACAAAGCAGGAGAAGAGAGAACATGTCATTGGCAAAAGCCTAACTATCGAATAGCACACACAATGCTGTTGCATCGAATCGGATTAGAATATACGACTAGAGATCAGTGATGATGCACTTAACAAATTTTACTGAAATTGCTGTAACTAGACTGGTAAACCAGACTTATGCAATTGATAAATTTATCTCCACCTATCTCACATTGTAGAATTTTTATACAAGGTCACTGATTTGCTTACAGATGCCATGAATATTTTGACTTCCCTTGAGTTACGCATAGATATGTTAAAGATCCACATATTACCATCCTCACTTCTTACACTTTCCGTTTTACTCCCCCTGCTCTTCCACCACCAGATATTCCTCCACAGAACCTTTTCTCTTACTACGAATCTCACAGTAGATGCGGTCCTGATGCATACGGATCTAGTTATCTTAGTTCATATTCCTCTCATTATTGTTGATGACGTGTACGACATGTCGCATTCACTCTATCCCCACCCCTTTTCCTTCACACCTATCTTCTACGACTGATGCTGAGAAGCACCCTTTAGCAACATACGATTCTCAAACCCATGCACTCGCTATCAGCAAGGCACGAACATATTTTGCTATTGTATCGAAAAACAACTTCGAGAGATGTATTGATATGCCATTTTGATTTTGTGCACTAGGTCGCCCGTTTTGTGATACACGTACTTATCACTCATGTATAATTGCATTGTTTGAAAATGATGTTGAGAACACAAATGTTGTGCACATGAACTAGATACCATTCACACCAGCCACAATGATAAGACAATTGAGATTACATGGTTTGGCAATATTAATAGCATTGTTATTATCACTATACTGATTTGTCTGCTATATAAGTACAAAGTTTAAGACGAATACTTTGTAAGAAACAGAGTACTGTTGACACTACTCCTGATGGTGAAAGCCAAATGAGTCCTCATGATATCACCCAGAGAAAGTGTTACTGAGAACATCCTCATGACTACATTTACTCCCCATCCCATCACCTACACTCTTGTACATCCGCTAACGCCACTTTGACATGCCTGTAGTAGAACATACTCATCGCAGTAGCACTGCATTGAACAGTAGTGATAGCCATAAAGAGCCCATGATGTTGGGACAGACAAGAATATTTCGCAGAGTTCGATACAAAGTGTTGATGAAGTCAAACTCACATGAATAACATTGTTATACGAAGTTGAAACGTATTTGTACTGACAACACTTACATTATTAGAAATCCCTTCCAATGATTAATCGCTACAGTTTTAACTGTTATTGTTTATCCATTAACCATGCAACTGTTTTGTAAGGTTGAGAACAAAACCTTGCACATATTTTTGCTTCACAATTGCAAATTTTCTAGAGAAGAAAAGGTTGTTCAGACATACACTTTTTGACAAAAGAAATGACAGTGCAGGTGCATCCAAGACTATCATCAGTCGCGCACAATTCACTGACGACATTTTTCTCCAGATAAATTCCCACTCACTTGTTTTGGTGGAATAGCGTTACATTATTGACTGATAGATACATATTTTTTGTGAAAGTCAAATTTAAATATAGAACAAGTTATTACAAAAGATGAGATTACTCTGTACATCTTTGTGCCTGACAATGAGTTGTTATTGGTCCTAGAGGTTTTAAGACATCAAAGGTCTTCTGAAAAACCACTGACCTCAGTGACAGAAGAGATGTCACACTGTATTTATGTATAATAACTTGTCATAATGTTTGAGGTTCATTGAACCCCATTGAGTTTATTTCAGTTCACTGTATTGGCACTGAGATGACGGAGGTAGGTTCAAGTTAAAGCGAGTCATATTGTAATGACATGTGAAGATTTTAATTTTTATGGACATTGTCATGAAATATTTGGTAACATTGTTGTTAACACCCCATATTTATGAATTTTTTTTTTAAGTTATAGACATTGTCATGAAATATTTTATAGGAGCCTCTACAAGCTGGTTATAACACATACATTTTTTGGATGATAGTATGTACTAAGACAAGTGTACTTAAGAGCCCTCGATTTACGATTTTTTGGATGATAGCATGTACACCTACGAGAGCCCCCGATTTACGAAACTTTTTTGGAATAGTCAATTTTTGGGATTTGGATTTATATTTTTGATAGAACGCAAATGTCTCCTTACAGGATACATTTGTGTAGCATCGGTATCTATGTCACTGGATGGCCTACTACTGATACCATAACATCGTTCAGGCTAATTGTTATCAGTTAGATTAGGAAGAATAGTTACGAGGTTTTATTGAAATAGACTCAAGATACGCGGTTATCAGATTTAAACTGGAACTAGGTTAAATAGCGACTCAACGCTATTTTTGGCAAGGGTTGCTCAGCAACCGATGACTTAAATCGGAATAGCCGAGACACCCCATCGGTAGGCATGTGAGATCCAATAAAATAAATAAATATTATACTGTCCAACCAGAAGGCTGGAAAAAGCGCGAACCACGACGCAAAGGAAAACTTCGAGATCAGAAATCAGTTGATCCCCAAAAGCCAGTCTGTACGGGCGTATAACTGCTGGATTTGAAGTATCAAGACATCAACTCTATAAAGCAGATCGCTTTATTTTATAATGTGGGAATTCCTAATTACCTTGTAAGTACAGCTTCGTGTGACCTTTTTAATATTTCAGAATAATACCTAGTTAGGCAAGAAATGCCTTAATGTCGAGAGAACGAGCTGAATTTATGAAAGAAACGAAACGGAGCTCGTAAAATGTCAAATTAGCTCATATCATAAAGAAAAAGTAGAGGCTCAACTGTGGTTTAAACCTGAGTCAGATAAATCTAAGAAGCAAACCCAAAGGAACTAAGCAGAAATACTTACCCCAACTTGGATAGGCTGCAAGGAGAAAATAGCCAATAAATGACCAGTACAAAGACAGATTTTTATGAGGATGTTTTAAGAAAATGCATGCAAATGACTTTGTTTGTGGATTGTTAATACAAGATAATAAAATTGTTTTATTGGATCCGAGGACTTGCTTCATTACATCATGTTGAAGAGGTTTACAGTAGATATTAAACAATAAGTATGCTAATGATTGTCACAAAACATTTAACATCACAGAGGATTTTTATAACGAACTGGGTTACAATTATACTCAAGAAATACCATCTCTGGCAGTATATAAGTATTCCTGACTTGAGTGATACAATAAGCATTTACACACCCCACGGTCACACTATTGGTTATATGGTGCCGTGAGTCCCTATCCTCACGGTCACAGTTGGCACCTGATAACTAAAACTTAATTACTGCCTTTTTTGTTAACAAAATAATGTTCAGCTACAAATACTTGCTGATCACCGTTTTTAAATAAAAATAAAACAAGAGATGTTTTTTTTTTATTTTTGTTTGTTTGTTTGTTATTGTTTACTGTTAGCTGAGACGAGTTGAATTATTGTGTTACTTTTATGTTTATCATTTTGTTAAGTCTTTAAATATGTGTGATTAATTAAGTAAAGCTGTCTAAGTGAAGTTGTAAAAGTGTCTCACCTGAACTGGTAAACTAAGAAGTTTTTCAATCCTGGAGAGTTGACCTATTGTGTCAACAAGTTGACCTATTATGTCAGCAAGTTGTCTATCAGTGGCGTCAGAGTGTGTTTTTATTTGTGTGCTCACCACACGGAACTGATCTATGATAGTTGCTGTAAATATTACGTTATAGATGATAAGAAATATCAAACATTCATCAAAGATGTAGTACTAGCAATCATAAATGTGTCTTCTTATTTTTAATTTTTTCTGCAAGTACCATGCTGGTGGTGTAGGTGATCACGTCTCTCGACTTCTTACTATTTCCATTGAGTTTATCAATTCTGTTATTGATTACTTTCCATGCAGTGATGCCAAACTATCCAGTATCTCCTCTTTTTGTCGTCTTATATGTCTTTTCCCTTGAACCTTTCCTGTTGTAACAATATACATGTACCAGCTGTGTCATGTCTTAAAACTGTTCCTGTTGTAACAATATATATGTACTAGCTGTGTCATGTCATAAAACCTTTCCTGTTGTAACAATATATATGTACTAGCTGTGTCATGTCATAAAACCTTTCCTGTTGTAACAATATATATGTACCAGCTGTGTCATGTCATAAAACCTTTCCTCTTGTAACAATATATATGTACCAGCTGTGTCATGTCATAAAACCTTTCCTGTTGTAACAATATATATGTACCAGCTGTGTCATGTCATAAAACCTTTCCTGTTGTAACAATATATATGTACCAGCTGTGTCATGTCATAAAACCTTTCCTGTTGTAACAATATATATGTACCAGCTGTGTCATGTCATAAAACCTTTCCTGTTGTAACAATGTATATGCACCAATTGTGTCGTGTCATAAAACCGTTCCTGTTATAACAATATATATGCACCAACTGTGTCATGTCATAAAACCTTTCCTGTTGTAACAATATATACGTACCAGCTGTGTCATGTCATAAAACCTTTCCTGTTGCAAAAATATGTATGTACCAGCTGTGTCATGTCATAAAACCTTTTCCGTTGTAACAATATATATGTACCAGCTGTGTCATGTCATAAAACCTTTCCTGTTGTAACAATATATATGTACTAGCAGTGTCTTGTCATAAAACCTATCCTGTTGTAACAATATATATGTACCAGCTGTGTCATGTCATAAAACCTTTCCTGTTGTAACAATATATATGTACCAGCTGTGTCATGTCATAAAACCTTTCCTGTTGAAACAATGTATATGTACCAGCTGTGTCATGTCATAAAACCTTTCCTGTTGTAACAATATATATGTACCAGTTGTGTCATGTCATAAAACCTTTCCTGTTGTAACAATATATATATGTACCAGCTGTGTCATGTCAGAAGACCTTTCCTTTTGTATCAATATATATGCACCAACTGTGTCATGTCATAAAACCTTTCCTGTTGTAACAATATATATATGTACCAGCTGTGTCATGTCAGAAGACCTTTCCTTTTGTATCAATATATATGCACCAACTGTGTCATGTCATAAAACCTTTCCTGTTGTAACAATATATATGCACCAACTGTGTTATGTCATAAAACCTTTCCTGTTGTAACAATATATATGTACCAGCTGTGTCATGTCATAAAACCTTTCCTGTTGCAACAATATATATGTACCAGCTGTGTCATGTCATAAAACTTTTTCTGTTGTAACAATATATATGTACCAGCTGTGTCATGTCATAAAACCTTTCCTGTTGTAACACTATATATGTACCAGCTGTATCATGTCATAAAGCATTTCCTGTTGTAACAATACATATGTACCATCTGTGTCATGTCATAAAACCTTTCCTGTTGTAACAATATATATGTGTCATGTCATAATAAGTTTTCTGTTGTAACAATATATATGTACCAGCTGTGTCATGTCATAAAACATTTCCTGTTGTAACAATATATATGTACCAGCTGTGTCATGTCATAAAACCTTTCCTGTTGTAATAATATATATGTACTAGCTTTGTCATGTCATAAAACCTTTCCTGTTGTAACAATATATATGTACCAGCTGTGTCATGTCATAAAACCTTTCCTGTTGTAACAATATATATGTACCAGCTGTGTCATGTCGTAGAACCTTTCCTGTTGTAACAATCTATATGCACCAACTGTGTCATGTCATAAAACCTTTCCTGTTGTAACAATATATATGCACCAACTGTGTCATGTCATAAAACCTTTCCTGTTGTAACAATATATACGTACCAGCTGTGTCATGTCATAAAACCTTTCCTGTTGCAACAATATATATGTACCAGCTGTGTCATGTCATAAAACCTTTTCCGTTTAAACAATATATATGTACCAGCTGTGTCATGTCATAAAACCTTTCCTGTTGTAACAATATATATGTACCAGCTGTGTCATGTCATAAAACCTATCCTGTTGTAACAATATATATGTACCAGCTGTGTCATGTCATAAAACCTTTCCTGTTGTAATAATATATATGTACCAGCTGTGTCATGTCATAAAACCTTTCCTGTTGTAATAATATATATGTACCAGCTGTGTCATGTCATAAAAACTGTCCTGTTGTAACAATATATATGTACCAGCTGTGTCATGTCATAAAACCTTTCCTGTTGTAATAATATATATGTACCAGCTGTGTCATGTCATAAAACCTTTCCTGTTGTAACAATATATATGTACCAGCTGTGTCATGTCATAAAACCTTTCCTGTTGTAACAATATATATGTACCAGCTGTGTCATGTCATAAAACCTTTCCTGTTGTAACAATATATATGTACCAGCTGTGTCATGTCATAAAACCTATCCTGTTGTAACAATATATATGTACCAGCTGTGTCATGTCATAAAACCTTTCCTGTTGTAATAATATATATGTACCAGCTGTGTCATGTCATAAAACTTTTCCTGTTGTAATAATATATATGTACCAGCTGTGTCATGTCATAAAAACTTTCCTGTTGTAACAATATATATGTACTAGCTGTGTCATGTCATAAAACCTTTCCTGTTGTAATAATATATATGTACCAGCTGTGTCATGTCATAAAACCTTTCCTGTTGTAACAATATATATGTACCAGCTGTGTCATGTCATAAAACGTTTCCTGTTGTAACAATATATACGTACCAGCTGTGTCATGTCATAAAACCTTTTCTGTTGTAACAATCTATATGCACCAACTGTGACATGTCATAAAACCTTTCCTGTTGTAACAACATATATATGTACCAGCTGTGTCATGTCATAAAACCTTTCCTGTTGCAACAATATATATGTACCAGCTGTGTCATGTCAAAAAACCTTTTCCGTTGTAACAATATATATGTACCAGCTGTGTCATGTCATAAAACCTTTCCTTTTGTAACAATATATATGTACTAGCTGTGTCATGTCATAAAACCTTTCCTGTTGTAACAATATATATGTACTAGCTGTGTCATGTCATAAAACCTTTCCTGTTTGTGGTAAAGTGGGATGCTATAAATATTTATAGGGGACTTAGTGTACTGACTGAGATCAGCTGTGAAGGTATCTGTATCTAATAGGTGTAGTGTTTTACAGATAACCTTACTTGCTACCACATTTATACCTCAGTCAGAATTATTCTGGAATATTGTGATGACTACGTTAAATGTCTAGGGTTATGTAAATGATGCAGTGTAAGTCACAACAACAACAGACAGATAAACAATTTAATTTATTCCACCACACTAGACCACACTGTGACACTCACACACATTTAACACTCTATAAGACTATCTTAAAGGAGTCACTGGTAAAGTTTCAATCATTTATGTATTAATTACTTTCACTACTATATATATATCCTGATTCAACTACAAAGTGAACCAGGAATCACAATCAAATGTAATCACAATTTATATGTACAGAATTTATAAATATGAACCTTGTAGTGACATATTTCATTAATATTATCCTATGTGTGTCAGTTGTGTAGTAGTACTATGAGGTAATACTGGTTTTATTTTTCAAGCTATGTTGTTATTTGTCATCATGACTTCAAGTGTTTGTTTATCTGGGAAATAGTATGGGGGAAAAGTTCACAGTTCCTGTCAATTTAAACAAGGTATTGTCCCTCTTTTTTACTAAAATGTCAATTTTTGAGGGGACACATAATGTTGAGCTCCACTGGCCACAGAGGCTTAACTTTCGTGATGGCGGCAGGAAAAGACTCCTCTGCTCGATTGCTCCCCTGTGTTCTGGAGACACCTCACTAGTCGCTATCTGGACCCAGGAGTATGCTGTCAGCCTCCAGATTCAGCAAAGCTCAGACCAGGTGCTGCTCAATAACTTTAGGACCACAGTCCCTGAAACAAGAAGGGTGTACCTCCTACTTCATAACTAATTTATAATCTATTTCCAGACAGAACACAATACATAACAAACACTGAGTTCAGAGCGGTAGGCCAATTGCTATCTTCATCTGAAACAATTGACATCAGTATACTCCTCCCTAATCGTTACTACGCCTCTGCAATTCCAGCATTATTTCTTTCTAGTCAATAAGATAGGTGTCAGTGTACTGTTTGGCAATTCCATGTAGTTTTACTTTCCTCCGACACCTTCTGTTCAGGTTGGAGCACTATATAGGCTTTGCCTCATGTTCGCTACTGAACCACACACATATACAGACATAAATTATCCATTTACATTCAATTTTCATTAAAAAGATATCAAATATTTCAAGCTTACCACAATTCATGGAAATAATACAGAATTACGTTGACTGGCAATGAAAATGGCACAAAATCCGACCTGCCACTGTCTCGGGCTTTTATTTAGAAAAATATAAGCTGAATCTCAACGCACTGTTGCTTTAGAAAGTTTATTTGAAAATGTGGTGCTGACCTGACGCTCCTAATTGACTATATTGGCGGGTCTAACCAATCGAGCCATGTTTACTCAAGCGTTTGAAAAAAAGTACCCTTCCTTCCGTCTCCCCTAACAACAAAAGATAGTATTTGTAGCCCGACTAACTCGTATGGGTAGTGTTTTTTATCACTGTCTATCTAAAAAAAACTTAGTGCATGTGGCCTTACACGCGTGATGGTAGTAATTGTATAGCGAGACGCGGGTTAGTGTCGCATGTGTTCCGGCTTTCAGCCCTCCCTTCTCTCTATCCTAATTCCATCTGTCTTTCGTTTATGGTAACTTAGTGTATAAAATGACAGGAATGGAATATTAAATATAGGTCAGCTTGCGTATCTCAAGGTTTTTCTTAGAAAGGGAGTACACGTTTTATTGTGTTGTGGAAACGCGTGTATGCTGCAGAAGGCTTTTA
Source organism: Oreohelix idahoensis (assembly GCA_024509875.1). Taxonomy (NCBI): domain Eukaryota; kingdom Metazoa; phylum Mollusca; class Gastropoda; order Stylommatophora; family Oreohelicidae; genus Oreohelix; species Oreohelix idahoensis. Next base: position 710,416 of record JAMPIV010020035.1, on the reverse strand, counting down.
CTATCAACGTGAAACGTTATAATTTGCAGACGAATTAGAAAACAAGGGGGATTTCGAGTACAGTCATTGTGACAGCACTGTTCTTTACCATTCTTCTTTCCTTTTATTGAAGTTATTTGTTAGGCTTTACATTTACTTTTTAATTTATATATGTGGATTAGAATTTTTCACGACACTGTTGTAACAATATATATGTACTAGCTGTGTCATGTCATAAAACCTTTCCTGTTGTAACAATATATATGTACCAGCTGTGTCATGTCATAAAACCTTTCCTGTTGTAACAATATATATGTACCAGCTGTGTCATGTCATAAAACCTTTCCAGTTGTAACAATATATGTATACTATCTGTGTCATGTCATAAAATACTAGAAGAAAGTGGATTTCTTCGATTAAACATGAGTAATAAGCAAACTTTCTGCATTGTCCCTTTTTAAGGACACCCTATTTACTCTTTTTTTTTAGTTATACGTGGTTTTAAATAGCTACAAATGTAAATTAACAAAGCCAATGGTGTTTAACGGCATCAATGTCGATATCGACCGTTGGGGATCGATATTGACCACTTTGTGGACCTGTGTGTTAGACTGATGTTTTTGTAACGATTATTCTAGTTTTCCGGATAAATGTAACGAGGGAAATCTAAACGTATTCTGGTTATTATATTCATCCCTTCTGGGCTAGGTCCAGATGTCTACCGTCTATGCCTGTGGTCATTCATTCATTAGTCTTTCTTTGGTGTGTATGGAGAGGTCAGGGAGGGGTAGTACCTCTGGTCCACAATTGGGCCCACCTACCTCTCAGCTCTCACCTGTGGCTCTAAGTAGCTGGTGCAATCACAGCGGCCACACCCCGGTACACCGCCTTGACTGGTGGGATAATTCAGGGGAGGGTAGCCGATGGGGTTTAAACCCTCGGTGAAAACACAGGGTTTGTCTACTTAGCATGTGAAGACTGGATTTGGTGGACTATGCGGACTAAGCCACCAGCTGGCTCAACGGATATGAAGACAACTACCAGCAGCGCGGAGTGGAACGTAAAGAGCATGGCGAGACACTTAGAACGCCCTGGTCATCCACTGCATCCTGTGTTGTCTCCAGTCGTCTGCATAATATCTTGCCACTGGACCAGATAATTCAGGACGAGAGAGTAAGGATGATAAATACAGCGCAAGTCACAGCTTCAGACAGAAACATACAGACACTACTTTTCGACTCTAACCATGTGTAGCGCGTATGTGGCAGGGCCTGTAGGGCCAAAATAGAACTAATTTGCCACATGAGATCACGGCACAGATGTGTCACAACTCATGTAAGAAGCTGTCGCCATCTTCCCTTGCGATGGGCAACTATTTTTAGTCTTTCATAACTGCTAGAGGTCAGAGTGGCTAAGAGGTATGTCGTCCCTTTCGAGCTTTAGAGGTACTGCGTTCGATTCCCAGTTGAGGGAATATAATTTATGGCATTTTTTTATCATTTCAGAACGAGTGGTCGTAATTATGTCATACGCCCCCCTGGTCTCCTTGGTAGTGAGATCAGATGCCTAGCCTTCTCGGATAAAGGTAAAGGAATATTGGGAATAAGGTGTTAGGCCCATATTTTCTTGTCCTTCGGCACACTAGGTCAGCATCTCGGCTAAGGGCTAATGTATCACCTTAGTATAAGGTTACATAAAGTACAATGAATGGCTAATGTATCACCTTAGTGTAAGGTTACATAAATTACAATGAATGGATAATGTATCACCTTAGTGTAAGGTTACATAAAGTACAATGAACGCCTAATGTATCACCTTAGTGTAATGTTAAATAAATTACAATGAATGGCTAATGTATCACCCTAGTGCAAGGTTATATATATTACAATGAATGGCTTATGTATCACCTTAGTGTAAGGTTACAAAAAGTGCAATGGAAGGCTAATGTATCACCTTAGTGTAAGGTTAAATAAAGTACAATGAATGGCTAATGTATCACCTTAGTGTAAGGTTACATAAAGTACTGTGACCGTGTGACCAGAAAAGTGTAATTTTTGACTGAGTAATTAGTTGTCGATCTAGTCTACGGTGTATATTTGTTCTCATGCTGGCATTCTCACACGGGAATGGGCGGTTTAAACGAAACACACTTTTGCCATCCGTGAAGTAGACAAACGTGTGAGACGCAGCAGATGTAATGGGAGACAGTCCTCGGTTGTTAGACATATCGGCGCTGTTGACACCAAAAGAAAACACCGTTATGAGCACGAAACCATAAGAAGTGTGAGTAGGGCAATGGATATCGTGGGGATGTAACCACCAGTGGGCGGAACTTGAATTGTGGGCGTCTATGAAGATAATCTTTACTAAGATGTGATCTCCTGTCATCCAAACTGAGCATAGGACTCCTGATTTGCTCCCTAGAGGGATGGGTGGAGTTTTCCATGACATTTTGACGTGGCTATCATGTGGTACAGGGATGGAGATGTAGATTTAAACTGAAACAGTGAGAGGCTTGGGTCAGAGTTGAGAATTAGCCAGATTGTCTTCTTGTGCAAAACGCGCCCTCGTACAATAACCAAGTGAGGTTTGGGCTTTTGCATAGTTGCGTCTGTGCTATGAGAATTAACGACATAGAGGTATGCTTGCATATAAGTACATTTTATAATACTTAACATAAAGTAATATTAGACGTTTCAAGTTTAGAAGTTAATGCTTTTTAGCGTTTATCCATCTACAGTTTGATAGAAGCTGATTTGCGATTTATGTGTATTTAAGTGTAATTTCACGTATATCTATCTCATTGCTATTTCCACCGTGAGAATGTGTGTTAAATGGGTAAAGTATTAAGTGAATTCATAAGAGGAATTCTAGTGTCGCATTGCGCTGTATACAAATATGTATTTATTACCATTATTATTATTATTATTAGTGTAGTGTTAAGTAACAGTTATATTGCATTCTTGTGAGCCGTAAGTGTGGTTAATTTTACATCAGTGATTTTAGTGAGAGAAAGATTAGCGTACCCTCTAGCTTCGTGAGTAGCCTCTGCCTATTACATTTAGTATAGAGCTGTAAGAATAGAGTATATATCTGCTTTTTCTTTAGAGCACCTAGGCCTCTCACTTACTGATAAATTGATGTCATTTAGACCAGTGCACTTTGTGGAATATTTCATTATAGATAGTGGTGCTTTATTTAAGTTTTCTCTCGCGTGGTGATGTAGTTAGTATTTAGTATGAGTATGAAGGTATTATTGTTGACTGAGATATGTTTATTGTAGATTACACATATACCCAGACCTGCATGAACACACACAACACACACACACACACACATGGTCATTTAAGCGCATCTACTCGTACTAGCATATTTTCACACATGTGTAACACCACACAAACCATACACACACACGGACATATAAGAGCATGTACTTGCATATTTTCACACACATGTATGTTTTATTACGTAAATGATGTTTGTCCATTAGTATGATGCTAGTTTATTTTGTTTCATTTTATTTCAGAGAGTCCAGCAGTCTGTGCTGGGTTATTATATGGTGTCACGTAGAGAATACCTAAATAGCTTGGTTATATGGTGTTGCATAGAAATTACGTACAAAGTAAACTTGTGGACAACATTGTTTTCTGTATGATTCATCTGCTACCTGATAGGGTTTCATTGGTAAAAGTGGGACCCCTGTCATCAAGAGAGTTTTTCTGTGACTGCGGAACGTGTGTGAAAGTAGGCCAGAGAGAGTGACGAAAACATTACACACGAATTCTTAATCTTTTGGTTTGTTAACGAATGTGTTAAAGTTACATTTTGCCTATTGATATGATATATTTGCTGCTATATATGTTTGATAAGTACACAACTAATATGCTCTTACGGCAGTTTCCGCTGCTCCCGGGACTTACAACCTTCGTTATGGCGTCTGGCTGGCCAGTTTCGTTCACAAAGTCAAACTCACACAGAAATGATCCATACAGGCAATCTGTTTCAGCCATAAAACTTAAAGCTAGATCTGCTTGATATCTGGACACGCTGCCAGTGGCGTTCACAACATGGGTTTTTGTTTGTTCTACGTGCGGTTTTGGGGCATACACTGACAATGATGCCACTTTGACAGGAGCGTTTACCAGTGTGACGTCAAAAACGGTTAGTCCAATAATAGACAAAATATGACGGTCAGTTTGGTTGGTATTAATCAAACACTGAAGGTGTCCACAATAGGCATCATACGGTGTCCTGTCCATGAACAAGTACAGTCCTGAAGGTAAAGAAAATAATATGAACATAGTAACCATCAATTTTGTAAATTGGATGAAATATGGTTTGTCATAACAGTTTGACATATAATGCTAACATCGTAAATACTTACACATTATACATGGCAGCCAAACATAGACAACCTGTTCAAAGCAAGAAAGAAGGTTCAATATTGTCCATCTACGGCAGACTGTCAACCTTTTTATCCTGCAGAAACCACTGAAATAATTTTCAGGTCTGAGGGAACTCTTGCATACAAATTTACTATTTCTACAGCTCACATTACGCTAGTGTAACAGGGTACAAAGGGAAGTAATAAAAAAAAGCGACAATTAGGAGGGAGATGTGTTGCGTCCCTTTTTGAAAAGGACAGATAATAAAGGGTGACGAGCTAAGTGATACGAGTAGGCTCCCCTTAGTTATACCAAACATTGCGCGGTAACCAAACACGTGATGTAGTGAGTGAAATCAAGGTTCATGAGTTTTGCAAGAAAGTCGAAGTAAAAGGTTTTAAGATAGGAGTGGGAGCCGCGCTGGTGTAATGGCTACAACGTTGTACTGGCGATCAGGTGTTCATGGTTCAAACCCGGGCGTCAGCGTTTGAAGGAATGTTTACGACCGGAAATTTGACTGAATAACCTGAACGGCTCCTGCACATAAATCCCGTGTGGATGGGAAGGAGCGAAGCTCCTGACCGGGTTGGAAGGAAAGTCCACTGACCCCCCAGCCTCGCAATGACATGTCATTGGGCCAAAAGAGCTGGAAAGCTCGAGTGCCGCTGGTTAAAAAATAAAAATAAAAAATAAGATAGGAGTTGACAAATAAGAAGTTAAGAAGTTCACAACGAGAGAGCGTAGCGTAAAGACAAACTGAGTTTGTGTCCAGCAAATACTTTTCTGAGCTTCTGTGGTTCCTACAGATATAATGCTCATAGTTGTCTACAGAAGTTATACAAGAGAAATGTTGTTTTTGAGAAGAGAAATATTTTCAGAGGAGAAAATTGTGTTAGATTTATGTGAGAGTAGTTTATTCGTTACAACAAGGTATACATAGTTGATTTTGTTGAATTCAGTGAATCGAGAACTATCGAATCAACAATGCCGGGATAGCAAAATTGACTTAAACAGATCTGTAACAATAGAGATTTGGACATCTTGGGAAATTAAGATTCCCTAGCGGTGAGGCTAGTATAACCACATAGCCAGAGAATTAAAGAAGTAACCACATACGTGACCACATACCACGAGAATTCAAGAAGTGACACTTTTGATAAGAAATTATAACAGAGTATTACATAGTCTTGAATCATATATGATCAGTTACAACGGTTCTCAGGAGGGAACTATGTTTAGTAACATGTATGGTTACAATGCAAATTTCAGCAAGTGGAAGCTTAACAGGCCTAACAGAAGAGTGATTGCTGCATGAATTTTGATAATTCCTTATTTTCGAATGTAAATAGCTTGGAAGATAAACCCTGAAAACAGAGAGAGGTGTTTAAAACGTTCGTCACCCCTGGATGTTGTCATAACGTCTATTTGTTGCGGTTGAGTACTAAAAAAGACATAGAGTTGAACAAAATATCAAAAGGGCAGTGATCGAATCTCCCACTGTATTCGATTACCAACGTTAAAAGTGTTTTGTGGCAGTAATCATCAACATCATCAGCTGGTAGTAACGGCAACATTAGCTTAATCAGTAAGTTAGAGATACAATAATCGTAATCAAATTATCAGTGCTCTTTTAAGTACAAAATGAATTTTTCTGCGGATCTGATTATTTTACCTACTTATTAGATTACGCTTTTTATGTGTGATGTCCCCCTCTCTACAAAGGATACCAACTCTTATGCAAGTCTGTAGTGTATCAAACCAATTGTGTATCAAGACAGTAGTGTATCATGTCAGTTGTCTATCAAGTCAGTAGTGTATGAAGTCAGTAGTGTATCAAGTCAGTAGTGCATTACGTCTGTAGTGTATCAAGTCAGTTGTGTATCAAGTCAGTAGTGTATCAAGTCAGTAGTGTATCAAGTCAATAGCGTATCAAGTCAGTAGTGTATCAAGTCAGTTGTGTATCAAGTCAGTAGTGTATCAAGTCAGTAGTGTATCAAGTCAGTACTGTATCACGTCAGTTGTGTGTCAAGTCTGTAGTGTATCAAGTCAGTAGTGTATCAAGTCAGTAGTGTATCAAGTCAGTAGTGCATCAAGTCATTAGTGTATCAAGTCAGTAGTATATCAAGTAATTTGTGTATTAGTCAGTTGTGTATCAAGTCAGTTGTGTGTCAAGTCAGTTGTGTATCAAGTCAGTAGTGTATCAAGTCAGTAGTGTATCAAGTCAGTTGTGTATCAAGTCAGTAGTGTATCAAGTCAGTTGTGTATCAAATCACTTGTGTATCAAGTCAGTTGTGTATCAAGTCAGTTGTGCATCACGTCAGTAGTGTATCAAGTCAGTTGTGTATCACGTCACTTGTGTATCAAGTCAGTTTTGTATCAAGTCAGTTGTGTATCATGTCAGTAGTGCATTAAGTCAGTAGTGTATCAAGTCAGTAGCGTACTAAGTCAGTTGTGTATCAAGTCAGTTTTGTATCAAGTCAGTTGTGTATGAAGTCAGTTGTGTATCAAGTCAGTAGTGCATCAAGTCAGTAGTGCATCAAGTCAGTTGTGTATGAAGTCAGTTGTGTATCACGTCAGTAGTGTATCAAGTCAGTTGTGTATCAAGTCACGTGTGTATCAAGTCAGTTTTGTATCAAGTCAGTTGTGTATCAAGTCAGTAGTGCATCAAGTCAGTAGTGTATCAAGTCAGTAGCGTATCAAGTCAGTTGTGTATCAAGTCAGTTGTGTATCAAGTCAGTTTTGTATCAAGTCAGTTGTGTATCAAGTCAGTAGTGCATCAAGTCAGTAGTGTATCAAGTCAGTAGCGTATCAAGTCAGTTGTGTATCAAGTCAGTTTTGTATCAGGTCAGTTGTGTATGAAGTCAGTAGTGTATCAAGTCAGTAGTGTATTAAGTCAGTAGTGCATCAAGTCAGTAGTGTATCAAGTCAGTAGTGTATTAAGTCAGTAGTGCATCAAGTCAGTTGTGTATGAAGTCAGTTTTGTATCAAGTCAGTTGTGTATGAAGTCAGTAGTGTATCAAGTCAGTAGTGTATTAAGTCAGTAGTGCATCAAGTCAGTTGTGTATGAAGTCAGTAGTGTATCAAGTCAGTTGTGTATGAAGTCAGTTTTGTATCAAGTCAGTTGTGTATGAAGTCAGTAGTGTATCAAGTCAGTAGTGTATTAAGTCAGTAGTGCATCAAGTCAGTTGTGTATGAAGTCAGTAGTGTATCAAGTCAGTAGTGTATTAAGTCAGTAGTGCATCAAGTCAGTTGTGTATGAAGTCAGTAGTGTATCAAGTCAGTAGTGTATTAAGTCAGTAGTGCATCAAGTCAGTAGTGTATTAAATCAGTCGTGCATCAAGTCTGTAATGCATCAAGTCAGTAGTGCATCAAGTCAGTTGTGTATGAAGCCAGTAGTGTATCAAGTCAGTAGTGTATGAAGTCAGTTGTGTATGAAGTCAGTTGTGTATGAAGTCAGTAGTGTATCAAGTCAGTAGTGCATCAAGTCAGTAGTGTATTAAGTCAGTAGTGCATCAAGTCAGTTGTGTATCAAGTCAGTAGTGCATCAAGTCAGTAGTGTATGAAGTCAGTTGTGTATGAAGTCAGTTGTGTATGAAGTCAGTTGTGCATCAAGTCAGTAGTGTATGTAGAAGGAACTTTAGTTTTCTTTTTTATTTCAATTTCCTTTTTTTTTCAACTTTATCTTCTTTTATCCACGTAGGCCATTAATGTCTACTCTAAAAGATGATAATGAAATATGGCATGTGCAAGAACTATTGATAAATGACATACGGGGCTGATCTGTAACTGTCCAACACTACGGGTGCTAACATTACCCAGCGCGCAGTGGTTAAAACAAAAAGATGTCTATTTTTGTCCAATCAAGGTCCAACCTCTCGCGGAACGTCGATAGCGAAACCATGATCTACAGTGTCTACTCTGTGGAAGGTCAAACTTCTAAATGTCGAGGTGCTATAACATGCTAACCGTTAAAGCATGTAAACACTGCTTAGACGGCGCAGACTACGCTGGCTTGGCCATGTCCACCACTTGGAAGATTGATCGCATATTTAAAAATATTTTCTACGCCCAACTGGCAGATGGCTAAAGAACACCTAGGATACCACAGCTGACCTTCAAAGATGTGTACAGGAGAGACATGAAGGCTCTGGGCATAAATCCAGCAAAGTGGAAGGATAAAGCTGCGAATCGCACGAAGTGGGGATGCTCCCTTCGACATCACCCCAGATTGGGCGACAAGACATTCTCAAAACAAGCAGAAGATAAAAGAACAGCGCCTAAATGAAAACAAGCATCCCGTTACACGCCCATTGAGACATATTGGGAATATGGTGTTAGGCTCATATTTTCTAGACCATCGGCACACTAGGGGTAATGTGGTCAGCATCACGCCGGCCTAAAGGAACACAAGGATTCCGTTACACGCCCATTGAGGCATATTGGGAAAATGGTGTTGGGCCCGTATTTTCTTGATAATCGGCACACTAGAAGTAATGTGGTCAGCATCAAGACGGCCGAAAGGAACACTAGGCCAAACAAAAATGCGCCTTTGAGGCTATAACCTCAGGCATACATTCTCAAAATCGGTTATAATTGAAAAGGTCTACAACTACATTATCAGTCATTGTTAACTATTCACGTCCGGTTCTAACATATTTGTTTTTGTTCCGGTAATTTCACCAAGCTGGTATTAGTTTTCACTGTAATTACAGTTCATTTATCTTTCTATGCTGGTGGTATTTTCTTTTATTTTACTGCATGTTTGTGGTGATCATGTTTCACATTTATACACGTCTGTAACGATCAGGGAGAATCGCTGGAAGTGTGTCACACAACCTTTTGTGCATGTATATTTGCCCCTTCTCTCTCCCCTTCATCGTCCTATTATTTGACGTATTTTCGGCACTAACACTTTTTTTTATCTGAGCTGCTCCCATTTGTATTTACGTTTCACTACCTGCACTCTAGTATTATCGAGGTTAACTAGACATGTCAGCGTGTAATACATTTATCACTTTAGTCGTCTTGCCACCTTTGATAGAGACGATCTGTGTTGACGCAAGATGGTCGCGCACGATCGATGGAAAGAATGCCATATTGGCTGTCTAAGAAATCCGTCTGAATGATATATGCAAACACAGGTGACATACGTTATCACTTCCGCTTGACCATCTCTGTGTAATTATTACAGATAACTTGTCCAATGAGACAATATGGGCGGAAAGTATCAGACAGAAAATGAGTTCACATATTTGTTTGTGAGTTTGCATAAAGATGCAATTGGAAATATTATTAATGCATTTTTGCATGTTGACCACACATAGGCTATTAGCAGTTAATCTGAGCGGTAATATGTCTATCTGTGGTTAATCATGTGGTTGCACGGGTTTTCATTGATATTGAACGCGATATATTTAACACGTCATCGGTAGTTTATGACGTAATGCGTTCTGCACTAATGTATGCAAACGGTTGTTTCTTGACCTTTCGTGATTTGTAGTCTTCAAGGAAGGATGTACTTTCCATGCTCCTAGTATCGTGGAGGAATAATGTACTTTATATGGCATTAAAGTAACTTCGAAGGCCGCCACTTGTGTCTAAGATGGTTCCGAACTTATGAAGAAGTTCCGCACTTTGTAGAGAAGTATTCTATAATATAATTCAGTCAGCATTTATCTTACCCACATTACGTGGGTGATCATCGTTCGTATGCACCCGGAGTACAGCGGCCAGATATGTTTTGATGAGACGTGACTGTTGGATGATTCAATAACATGTATGTAATATATTCCATATCAATTCTATGAACTTGATAACTTCAAGTGTAATAAACATCAGATTATATGTGGACGCATCCATCTAAAGTACTTTCATTATTCTAGGAACTGATTTTCATCATCTGTACACCCATCCACATTCGCATGACCAGCATGATGCATCCATCTTTTAATGAACTTGTGTAATGTACCATTTCTGCCCATTATTCTACCATCCAAGAAAACCCAGCTGTAACACCCATACAGCTCTAAAGAACTTACCATTGGCTTGACTTGAGAGCCGGAATAGTCTTTGTCTTTCATTGGCAAGTTGGTCTAAAGGTACAATCTGGAACTGGACCGGAGAAAAGGCTATATAATCTAGCTAAATCGGAGTCACACAGCAGACTGCATCACAACGTCAAATTAGCAACTTCCAGGAGCCAGAGAGATATCGTACTAAGAATTCCAGAACTATAAGTGACAGATCCAAATATTTGGGCAACTTAAACTTAAAAGTAAACCCGCAATTTTAAATACAAAGACTGGAGACCTAATGAATGGGATCACCCGTCATAAGAGGAATACTAAAATTTCCCAGACCAAGTGATTCGAAAGCATATAACCTAAGTTTCAGTGTCCATTCTAATTGTGACAGGAGATTGTAGATCCCATTTGTTGTACGTTGTGAACCTATATTGTACAAATGTGAATTTGACATGTTGTTCTTGCTAAGTGGTTACCAATGAGACTGGCAACCTCACCATATGAAAATAGTATATTCATAAACCACTACAACAAGCGCAGGTTATTACTTCTTGCTGGTTGAACAGAAAACCGACAGCGGAGGTGACCCCAGACTCCGACTGGAGCAGTGATGAGTGATGTTTACATCCAATGTGCATCAAGTGTATCGTATCATTGTGTGAGATATATGTGCCTTGTTAACTGGAGTTCAGGCACAAATCATTGCATGCGCTATCCAAGAACATATTTTCCCAGTTTCATACCCAGAAGAATATGGGTGATTTATAATCATCTTCCGAGTTGAGCTGTATATACTCAAAAGAATAATTATTCAGAGAGCCTAACGTTATGAGTGGACAGCAAGACAATGCGCCAGTTAATTTGCAGCCCCTGTTTTCATTATTTCTTTTTTTTTTAAATGCACTATCGACTTCCGCTTTCCGGTTTAGTGGCAACCATCTTACTTCACATGTGACTGGACATAAGTGAGTTTTTTTTTTTCTCTTATTTTTATAGTTTCATGTTCTCTACTTAATTCTCACTTTCTTTCCCTCCTGTCTCTTGTTTGACTGTCCCTGACGAAGGCCTTGTGGTCGAAACGTAGGTTTATCTTGTCCTTTCTCCTTGTAAGACGTATTATTATTTGTGTGTGTGTGTGTTATTTTTTTTTCCTATTCAACTGTGTCCCCAAGTTTGGTTGTGAACAGGACTGGCCAAAGAGGCAAAAAAAAAAATTTTAAAGTAAAGAAAACTGGACTCATGAATACCCAGATATTTATTTCATTGTATCAGCCCATTGTGGCGTACCAAAGATAACAGTATCATTTGACTTTTGACAGTCGTATTCTTGGATTTATCCAACAAGTTACGCTGTTTCAAAATCGACACTCACACCAGAGTCAGCCGATATGATCTATATTAAATAGAAGAATCATTCTTTTATTGATATCTTTACCAAGTGTAATCTTGAGCGCTGGTTGATACTTGTGAAGACTGTCATCATTATACTCAAGTTTGGCTAATGTTGGATCATTACTGCAGAACATGGGGGACAATACCGTCACAATCAGCTAGCATGACGTAGCCCTGAAAAGTACTAGTTCTGGTCAAAGTCCCTCGGGTTCTTATCACTTTTGTAGGATTCCGTAATACTGTTCGTTGGTATCGATAATGTCTGCTTAACCCTTGTGATACATTCTGTGCTGAATATGTTTCATATTAAATATTCGACCCTTGACTGACCTGTATTAGTCTCTTGTCTTATTGATTATATTGGCAGTGTGAGATGCAGTGTGTTAAGACATTAATCATCACTGGTCATGATCAGTTGAAGATAAATAGCATTTAACTCAACTCCGAATACGATAGTTGATAAGACCATGATTTTGACGACTCAAAATATTTAATTAGTAATTTCATACCATGAGCAGACACCAACTACATGGGAACAAAAGTCACATCACATTCATGTACGATCTGTAAGAGTTCTCATTATTTCATAAGCACATGTTCACAATCTCTATCTAGAGTTCTGGTTAGAGGTCAGTTCCTTTTAACGGCCAATGTCCTTTGGCATAAATTCAGAGGCTAACTAGACTTACTCCCGTCGCTAGTTTATACAATAGCCTGTTGCACTAGACTTAACTATCCTGCTAGTTTTGCAATACACTTATTATGCTAGGCTTACGTCTACTGCTAGTCGTTTAATATCCGTTACACTAGGCCTACGCTTGCCGCTAGCTGTACAATATCCATCTATACTAGACTTACACTATTGCTAGTAACATAATGTTCCTTTGGCATACCACGCCAGGCTAATCTGCCATAATTATGCAAACTGCGTTATTCATACGACGACTTACGTTTGGTTCAAGAAATACACTGCTCAACTGGCTTCCCAGCCACACAATTAAAAAGTGGTTGTACCACACAATATCAGTGGCAATGGACACACTTCTGAAACACACTGCCGTACGGGTCAAAACCCACAAGTCGAATGTATAGTGGCAATGGCCACACATGCCATACGCTGCCGTTGGGGCCGAAGCCCACACGTCGAATGACCTTACAAAGACATACGCGTCATGCATAGTGATATGCATACTTGTCGTTACTATATTCAATTGCGATGTTCCATGGTGCAGTAATTCGAGTCGGCCAAAACTCAAATGCTTGCACACATGCAACAATCATCGACATCGGTCGATGAGATATATCTCTATTCGTTTGAGGTGTTCCATGATACAGCCATTCGGATCGTCGACAAATCCAAATGTCTGTAAGCATGAAACAATCATCGACATCAGTCGCGGAGATATAATCATTTGAGGAATGCGCCATGCTGCAGACATGAAGCAATCCTCAACAATACTAACTCTAAAAAAGGCCTAACATTTACAAATCTTCTAGCATGGTAAAGTCCTTAAAAGAAATTGTACTGACACGGACTGATAGCCAGGGTTGCCAGATCAACATTTTAATTTAAAGCCAAACAATACTAGAAAAAAGCCACCAAAAAAGGCAAACACATTTTAATATATTTTACTTACTCACGTCACATAAAAAGCTCCAGATTCAGGTCTTTACTATCCTTCTAACTGGAATGAGTAGAACACATGGCATAAACCTTGTCCGATGTGAAGTTTGTTAGCATTTTTGGAGATGCAGTGAAGTCTTTGCAACATTTGCTTGAAAGCAATAGTTCTGCCCTGATTCTCACAATTGCATCAAGAAGATTCAGCTGCATTCTGTTTCTTGCCTTCGTTTTAACGGAGGATACAAGAGAAAATATCCTCTCAACTACAGCATTGCTGACAGGGGTTATTAGGTCAAGTAAGGGCAAAGGTGGCAAGCTCTTTAAATGCCTGATGCTGAAGTACACTAATCCAAAACTGTTCAGTGTCTACAGGGAGTCCATCTTTCTTAAATGGAGCTTCTTCTTTCCAATCGACAAAAGGCATTTGTCTGTATTGTTCTTCAATTTTGCTGACGTTGTTTCCTGCATGGTGTATTTATTGGTAAAAGTAGGCCTTGAAATTTAATTTAAAATTTTCACAGGGCTCAATTTTGATAAACTTTCAAATGTATCTCTCGCCGACGGAAGTCTACATGTAACTTGACTGAGAGCTTCTTCTAGCATAGACATACATTTTTGTTTGACATTTTTTTATTTCTAGATCAGCCTCAGCACTGTTGTTCTGCTGTAGGAACTTATTACATTAAGAATTTTACACCAAAATCAACTTGATGAATATCTTTTTCTGTCTTTTGGCATCATACAGTCTGTTCTGAAGACTCTCCTGGTATAAGAATATTTGTTGGTACAATTCATGAGGATCAGCTTTGGTTTGCTGAAAAAGGCTGTTCAGTCTTTCAAATTCCTGCACAACAGGTGTTGCAAACTCAAAGAAACGGTAGTTTTTGTAGTCTGACAACATTTCCTTTAGAAGTCTTGCTTTGAATTTTGTATCAAACTGTGATTGGGCTAGTTCAGCAGAAGTGAAATAAGCCTTTAGCTCTTCCCAGTTCATCAAAATATTAAACATAACCTTTCCACGCACAAGCTACTGCATACATGAAGGTTTTTTTCAAAGGGAAGGAGGGCAGTTCGGGTTGGCTCAAATTCTGTAGCTATGTTCATCACTGTAAACAATTATTTGTATGCTTCTTGTCTTAATTCACTATGGCGAAACCAATTGGGTATTTCTGACAGTAAAAATCCAATATTTGATGGTAGCTTGGATACTGCATATTGAATGCACAGTGCCAGCGAATGACAGATACATTTGAGTTGCACACAGAAAGAAGATACAGCTTTTAGTCTAGACCACAAAGAGTTGATGCACCCAACCATGTTTGATGCACCCAACCATGTTTGATGCACTCAACCATGTTTGATGCACCCAACCATGTTTGATGCACCCAACCATGTTTGATGCACCCAACCATGTTTGATGCACCCAACCATGTTTGATGCACCATCCGTTGCAAAACCAATGCAATTTGCAAGACTCTGGCCACATCTTTTTGTTTCCTCGTCAATTAAGTTGAATATCTTTTCTCCTGTAGCCTCTTGCTCCGGAATTAAACCTATAAATCCAGTTACAATTTCCTTTCTCCTATCACAAATAAATCTAACCAACACACACAAGTGTTTTTGTGTTGAAATGCCAGTGGATTCATCTAAAATGATGGCATATTTCTTGGTCTGAAAGTCATCAAGGAGATTAGTTTTCAGATGTTTTTAACTAAGCATGCACATTTACTTCTGTGTAACTTTATGTGCTCCAGTATACTCCCATGCCCATGTGCTATCATGATTTCACTCAGGTGGTCAACTGTACGTATCGCACAATGGCAGGTCATGCTTACAGCAATTTGCAGCTCTACTGCCTTAACTTTATCCGTATCTTGCTTGGAGTCTTTCTTACATTAAGTTGCGTCTGGCCTTGTAATGGAGGTCTCCGCTTGTGTTTCTCCGATTTTTCATGATTTGGGAGGTTGCTAATTCTTGGTAAAATATTGCAGTGGCACAATTTACAATAAGCTGCATCCGACCATGAGCAGCCTTTTGGACCCATACAAATGTTTCTTCCCATTTGCTTTGTACTTACGATTGCTATCGTAAGAAGCTTTCCATTTAATTGACAACTTGACCATGACTGTTGATAATATATGATTTATAAAAACAGCCGAAGGTGTCACAACTTCACCACAAAACGTTATTACATATAGAAAGTGCACTTCACGGCAGATTAGTATGATTATAAATAATTATAAATCTCATCCAAACACTTCGGAGGTCCGAGACATCAGACAAACTGGAGCGACGGTTGGCTATTTTATTTATGTTGTGCCTTCTTCTGGCGAGGCGCGTTTCTTTCAACCTATTTGGTTATATTACAGCCCCAGTTGGCGCCTTTTTGCCTAGATTCTTGGCGGCAGAAATATTGCCAAATGTAACTGACCAAAAAAACATTTCTCTTAAAGGAAAATGATTTCGAAAAAGGATGGTTTGTAATTTTCGTGCAGATAATTTTAGCATGTAAATAAGCCAGGAAAACGCAAAAAAGCCAAGTGAGTTTTCTAACGCCAATCACATTTTTAAAAAGCCAATATGACAAACCTGCTGATAGCAGCGTCAACGCTGCACGTACCTCCTCAGTGTTAGAGCGAACACTGGTTGTATTGTGTGGAAAAAGAACAAAAAAAGTACAGAAACACCAATCAAAAATCCATGCTTTACACTCTCACGTCTATTCCACACAAGAGCAACACAGGAATGCGTAAATCCCCTTTCAGATCTCCAATCGCCTTCCCCTATTCACATAATTTCAAGGCTTTGACCCACTAACTCCGGCGTACTCCAGCCAATCAAGTGTCACCTAACACTACAATAAGAGTTAAGTCACTCGGAAGGCCTATCGTGCTGCTTGTCACAGGTTACCAGCTACCTTACAGGCAAAATTATATCTTCTTGCTTTAACGCTACCCACAACTTCTATCTATCTATCTATCTATCTATCTATCTATCTATCTATCTATCTATCTATCTATCTATCTATCTATCTATCTATCTATCTATCTATCTATCTATCTATCTGTCTGTCTGTCTGTCTGTCTGTCGCTGTGTCTGTCTGTCTATATGTCTGTCATTCTGCCTGCGTGCCTGTCTGTCTGCCTCTCTATCTATTCAACCATTTATCTGGCTGTTTGTTTGTCCGTCCGTCTATCCATCAGTCCCTCTGGCTCGCTGCCTGCCTCCCCCTCTGCCCATGATTATCATAGAAAACAGTGATAAATATAAAATCGTGATATTATTCGTCAGAGATTCCAGATCCCACAAGAAAGAAGTAAATTATCATTCAATCCTGTTTTTGTCTAGTAAGAAGTAATATGGTTATGGTACATCATGCTCTGCCAAAGGGAGGACTGAGGTCTCTAAGACAATTTTATTTAATTAAAACTATTTTAAATTATTGCTGTCATCTGTTGCCACATTCTCAGTTTGATTGTTGTTTCCTGCTTTGAAAGGCGTGTCTAACCTTTAATTTTCTTGCATCTAACAGCTAGTAGGAGTTAATTATACCTTCTTTTTGCTCCATTTTCAACTGGCTTCCACTATAGTATCAGATAAGCTGTCTATTGTGTATTATTTATATGTCAGCGATGAGAGAAGCTTGAGACAACTACCAGCTTTATGAGAGACATAGATGTGGTTATATGAGAGACATAGATGTAGTTATATGAGAGACATAGATGTGGTTATATGAGAGACATAGATGTGGTTGTATGAGAGACATATATGTGGTTATATGAGAGACATAGATGTGGTTATATGAGAGACATAGATGTGGTTATATGAGAGACATAGATGTGGTTATATGAGAGACATAGATGTGGTTATATGAGAGACATAGATGTGATTATATGAGAGACATAGATGTGGTTATATGAGAGACATAGATGTGGTTATATGAGAGACATAGTGATAAGGGTGGATTTAGGCTAAATGATAATGGTGCGCCACAATGCCAGGTACGTTAGCTCCGTATAAGATTGACGACCACTTGCCACCCCTATCGACACCTGGTATTAAAGTGCAAGATGTAGGTGTCTTCTCTGATTTTAGGATGTTGCTGTGTATGTGGTAGTAGAACAGTTCACAAGGTATAACACAGGCAACATGATGTGTAGAGTCATAGAAATGGTAACTTCGTTGTATAATTTGTTCCATTTATTGCACGCCACAAAACAGTCAGGATATTTATATCATCAACATAGTTCAACGAGTTCAGCATTCAAAATCATAGAGTTCTAGTTCGTGAAGCTGTATAAATAATATATATAAATTCTGCAACAGTGTCAGCTGCAGATCATCACTGTTCATAGACAATAATAAATATTCCCTTCCTGATGCTAGCAGATCAGATGTATACAATCAGTCCGTTTACTGTCTGCACGTGAATAGCATACATGGATTACAGGTCAGCTCGACCTTTATAACCTTCCTAAGTCTAACCATCTGACTTGGACGTGATCTCTGATATAACGAATCCTGGAACACAGACAATAGTCTTGTTGGTCTAGAGCGACCCATATATATATAACTAGTTCAGGTATAAAGATACCGGTGACTTAATCCTAGTCAAAGTACCTCTCCATTTTGAATCACACAGGCGAGCAAAAAGGCGACAAAATGACGAACCTCTAGATGATAGCATAAAGTTCGATACAAGAGGAATTACCTTATTTCGGAAAATCAACCATGAACATATGCCTCCAGGCAGGCTTGAATAATACTGGGAAATAGTCTAGTTAGCTAACTAACTCACAAAGACAATGTATTTCCCTCAGAAAATCACAAGACGCAGGTCGCGTCTGCTCGCGACTTAGACCATTTCTAAACTCCCCGAGCTGGCCGGAACAACAAACGAAAACCAGGTCGAGACATGCGCAGAACGACAATCTCTGAGTCGCCGTTCACAATAAGACGATTCTAAGAACATTCGAGATAAAAGTCTTACACAGTCGCGCCTTTTATGGTCATGAAAAGAAGCGTTAAGAAAGGTTTCAGGCATCTACAACAGTTGACTGATACTACCAAATAAGGAGATATGGTCACGCTTCGTTCAAGAAATTATAGACCGAACGTGTCTCTATACAAGAGAAGGCAAACTCCTAAAAAATAGCAGTACCAATATTTCGGGTTCTGTCCCTTTGACTGTAAATAAATATAATATCCATTTCAGTCAAAAAATGATCATACATACGAAAAATGTTTATACAAACGAAAAATAATAATGATCCGTGCGTAACACATAGATGTGGTTATATGAGAGACATAGATGTGGTTATATGAGAGACATAGATGTGGTTATATGAGAGACATAGATGTGGTTATATGAGAGACATAGATGTGGTTATATGAGAGACATAGATGTGGTTATATGAGAGACATAGATGTGGTTATATGAGAGACATAGATGTGGTTATATGAGAGACATAGATGGGGTTGTATGAGAGACATAGATGTGGTTGTATGAGAGACATAGATGTGGTTGTATGAGAGACATAGATGTGGTTGTATGAGAGACATAGATGTGGTTGTATGAGAGACATAGATGTGGTTATACGAGAGAACCCTGAAGCAGACAGCAAACTTTATGAGAGAATTATATTTAGAAGATGTGAGATTATCAAAAGCCAGGAAAGAACAGAGACCGTTGATGTTGACCAGAGATTCAACACCATCTCAACAATATACAAGGAAAGCAGCAAGTCATGCTTGGGATTCCAGAAAAGAAAGATCCAAGACTGGATAACACCAAAAACGCTAAACACCATAGCGAAGAGAAAGGAAATGAAAAAAAAGAAACAGAAGCTAAGTCTCCCAGGCTAAAGGCAATATTCAGTGAACAGTACAGTCAGCTGGACAAGGAAGTTAAACGTCAAACCCGTGCTAACAAAAGGACATTTCAGGATAACCTTGCAAGACAGGCAGAAGAGGCAGCACTGAGAAATGAACAAAGCACAGTATACAAAATAACTAAAACTATCAGTGGAAAACGAGGTGCAAACAATATTACATTAGTAAGAGATAAGCGCGGACATCTCATCACGACAGTAGAGGGACAGGAAACAAGATGGGCAGAGCACTTCAGAGAAACTCTGAATAAGCAACCACCAGAGACACAATTGAATGTTCCTGAGGCTGAAAATGATCTAGATGTCAATACAGACATCCCATGAAAAGAAGAAATCATCACAGCAATCAAAGGGTTAAAGAATGGAAAAGCTCCTGATCATGATAACTTAAATGCAGAACTATTTAAGACAGACCCAGAGCTAGTAGCAGAACTATTAGAACCACTGTTTGCACAAGTCTGGAAATCAGGGACAACACCAACAGAGTGGAGAAAAGGAATAATTGTCAAATTGCCCAAGAAGGAAGATCTTGCAGACTGCAATAATTGGAGAGGAATAACTCTTCTCTCAGTTCCCAGCAAAATACTAGGCAGGATAATTATACAGAGAATCTCAAAAGTAGTAGACCACAAACTGAGGAAAGAACAAGCAGGATTTATAAAAAACAGAAGATGTGTAGATCATATATTTACCCTCAGGAACATTATAGAGCAGTGCTCAGAATGGCAAAGACAGCTGTACATTAATTTCGTTGATTTTGAAAAGGCTTTTGACAGCATACATAGGGACAGTTTATGAAAAATACTGAGGGCTTATGGAATTCCAAGCTGCATAGTGTCAATTATAAACAGCCTTTATGCCAACTTTACGTGTAGCATTTTTGAAGTCTTCTTCTTCTTCTTCCTCGTTCGTCCTGAAAAGGACGGTGGTTGCGTTGTGTCTGTTTACGTCTAAGCTGTGATATCTGCACCTTTCGGTCGACACATCCGACTTCAGCACGGCATTATTTAGGGACCGGGTTTGCCTTCCCATTGCGATCCGCACTCGCTCAGCCAGACTGCATTGCTGCAGACTGTTTCCAGGACCACCACGTGGAGGTGGAGTGCGGTCTTGACCAGCTCTGGTTCGCTGGTCCTGATGCAAGCAGTACAGCTATGGGTCGCTGACTGCATTCACTATTGCTGCATCTTGAAGTGAAGACAGGAGTACGACAGGGATGCCTCGTATCAACCACTCTTTTTTTAACAGTCATAGACTGGGCGATGCGCCAGACAACAAAGGGCAATCCAAGAGGAATAAGATGGACTGCATTTTCTACATTGGAAGATCTGGAATATGCAGATGACATTGCACTTACAGCACATTAACATCAACACATCCAGGAAAAAACGGATAGACTTAATAAGTATAGCCAGCAGGTGGGCTTGAACATCAACCTAAAGAAGACAGAGGTCATGACGCTCAATGTGAGCAACCCTGAGTCCATATCAGTAAGGGAACAGCAACTGGAACAGACAGATGCCTTCACATACCTAGGATGCATAGTAACACAAGACGGCGGAGCAAGCATAGACATCAACAACAGAATGAACAAAGCAAGAACAGCCTTTTTTGTCTAAACAACATCTGGAAGTCCTCTCAGTACAGCACACGCACAAAATTAGGATTATATCTGAGCTGTGTGCTTTCTGTGCTTTTCTATGGCGCGGAGAGCTGGAGAGTTACAGAGAAGGAAATGTCGAAATTGTCCTCTTTTCACACAACATGCCTGAGAAAAATTATCCGAATCTTTTGGCCGAATACCTTCACTAACCAAGATCTGCTTACTCGTAGCAAGCAACAGGACATGCACACCATCATAGCTGGCAGACTGTCACAGAGAGTTTTATGATCAATAGATTTTCTATATTCTCTTCTTTTTCTACCCGTGTCCTCTATTTTATTATCGCTCTTTTATCCTTTTCCTATATTTTTCGCATTCGTTTGTTTGCGAAAAATATTTTCTTTCCCATTCTCACTTCACCGTTTTTCTTTCTCATACTGATACGCATTCTATTACGTAGATGTCAGTCAGACGAGAAACTGTGAATATTCATCTATCTCAGACATAGGAGCAGACTTTTGGCTAGCATTTTCACCTGACACTAACGTTTCTCCGGCGTGAGGTGTGATAACCGACATCTGCACGGCGCAGAATGAGACATTTGTCTGGTAATTTCCTCTGTCATAGCACTCTCGGCCAGTTTCGTTAGCAGTGAGGTGTCAAGACGCGAAGTGGCAGTTTATGGCAGGTCTTCTGGTTATGGAAAGTGTTAATGAGAAGGGGAGAGATCGGCGCTGTTTCGTGTTTTCGAAATAACGTGGGACCTCTTTGTCTGTTTGATAGATATAATCAGAGTTTTAAAATTGATTTCACTCATTCTCCAATTTGCAGTAGACGTAGTCACTTCGTTCTAGATACTTAAACTTATAAGTGAAACTCTTATTTCGTTGTGATACCGTAGTTCTGTGTTGAGGTAAATATAATATTAAGTATTTAATATTTTGTGAGTGATTAAGTGTTAATCGCCTATTTTTCACTAGTTCTTTTGTGCAGAGAGAATTAAAATATAGTCTGTATTATTTTCTCGTGACGTGTTTCAGTGGAAAGCAGAATAAATTATATTTCTAGCTTAAAATCACGCAGCTATAAATGAATTTGATTTAACTGCTAAATAATCAGACGAGAATATATTTTAAAAATTAACTTATAACTGAAATGCTACATCAGTGAGTATTGACGGGATACGTATGTATTCCTAATTCATGATGATTGATTTTATGAATATAACTTATTTCACGGGAAGTTTTAAATGATAAGTCAAGCTGTACGCTTGCAGTTTAAAATGTAAGTTATAACGAGTACCTAGTTTGTATAATTATTGTATATGTGTTTTTTCCTTATCTGTGAAGAACTAAAACATTTTCATTAAAAAACCTTGGTGTATAATCTTTACAAGAACTTTAAAGGGGAAATGACATAACGGGCCTGTTGCGCCAGATTTTATTCTTCCTGAGGAAACTTAAGTATAGTTCAGCCCTTGTGGCAAGTAAACTATTACCAACAGTAACGTTCCGCAAATTTTCTCAACTTGTGGTGTGACCAAGAAGGTTACCTTTGATCGAAAGTTACAAACCTGACATTTTTCCCTAAGTAGTGGAAACCTCGTGATTCTGACACTGTGAACCCGCTTACACTAATTCTTACCTGAGCTGATAAAGTGACACTAACTTAAAATCTGAACAAAATCATCATCTGAAGAGGACGCTCCCCGTACAAATTGGATGAAACCAAGATCTGCAGAGCTGGGTATCCGCTTTAACAAACGATAAAACAGATTGTGTCATAACGTGCGCCAGACGGCGAACAACAGCAAGCTATAGGGTAAGAAAGAGAGAAATGCACGACAGGGCCCTGATGAATGAACCGAGAGAAAGCAGGAAAGAGTGACTCTTTTTTTTATGGTATACAAAATTTCACCCACTTTGTAATTTCTTTATGCAAGTCTTCTGTTGCAAACAAGATACTTTTCCTTAGGATAGATCATACTACTATAGCACGTTTCACTAGCTTTGCCCTCAAACAAATGTAATTATCTGATTAACCGTCTAACGTATTAATGCCATTTTTTGCATACGATGTTATATTGGGTTAGACCCAACAAATATATACTTTATATCTGTGCATCTTGTCCAGTTCCCATAAACGGATGAAATCCTTTGATCTTTGTCGGCATACTAATTATTGTGTATCGAGAAAAGAAATTTTACCACTTCATGCACAGATTCTGTGAATTGATTAGGCATAAGCGTGTCTACTATTACAATAATGTGGCCATCACGTTTGCAATTGAATACGTGTTGAAGATGATTTCTTAAATGATCTGCATGCGAAATACTCGTGACATTGTTTGTCATTGACATTTAATGCGCTACCAAAGTGGACCTTCCTTGATCTAATTATTTCAGTGGGTATCATCTCTTTGCGGTTCATAAATATCATAATGGAACGTTGCTCCTCTAATGTGCTTGTAAATAACGGTAAGGTCATCTTTAAAGAAATTAAACTTCATCCGAATCATAATCAGATGTCTCTGAGAAATTGAAAATCAATCTCGGCTGAATGAAGGACAAACCATCATTCTTCCAATATTCCTCTTCCTCTTGTAACACATGGTTCTCACTTTTCTTCCAATAATAACTGGCTATATTGGAGATGGCGGCTTTTATAAGTATTTCAACATCTTTTAATTTGAACGTTCTATTTTCTGTTGCTACCTGTTCCTTAATTTTAGCCCATACTAATTCTATTGGGTTTAAGTGAGAATGGTAAGGAGGTAATCTTAAACATCTGTGACCATGTTCATGGATTGCCTTGTCTATGTGAAATATCTTTGTATGCTGTGTCTTTTTTTACAATTCCAAGTAATTCAGGTTCATGGACATTTCGTTGAATGGAATGTTGTTTATGGTCAGCCAAATCTTTATTACATCTTTAATACTTGGTGAATTAGAAACTTTATCTTCTGGTGCCACAACGTTGTGATATGAGGCATTGTCCATTATCAAACACCACGGTCTATCCAAGGAAGAAAGTACATGATTCACAGTCCAATCTTGAAATATCTTGCCATTCATCTCTGCATGGTAATCACTATTATCTGTGGATTTTGAAACAAATATGAGTTCAGTGTTATTTAGAAGCCCATGATGGCTGCTTCCTGGATGTGCAATTATTAGGCGCTGTCCTTTGCTGCTTGGTACTAGTCTCTTAGTTGTTCCATCAGATGATTGCCATTCTCGTTCATTACTGTGGTGCGCATTGATCCAAGTTCCATCTAAATACACAAAATCATAACAATCTCTTCTCATTTCTCTGACCTCGCGTAAATATTTGCTTCTCATTGCAACTATATGAGGCTTCTCACAAATAAGGTTTCTACTACCAACATATTTTCTAAAAGTGAATCCCAAACTCCTAATAGTCCTCCATAGCGTAGATTTGGAAATATCAATGTCATTATTCTTTCTTAACCAAATTTTCAATTTCCTTAAAGTCACTGCCTCATTATTGTGAAACATATTGCAAATTTCTCTGCGGATCAATTCTCTGTCAAAATTATCCACCACTCTTGGCCTAATTTTCGTGTGTAAAACACTGAAATTAGACATTTCAGATGTCGCTATCCAGCGGTGCAATGATCGTTTGCTTATCCCCAAGGCGTGAATAGTCCTCTTTTGTGGGTTTGAAATAGAATGATATAGTTTTCCTCGAGTAGCTTTATTGCAGAAATACTTAAAAATCCTATTTGTGATTTGCTGTAATGTCATAAAATGTACTCGCAGATTCATTTTTCCTTCTTAACCACACAATAATTTTTGTAGACACACCTCTGATTGACAATGTGTGCGTTGCACCGGATATAAACTGTTTTATGTTCAAGAAGTGCGATTTCACGCAATTTCACTCAAAAATCATGACAATTGCTTGATAAACCAAAAATGTGCAAATGAGGTCGTATAATTTACTGTAGACATTTCAATATGTGTGCGTGTGATGTGTGTTGGCAAGTAGGATTTTATATTATATCGCAAAGAAACGAAAATTGAAACCAATGGCCGCATTTTAATGAAAAATTTAATTCATAGGGTCTATACTATTTCAAATTCACACACAAAATTTCAATTATATGCGTTATATATTCGCTGAGATATAGCATTTTGAAGTTGGGCAAAGCTAGTGAAACGTGCTATATCTAAGCCTGTTCATACCTTTAAAAGGGGAAAATCATTAGATTACCGCTAATGTATCCTTGATTTCTTGGGGCTGTCATTTTCTTCTAACAGGATTGTGGGCATACCTTGAGGGATAAGATCATACCATGGGTCTATCATTCTGGTAGAAATTCATTGATTTTATGACTATGTGTATATGTTTCTTGATATAATTTTGTGTGTTGTGATGACATTTTAGATGATAATTAAAATTTCTCTTGAACTTAAAGCAGCGCGTTGGTCAGCTCGTTCCAAATTATCTGTATAATCACTGTTATAGTTTTTCCCACGTCTGTGCGTCTAACTGTCGTCATTTGTGTGTGTGCACGTGAGTGGTACGTTCATATATATTAATATATGTTGTCACTAGACTGTCTGACTCCTCTAAATCTGTTGTAGAAGATAGGCTGAGAAAGAGAAGATTCTCGAGTTCCCAGGGACAGCCTCTATTGATTCTACCATCTCACTCGTGGAAATCTATTTCTGTTATTATCTCTCACTGTGGCTATCACTCATTCTAATCTATTAAGAAGGGACCAACCCAAGTCTTAATTCCCCTATCAAAAATCTACGACACAGACCCTAGAGCTGGGTTGGCCATGTCCTCAGAAGAGACCCCGATGCCATCACAAGCTATGGACCCCTGAAGGAAAACGAAAGAGACGCCGACCAAAAACCACTTGGCGGAGGACTGTGGAGGCTAAGATGCAAAGAATGAACCAGAGTTGGGGCACTGTACGAAGAATGGCCGCCGACCGAGCAAATCAGTTTGCTGTTGCCATACAAGACGCCACCAGGCGTAATGGACACTGACTGTATTGACGGTCGGCGGCTAAGGATCAAAGAAGAAGAAGATATTTAGTTATCTGTGATCAAAAGAAAAAGTTGAAGTCACGTGATGTATTTTATGGTGACGAGAGGAGCCTGAGACGGACTGTCACCTGTGTAAGAGAGATAGATGTGGTTATTTGAGAGCAGACGACGGACAAGCACAATCTTCACTATCATGTGACATCACGCTAATGAGGGAGGATAGAGCCATCACGCTAATGAGGGAGGATAGAGACATCACGCTAATGAGGGAGGATAGAGCCATCACGCTAATGAGGGAGGATAGAGCTATCACGCTAATGAGGGAGGATAGAGCTATCACGCTAATGAGGGAGGATAGAGACATCACGCTAATGAGGGAGGATAGAGCTATCACGCTAATGAGGGAGGATAGAGCTATCACGCTAATGAGGGAGGATAGAGACATCACGCTAATGAGGGAGGATAGAGCTATCACGCTAATGAGGGAGGATAGAGCTATCACGCTAATGAGGGAGGATAGAGACATCACGCTAATGAGGGAGGATAGAGCCATCACGCTAATGAGGGAGGATAGAGCTATCACGCTAATGAGGGAGGATAGAGACATCACGCTAATGAGGGAGGATAGAGCTATCACGCTAATGAGGGAGGATAGAGCCATCACGCTAATGAGGGAGGATAGAGCTATCACGCTAATGAGGGAGGATAGAGACATCACGCTAATGAGGGAGGATAGAGCTATCACGCTAATGAGGGAGGATAGAGCTATCACGCTAATGAGGGAGGATAGAGACATCACGCTAATGAGGGAGGATAGAGCTATCACGCTAATGAGGGAGGATAGAGACATCACGCTAATGAGGGAGGATAGAGACATCACGCTAATGAGGGAGGATAGAGCTATCACGCTAATGAGTGAGGATAGAGACATCACGCTAATGAGGGAGGATAGAGACATCACGCTCATGAGGGAGGATAGAGCCATCACGCTAATGAGGGAGGATAGAGCCATCACGCTAATGAGGGAGGATAGAGCCATCACGCTAATGAGGGAGGATAGAGCCATCACGCTAATGAGGGAGGATAGAGCCATCACGCTAATGAGGGAGGATAGAGCCATCACGCTAATGAGGGAGGATAGAGCCATCAACGTAGCTGGGTCCCTTGTAGGATACCTCCACCAAAATGTTTGTTTATGTGGCGTTGTAGAGATGATTTATGGGACAATTTGTTTTACATGATGAATTTGCCAGTCCCATGTACAACCTTACATTAGTTGCCTAGTACGACATGCTCAAGTTTGACATAAATAAATTTGACTAAAACAATTTGATTGTCAGCTAACGGGACAGAAAACTGATAACTGTGAGTGTACGTGACTGACATACCTTGACCTAGAATTTGAGTGACGAATGCCAGCCGTAGACAGACGATGAAACTTCCAACCTTGAAAGACATCATTTCTGTAAACACGTCAAGAAACTAAATGATACGAACACTGGATGTTCCAAACTTTTAAACACAAAGCTACAACTTGTTAAAGTCTCCTAAACCACCACCTTTATATACACAGTTGGCATTATTCGCTTTTGTAAACTTTATATCCTGGTGTATTATATCTCGAAATGACATAGACATTATGGTTTTTGTTGTCATAGAGTGTTTTGTGAAGTGCGTAATGATAAGATTATATTTAAACTAGCAAATAATCCGTCAAAAAAGAATTGAAAAGAAGTATGGTGCACCATCTCTGCCTTTTGTGTAGAAAACGGCATAATTTCTACGGTGTTGTACAGATCACCACACGCTGATACTCAGTTTAATTATATAATGTCCGTATTAGAGTCAGACACTCTGGTGTTTTATGTTTATTTCCAAACTTTCTCTTAAAACTAAATACAGGTCACTGGACTTAACAAATAAATAAATAGCCACTTACATACGGGAACTGAACCCGTATCTATGACATCGACGGCAGTCATGTTAACATTTATACCAGGTGTGCTTCTTTATACATCTATATTGTCATTGATGAAGAGAATCGACATCATTACATTCCGGGCAAACCCATAGGTACTCAGTACATGTATATTTAACTATGTTAACATGTGTGCATTTTTTGATTGTTTACTAGTTTGCATAATGTCTAAAAGAATAAATCAGGTAAACTGAACGATTGCTTTTAATGTATCTATATGTAGGTAGTTACTGTATATCATTATTTGTTATGTCTCAAGATATCGGTTATCGAAATATTTATCCAAAACGATGTCAAAATACAATGATGAACGCCTCGCTCTAACCAAAGAAAGTGTTTAATATTCGGCAGACCACTGATTTATTCAAACATACAAGCATTTGGATACCTGAGGATTATCGAAGAGAGAGTAGAATATTAACTCAAGAATATAAACTTACGTGTCTTAATATTTACATCGGTGAGTGATCCTACTATATTTTTTCCTATATTGCCGTGGATCTATGGAGTCATCTCTTCAGGTGTGTTTTAAAACAGGCTAAAATGGCAATATAAAATGGTCTGTCGATAAAAAGGTATTTATGTTCTATCTCTGTTATCATTTTAGTTCTCATCGTAAATATCAACCAAGCAGCGTACAGTGTGACAGCCTTGCATGATGTCTGTGACAGGAAGGTTGGGGTCAGTAAGTGACTACAGTGTGATAGCCGTGCATGATGTCTGTGACAGATAGGTTGAGGTCAGAAAGTGACTACAGGGATCGAGTGTGAAATTATAGTTTATAATATTTGCATAGCAGTAGTAACAGGCTTTAGACCTCACTATATGGGAGCTAGCATTGTGGGCGGTTGTATTGTCGGACTAAGGGAGGCTAATCATAAGTTGTGCCCCTTAAGAGAAGGTCGTGGATTTAGCTTACAGACAGTCGGGATGTCTAAAATTTTGAAATTTGCATACGCTATATAAAATAACGTAAGGTTAGAAGAATAGATGGACTATAGACTTATTTCGCGAAGGGAGATACATTTTTATTATGTCCTTTAGGAATCGTTAAGTGAGTTTGTTTTGGTTTGAACAGTGAGAGCGGAGCCAGGTACACAGCGTTGTGGATAAACGATTCGTGACAAAGTATGAACTAGTGAGATTTTTACACGCTTTTCTTTAAACTTGCCTTGTATGCCACGCTCAAATCACCTTCAGATCTTGCAATCGATTTTTCAATCCCTTTCAGAAGAGCAATAGATCTGAAACTTGGCATAATTGTTTATTCCCCATGACAATGCAATAATCAGTCGTAAAAATAATAAAATGAAGAAACTTAAAATTAATAATAATTTGAATGTGTATTATCTCAGCGCGGAAATGGGTAATAACTGCAAATAATTTAAGAGTATTCTTTCCAACAAGATTGTCTCTCTTGAGAGAAATATTGAAACTTCACGAAGGGCGCGAACTTTCGGCAAATCAGCGTACAGAGGTCATGTTGTGACCCAATTATCGCCTAATTTACAAATTGAAGAAATTGATTGCACCAAATTAACAGGCAAAAAGTCATGTAATATTGACGCTCTAAAAGAAATGGATCACTCAAGAAATTTTAGATCAGATTTACAATTTTAAAAAGTATTGTTTTTGTTTTAGTACGTCATAATTTTTCTAGCACTAAAAAGAAGAAAAAAAAATGTTTTAAACACACGCTTTTAATGCACTAAAAATCCAAAAATAATTTGTCAAGGAGTTCATAGCTTGCAGTCAAAAAATGTAACATCACATTGAAAAAAATACGTGGGGCGGTGATTCTGCATGAAATTTACTTCTGCTTTATCATTCATTAGACACTTATGGATAAAATATAGGATAAGCGTTTCAGCGCTCCACGCTTTTTGTCAATTCAATAAATGTTACATTTTTTTACCGCATGCTATAAACTCCTTGAAAAATTATGTTCTGGTTTTTAGTGCTTTAAAAGCGTGCGTTTAAAATACATTTTTGAAAAAAATTGTATATTCAAGTTATAGTGGGAAATCGAAAAAATACGATAGTCAGTTCAGATTCAGACGTGTTGGGCGCTAGATGGGAATTTGTTTTCTCTCCCATGTATTAAAGTGTTGAATGACGAGTGATTATTGGGGAGTGGACCCAGACAACATGCCATTGTTTGGTTGTTTTTGTGATGACAAAAGATGTACTGTTGTAGAGCTCCGTGATCACTCGGTAAGCCATCTTGATAGTAGAAATGTTGATTTTGTAAAGGTAGAAACAGTTTTCTCGTGTTCAAGAAGTTGTACAAGACTTGCAAGATTCTCAAGTTTTACAAGATCATCAGGCATGATTAAACTGTTGTAGAAATGTGGCAGCAGCTAGCTACATGACGTGTGAGTAATAGACATTTTGGTAGAAATAGTCAACACTGTCGGTGTAGGCCAGTCTTATCAAGAGATACATCAAACGCTCACATATAGACATCGAAGAAAGAACTCTAACAAGATAAAACGTAACTTAGCAAGTAGATGAGCAAACCCAACGACAGTGGAGCTACAAGACATCAGTGGTTCTCAAGCCAGTACTATTTAGACATTAGAGTCAGTAGATTGAAGAATATACCAGACAGGGACAGCGGCAGAAGAAAGGAGGATGCAACGATGTTGTTTTATAGTCAACATGAAATAAAGTTGCTGTAAAAAGTTGTATACCTTAGTGGAAGGTTGGGCAGAATATCCCCTTCCACATTGTAGCTGAATTAAAATAGCTGTAAATAAACATTGTACGTTTCATTCACCGCTGTTGGAGTGTAAAATGTTATCATGAGTTTCGTCATCAACCATCGTTTGTTCAGCTATCGTATTCGTCAGTAATAACATCACCATCATCTACAACCACCCACTGCTAAGGCAGTGATCTAACAACCTTTATCACCCACATCAAAAACACGCACGATCACATGTCACACGCAAGGGATTGTTGCTGGCAAACGTATTCACATATTTCAGAACATACACAGACAATTATATTGTACAATAATTCGATGCCCCTTGCCTAAATTCATTTCAGATTATTTATATACGTGTGTATGTGTGTGTATGTAAAATATCATGTTAGTTGCGTCTGTCTGTAAGTGTGCGTAAGTGAAATATCATTTGTTGAGTAAGTTAACAAAACGACCTTCCGATGATGGAATCTGTCGCACTAACAAACGGGCTATCAACATCTGCTGAATAAATGACCAACATAAGGTTAAAGGTCAGCTTTTCAAAGCTGTCACGGTACCAGTCTACTGCAAACTCTATGTAGATGTTAAAGACCTCGAACTGTCTACTGCTGTCTTCGATCATGTTCAAGTTTATATATATATATATATATATATATATATATATATATATATATATATATATATATATATATATATATATATATATATATATATATATATATATATATATATATATATATATATATATATATATATATATATATATATATATATATATATATATATATATATATATATATATATATATATATATATATATAGTTTTTTTTTTTTCACAGAAGAAAAATAATTCATTTTTGTCAGTTTAAAAATTTAGAAAAGGTGTAAGCACATGATCAAGAATGGTAATTATCGTTTTTTCAAATATCTACATATACCTTGTATAGTATAAAAGATAACAGCACAATTGTGTAAGGACTCAACTCTTTTCGTAATTCTGTCATTGCTTGCAGTTTGTCAGCTGATGTCCCAAAACTACATTTACACACGGCTTATACATATTTGTTTTGGATTGCACCAATAAATAAATTACCGTGTTAATTGTTGCTTGTGTTGGAAACATTAATGTAATCTTTTCTTTTTTATTTGGGTCTTTTGTTTCCAATAGGTAATTTTAGATGTCATCCCAGATGTCAGAAATACAAATGTGATATTTATTAGTTAAGTGAACGTAAGTAGATAGTTCACATCCTTGTCTATGTCGCTGATAGTGTGACCAAATATAGTCGGATAATGACGTCATTGAAGTACAGACATGTGGTTGTCATTTTATTCACACTGTTTGAGCTTTGTCATACTTTATTAGGTTCTTTTTGTCATACTATATTATGTTCTTTTTGTCATAATTTATTAGGTTCTTTTTGTCATACTTTATTAGGTTCTTTTTGTCATACTTTATTATGTTCATTTTGCCATGATTTATTAGGTTCTTTTTGGCATACTTTATTATGTTCTTTTGTCTTACTTTATCAGGTTATTTTTGTCATACTTTTTAGGTTCTTTTTGTCATACTTTTTAAGGTTCTTTCTGTCATACTTTATTAGGTTCTTTTTGTCATACTTTATTTGGTTCTTTTTGTCATACTTTATTACTTTCTTTTTGTCATACTTTATTAGGTTCTTTTTGTCCTACTTTATTATGTTCCTTTTGTCACACTTTATTAGGTTCTTTTTGTTATACTTTATTAGGTTCTATTTGTCCTACTTTATTAGGTTCTTTTTGTCATACTTTATACTTGTGTAACATCTATGCAGAAAATATAATGAGAAATGTTCGGAGTGACCAAGAATGTGAACATTGCGATCCGTTCACAATTGGTGGAAATGCGGTCCCAGAACTTAGGTACACAGATGACACAGTTATTCTTTCAAACAGTTACAAGGGACTAGAACAGTTAATCCTGTCTTTCAAAAGACACAGTGAGGATCAGAACATTTTTCTGAACACAAAAAAATAAAGATTATGTCCACAGACAAAACAAGATGCCAAGCAAAAATTACCATCAATGATGAGGAAATTGAAACTGTCACAAATTTTGAATATCTTGACTCCATAATTAACAACAATGGAGACTGCTCAAAAGAGGTCAGAAGGAGACTGGCCATAGCAATGCAGAGGTTAAATAAACTGAAGAACCTATGGCATAACACCAGCAAATTAATAAAAGTAAAACTTCTGAGAACGTGCATCTTTCCGGTAGCAACATTTGGATGTGAATCATGGACCATTACTCAAACATTAAAGAAAAAAATCGAATCTTTCGAAGGTAAGTGTTACAGAAAAATTCTCAGAATATCGTGGACCAAGTAGAAGAAAAATATAGACATCCTACACGACCTGAACATCGAGGAAAACTGGCTCATAAACAATATCATGTCCCGGAAACTGAAATATGTTGGCTTAGAGAGAGCAGTAATGGAGGGTGTGGTACCTGGAAGTCGAGGCAGGGGCCGACCAAGACGACGGTGGATACAAGACATTCAAGACACCTTGAACATGACAATGGAGGAGGCAGGAGGGCTGGCTAGAGCTCGAGAGTCTTTCAGGCGGGTTGTGATGAGAGCGACGTTCTGCAAAGGACATGCTACATGATGATGATGTCATACTTTATCAGTTTCTTTTTGTCATACTTTAATAGGTTCTTTTTGTCATACTTTATTAGTTTCTTTTTGTCATACTTTATTAGGTTCTTTTTGTCATACTTTATTAGTTTCTTTTTGTCATACTTTATTAGGTTCTATTTGTCATACTTTATTAGGTTCTTTTTGTCATACTTTATTAGGTTCTTTTTATCATACTTTATTAGTTTCTTTTTGTCATACTTTATTAGGTTCTTTTTTTCATACTTTATTAGTTTCTTGTTGTCATACTTTATTAGGTTCTTTTTGTCATACTTTATTAGGTTCTTTTTGTTATACTTTATTAGTTTGTTTTAGTTATACTTTATTAGGTTCTTTTTGTCCTACTTTAATAGGTTCTTGTTGTCATACTTTATTAGTTTCTTGTTGTCATACTTTATTAGGTTCTTTTTGTCATACTTTATTAGGTTCTTTTTGTTATACTTTATTAGTTTCTTTTTGTCATACTTTATTAGGTTCTTTTTGTCCTACTTTATTATGTTCCTTTTGTCATACTTTATTAGGTTTTTTTTGTTACACTTTATTAGTTTCTTTTTGTCATACTTCAAAACTTCCCGTTTGTTAAATCAACTATTAGTCACTTATAAAGAAGTCAAATCTGTATAGTCTTGAATATGAAAGACACAAATAAAACTAATGGTAGGATGTACCGACAATTATCACCTATCAACCAAATCAAATGTTTTCGGTCTGTTAAATCAACTATTAGTCACTTAGAAAGAAGTCAAATATGTATAGTCTTGAATATTGAAGACACAAATAAAACTAACGCAGCAGAAACACTGACACATTAAAAACAAAAAAACAAAAAACCAAGACGTCTGCAGGTGGGGACGAAGGAACTTAAAGAAAGAGCAGTTTTGTGAAAAGATGTGTCTATCGGTTTTTCCATAGTAAGATAAACAAAAGTAAATACAGACACGGTGTCGAAAGACTCTTAGAAAATTACAAATACCAGCAGCGCGACCTCTAAAGCGGTTGTAAAGTGCAGCGACACTATACACCCATCATCTCGTAAACACGATTAAACAGGATTGTTTTTATAGACTTACCATGCAAGTCAAGGTTAGAATATTTTTAGTGCATGCGCTATAGACACAAAACAAACAAAGAAAACGTCAGTTAAATCACGTTACAGTTTGAGTTATACCCCCTAGTTTTCGGTCTGTCTCTACACACTCTCAATAGACATTCTATGACTGCATTTTTACAAAGGTCAACCTGACAAACACAGTCTTTTATATTTATACATGCGCAATCATATAACGAACGGACCCTTTGTCTAGGCTGAACAGAGCGCACCTCACCAAAACAAGGCAATTATAATTTTGTGTGTGTGTGTGTGTGTGGCCGTTGGCATATACTCTAAATATGATGATGATGGTGGTGGTACAGTTGATTCATATCACTACCCTAACAGCAGGCAGCCTAGTAGCTGATGTTATGTTATTTCTTTCTCATGAACAAATTCGACAGTATATTTTGACAGTTGATTGATGATTCAGACAAGTAAGTAGAAAACATGCAAGTTTAAGACGTACGACAAGACAGCCTACTGCACACATTAAGAGACAGATTTGAACCAAACTCGCTACTTTACCTGGAGCTGTAAGCTTTCACAAAACCAACGACTGTAAAGAATTTAGGCAGATAATCATTCTGAAGGTGGAAATGTCTTTAATGAGCTCCCCTTGTATCAGTAACTTTTTAAAACAAAACGTGTAGTGATGAAATGTATAATGTTTTACGGAGGACAGCGTATACTGAGATTAAAATTAGAATGTCTCTCTATCTATCTATCTATCTATCTATCTATCTATCTATCTATCTATCTATCTATCTATCTATCTATCTATCTATCTATCTATCTATCTATCTATCTATCTATCTATCTATCTATCTATCTATCTATCTATCTATCTATCTATCTATCTATCTATCTATCTATCTATCTATCTATCTATCTATCTATCCATCCATCCATCCATCCATCCATCCATCTATCTATCTATCTATCTATCTATCTATCTATCTATCTATCTATCTATCTATCTATCTATCTATCTATCTATCTATCTGTCGGTCGGTCGGTCTGTCTGTCTGTCTAGCTATCTGTCAGTCTGTATGTCTGTCGTTTTTAAATATATATATATTATTATTATTATTTATTATTATTGTTTATTATTATTATTATTATATATATATATATATATATATATATATATATATATATATATATATATATATATATATATATATATATATATATATATATATATATATATATATATATATATATATATATACGTTTTAATTAAAAAAAATTTCACGGCTACACAGAACTCAGAGTTGACCTAGAACTGCAAAGGTCTCACCCGTTTGTTCGCTACACAAATGTTGTTCTTGGTGACAAGAGGTCCAATTACCAGCTGACAGTGAACGGGTATAATGGAACAGCCAGGGACGGCTTGTTGCACTACAATGGCAAGTCTTTCTCCACCTACGACAGAGATAACGATCTTTACGTTCGCAACAGTGCGGAACTGTGCCACGGAGCTTGGTGGTATGATAGTTGTTACGACTCCAACTTGAACGGTTTGTGGGCAGCACAGAACAATAGCGGTGTAGTCTTGAATGCTAGTCCCAGATCCGCCACTTTTACTGAGATGAAGTTAAGACGTGTTTAGATTAATGAATCTGTCAGCAAAACAAAGTTTGTAGTTAAACAGGATTTGATTAGACTTCAAGTGTCAGTTTTCTGTCAGTTTAGTCAGGTAGTTTATACCAATGAGATTGTTGGTTTATACTGCACAGAAAATAAAATTATTATTATCCAGTCCCCTTGTTTCGTTAGTGACAATTGCATTTAATGTTAGCTAATCATACAGTATTGTTATTGTTAAATATTGCAAAATAGTGTGTAATGTTAGACCGCTGACCGCTAGCTTTGATCAGATACTGTATTGGAAGAAAAGATCATTTATGAAAAATAATGCTACTATCCTATCCACCCGTAAGTTTTTCCGCTATGGCGTGTCGGGAAGAAGGGTATGTGCCCTCCCCCGTTACTGCCTGCGAGAAAATGAACAGCGCACGAAGTCAATTATTATTCATTCTTTAACAAATATCGCACTTTAACAAATATCGCCTGACCTTACTAGCTTTAAGAATTTCTTACTTACTTACTTAGTCGTTCCCCTTCTACCGTGATGTGTAGAGGTTTGGAAGAGAGAGCGCCAGACCATTCTATCAGCTGTCTTCTTCCTGGCCTGGTTCCATTCTAGTCCTCGGTCCTTCAAAGATTGTCTAATGTTGTCCTCCCAGCTGACTCTGGGTCGTCCTGGAGGTCTGGATCCCTGGCTCTTTGTTTCCCATGCTTGTCGTGGTAGCCGATCTTCTCCCATTCTGCAGACATGGCCAAACCATCTCAGTTGGGACTGTTCTATTTGGGTCTGCAGCGGGTGGGATTTTAGGCCTTGACGTATCGTCTGGTTGCGGACCATGTCTCTTCTTGTTACTTCAACCACTTTCCTCAGATACCTCATTTCTGAGGTTTGGATCTGGCTTTTGTGGGTTGTAGTCATTGCCCACGACTCGCATCCATATGTCAAGACTGGGACATAGGTGGAGCGGTATACAGCCATCTTCGTTTTCTTACCAACCTCTTTCTTGCTGAGGAATCCACGATTTATGGCCTGAAAAAGTCTCCCAGCCGCTGCTTTTCGAGTGGCCAATTCTTCTTTGATGCCTCCCTTTCGGTCTATAATAGCTCCGAGATATTTAAAGTGGTCGACCTGCTCCAGGACCTGTTCTCCCAACTTAATCTGATGTTTTCTTTCTTCTCGTGATATCACCATGGATTTTGTTTTAGAGCTGCTTATGACCATCCCTCTCTTCTCCAGCTCTTCCTTCCAGACTTGCAGGTTGGATTGGAGATGTGCCTCTGATTTAGCAATCAGGGCAACATCATCAGCAAATGCCAGCTCCGAAATATAGACCTGTCTCATCTTCCAGTACCCCACTGAATACTTTCTTGTTCTCTCCTTACATGCCTTGATGACATCGTCCATAAGGAGTATGAAGAGGTAAGGTGATAGGATATCACCTTGTCTTACACCAGTGGTGGTCCTGAACTCTTCTGACTTATGGTTTGCTGTCCTCACATAATTTCTGCAAGACTTGTAGAAGCTCTGTATAGCATGAATCAGAGGTGCTGGAATATTCTTCCTTGCCAAACAGTCCCAAAGTTTGCTCCAGGGGACCCTGTCAAATGCCTTTTCCAGGTCTATGAAACAAAGATGGATCTCACTCTTATACTCAAGGGCCTTTTCACTCAGCTGTCTGAGTGTGAAGATTAGATCTTGAGTACTTCGGTTTGCTCGGAATCCGCACTGGACCTCATCCAATTGTGGCTCAGCTAGGCGTCGGAGTCTCTGCTCTAGGATTCTAGAGTAGATTTTACCAGGGACAATGAGAAGGGATATGCCTCTATGGTTTCCACATTGAATTTCACCGGATATTAACACTAGTCACTTATATAATTTCACACAATGAAATATAATGCGAATTTTATTCTGTCACTCATCCGTCACGCGTACTAATCTCCGTCGGCTAAACCGTATCTTCTGGTGAAAAAATGGGTGATGGAATTTACATTCCTGAACCCTTGGCAAGAAAATATCTACGCATTATGTATTTCACTAATTTTAATGATAGAACAACACAGCGAATTATAATGGTAAACATAACACATTTTAACACTTAGCACAATTTCTATTACCCAAATCAGAAAATGAAATCGCCACGAAACAATGGAACACATTTTGCAAAAAATGGTTCTAGTCTGGCGTGATTAGATTATCCAAAATTTCTGAGCGATGACTGATAATTGGTATGGAGAGAACGCAGTATATATACAGATTTGAGTGTTATTTTCTCGAGAATGTGAATTTTCACACTTCTGGTGAATAGCAGAAATTCAGGAAACTAATTCCCCCGATCAAAGATTCCTCGGTCAATATGTTTGCCGTTGCAAATTAACAACAAAGGCTTACATGTGTAACAGTTTTCCTCCAGAGAGTTCTGTTCGTTTTTTATACCAAATGATTATCTCCCTGTATGCACGAACATCAAACAAGTACACGGCGAAATTTATGCCCAAGTTTCCCGTTCAAAGAAACCGATTGCATCTCCCACGTGCATCTGTCTGTTATAACAATGATGATTGGCAGATCCGCTCGCGTGAGAATCTAGGTGAACAAATCAAAGCTCGCTACCTGTTATGCTGGCAGGTCGCGGAACCAGCTAATATGTCTGTTTGTTTACATATCAAGAAAAAGGGGAGTGGATAAAGTATGAGTAATGCAGACATAAATTGCGTGGTTTAGCTTAGCAAATGGTAGACACTACATGGGAAAGCAAGGGCTGTCAGATTACTGTATCCATATTTACATTATACGTCACACTGTGCCGTAATTTTAATTCACGATAGACTAAAAACAACGCTCAGAGAGTTGTTTTGACACAGGTGTCAAATCTGACCAACGCTCTGAACGTTGTTCCGGAGTAAAAGTGTTAAGGTAGTAGGCTACCCACAAAAGATTAAAAAAACTAAAAATCCAACAATTTTCATTTTCATGCTTTAAATCATCGTCAACATGTTCTTGTACTAAAAATAATACATAGAAGCTTAGAGATACTCTGGTATGATAGGAATCAGTGTTTTTCTACACACACCCCCTTGAGTGATTTGCATAGCAACCAATGTTTATAGTTGGTTACCATGTGAATAATGACCCAACATGAAGGTGCGTAATTGTAAAACTGCGAAATTATAATTATACTGAGGCAACAGGAAAAAGATATTTATAACTTTTCCAAGGGGAATCACTCAATGATTTCTTATGAATTTTTAAAAAGTGTGTGTCTAGAAAGCTTTGATCGTAAATTTCAGCATTTGTTACATGCATTGTGCATTTTCACCCACATCAACTCTATTTATTTCTAGTTTTATACTGATTCTGTATAATAGTAGTTAGCAGAGCTTCTTTTGTTCACAATGGGAAATAAGATAAAATAAGTTCCTTGGAAATCGGTACACCAACAAACCGTTGCCTGAAAATGAGACACCTATTGTCGATAGTGGCGCTATAAAGCCTCTGTGCTCCTCAGCAAAGAAAATAAACGTCCAAGAAAGTGAAAGACAAGCTAAAAATTACAACAGAGGAAATGGGTTTATCCTTATGGATGTAAAACTGCTGTTTGGGTTTTTATGCTCTAACTTTAGATGTGACAAATGTTATCAGTACTCACTGACCTGTGAGATCGTCGAAGAGACTCGGGATGGCTTTTGTCATGAAATCAGTATCAAGTGCACAAACTGTGTCGAATGGAATGCCAATTTCAATACTTCTGATGTTTCATCTCCAGCTACTCACAAACACAAAGAAGTAAATGTGCGAATGGTGGCATTTGTGCGTTCTATTGGGAAAGGCCACAGTGCATTGCAAAATTTTTCAATATACATGAACACAAGTCAACCCATGGCGACGAAAGCATACATGAGAACGCTGCACAGGATCTATTCAGCAAGTAAGGACATTGCAATGGAAAGACCCTGAGAGCACCGAAAAGGGGATTCTTAGACACTGCCGCTGCAGTAGAAGGAGACCTTTATTCAACAGGAGCTCATTAAACTTCATTTTGTGAGTTCTTTTTCTGTTTTTCTTTGTTTTCTCGGAATTGTCTTTTTAGCATAATTGGTGATCTTTGAAACAAGATATCTCTGGATCTGTACATGCAATTGACATGAAAATTAAAACAGTTGGTTGTCATATAATCTTACAGATTCTGACCTAAAATGGATACAATTGAATTCAAAGTTTTAGTTTTATGACCATCATGCATATATAATGAGGCACAAATATCAAACATTCCAGAAATATAAATTTTGAAAATTCATTAAAAATTAAACTTTCTGTCAATCTCTGTCATTTTAGTTCATGACCTCACGCTATATATAATGATTCAATTTGCCAAGTTTCAGTCAGATCCTTGTACAAATAACATAGTTATGATGTTTTGAAAAAGGTGTATAATTTATTCACTACGGCGGCCATATTAGATAGCTAATTTGCATAATTAATGAGGTCATTATGTGGACAAAAATTTTAAGTCCATACTAACACTATACCCATGGTTGTTTGATTCTGAA
This sequence comes from Oreohelix idahoensis, assembly GCA_024509875.1. Lineage (NCBI taxonomy): Eukaryota > Metazoa > Mollusca > Gastropoda > Stylommatophora > Oreohelicidae > Oreohelix > Oreohelix idahoensis. The sequence goes on along the minus strand of JAMPIV010020035.1, from coordinate 669,895 downwards.
AGGAAAATTTGAGTTTTTTTACCCTATCAAGGTAGCCTACTACCTTAATACTGAAGTTTCAGATAGCCACCTTGAGGCTGCGGTAGCTGCCTCTATCTCCATTCTCATGCTGAAAGTTGTTATCTTGTAAGCCCCGCTATGTTCGGAGACGATTAATCATACAGTAAATTTACGTAAACGTGCAAGTGAGGATAAATATTTGATGTTTCTGGTTATTAGACAATCCCCATGACTGCCTTTGTGTGTCTCTGATATTGTTTGTCGATGTCTATGTATGTCTATAACCATGTTTATCACTGCCTGTGTGTATATTCAACATGTATGCGTATCTATGTTTCATACCTGTGTCAAATTATACACATTAAACTAAAAATTTACTCTTTCACTATGTTAGGACAATATTGTGGTTTTGCTCGTAGATAGGCAGATATAAGTAGACTGGACTGAAAATAAAAGATGAATGTCAAACGGAAATGTGACAATTAATAGAAACAAGAAAGAATAAAACTCAGACAAAGACTGAATACACAAATTGTACGGAAATGTTAATACAAAAATTGTCATCGAAAACCTTAAAGACCACTTGAGCCAAATGACTTTGTTTCTGTCGACAATAACGACAGTTTGGGCAAACTTCTAAATGTCAGCGTGAGAGCCCACGAGGATTTATAGAGATCTCATCAAATGTAATTTTTATTTTTCAATTTGTTACCGATCTACCGTTTTCCGGTAGTGATGGTGAAAATGCGATCGTCTGCTTTGTTGTCGTGAGAACAAACCAGCAGACACTGCATCCCCGCTTAAATGTTCAAAGATAGACATATTGCCTTGATTGAAAACATGCAATTTTCTGCTTCTTGTCTTGATAGTACACGTTGAAATGTCTGCCTCTTGGACTTGATATAGAGATATAATTCTGCGTGTTGCTGTGATGGTAGACAGAAATTCACATTTTCTGCTCCTTCCACGATGATACCATCTGGTGGCTGATTACGTATTAATTTGTTAATTTTCTCCTATAATATGTTTACAGTATCTTTCTCTTTGTAGTATGAACATTTTGTGTCTATTGCTACGTTTATGGTTTTTATTTCAATTGAATTGCTTTCTTTCTGTCCTCTCTAACTCGCTGTTAGTTTGTGTATGTCACTGTGTGGCACAGTTCTTAATCGGGTATCTCAAGCCAAATGCGTACAGGTTCTCTACATGCCTTCTTCATTTCTCCTATGTGTACATCATTTCTTCCCTTACACCTCCAGTCTTCGATCATTTCCACGCGAATAGACGATTCTGACATTGTCGTACTTAATTGTCATTCCTGTAGTCAATTTCTGTTCCTCCTGCACCCTTACGACTTTCTCCTTCAGTACCCCGCATCTGCGTCATGGTTTTATAAATTTTACGGGGTGGTATGATTAACTAGATGCCCAACCCTCCATAGCAGCTGTTAAAGTAATAAATAATGTGTGATAATAGGTTGCTACACGGTCATATTTCCATTGATTTGAGGCGATATCGCTGTCTATAGTAAAGTCATTTTTGTACGACTTGTATTGAACGCCGCATATTTCGCTACGACACAGGTCGCTAATGACGTTATGGATCGCGGTTTTTTTTTGTTCCATTCTAATGGTAAGCCATCTTGGTTTGGGTTTTTTTTTCCTCATTTCGTAGTCGTCCGAGTAAGACGTGTTTTTCCAAGCTCCTGAGATTTGTTTTGTGGAGATTTTATTTTCGTGTTCGTGGCCTTACCATTTTCTTCGGAGGCCACCACTTACTCGATGTTATTCAAGATGGTTTACTGACTTACCTAGAGGTTTATTTCTATATTCAGAGAAGGATTTTTTCCCTCGCATAGAGCATCTAAGAATTTTTGTTATTGTCGTGAATATCTCTGGCCACATTGCTTGTGTCTTCGTGATCTGCACGGGCCTTTAGACACAATCAATCAATCAATACCCTTTAGCTCCCCTAGGAGCATAGGCCTTCAACAAACACATGCCAAGTCTTCCTGTCCTGTGCCACCCGCTCAAGTTCTTTCCATGTTTTCCTCATCATTTTCACCTCTGTATCCAGCTCTCTTCTCCATGTGTTTTTTGGTCTACCTCTGCCTCTCTTTCCCTGTGGATTTCAGAACAAGGATTGCCTTGCAATGCTATCAACAGGTTTCCTCAATGTGTGTCCTATCCATTGCCAGCGTCTTCTTCTCAACTCTTGTTCCACTGGCACTTGTCTGGTTTTTGTCATCAATTCCACATTTGTGACTTTGTCATACTGTAGTGATTTCTAAATACAATATCTAAATTAGAATATAACAGTATAGGGCATAAAGGCAAAGATAGGATATTACTAAACAATTTTTGCTAGAGCAGTTGGTGTCGCCTACGCCTTCAGATTATTATTTGCTAACGAATAGCCGAACAAAACGGTACCCAATTTTTCAAATTCGTCCTTGACATAAACACCCACTTTTCCTAGTTCTAAGAAAATATTTGCCTAAAATGCATTGTGGAACGAGGAGGGGCAAGGATAGATGAAATGCTAATTCGTTTCGCATTGATTTTAAACTAAAAGCCAACTGTAGCACAGTGGCAAGCCTTGCCTTAGGGGTATCCCCAAATACAATGAAAAAGTTAAAAATGTATACACTACGGTCATGGAAACATGTTTAGCTCTTATTATGAATGACCTAAGCTCTCGTATTCACCTTGATAGTACATGGAAAAAGAGTGAACGAGAGGTAGTTTTAAAATAAACAACTAACATAGAAAAAAAGATAGAATTTTGAACCAAACCACATAGCCCCTTAAAAATCGTAGATTCGTATACCTGAAGACTTGCTGACCAAGAATATGTTATTAGTTATATGAATATTCCCTTAACTAATTAAATAATGATAAAACCATACATAGAGGTCAGAGATACTGTCAGGTCAAGTCATATCTGCTTAGATTGGATCGCATATTTTTTGGGGAAAAAAGTAGGTGACAGATAGGCTAAGATAGTAGAGTGAATCCGATTGGGTGGCATTTGAAGTGAGACGAAATATTATTGGCTGACCTTTGAATAAACATAAATAGCCTAGTAACGTAGAAAGGTTTGAATGATATTTTTTGAAAGACTGTTTACCCTTGTAAAATTAAGAGTGATTGGCTAACTGAATCGATATTGTCAGAATAAGCGTTAGGGGGGACGCCATTAATAGATAAAGTTTCACCAGTGATAGATGAGATCAGGCTGTGCTTATAAATACAATTTCTGGACAGCCTGGACAACAAAGCAGATCGGAACTGTGTCAGTCATCGTCTCTGTGTATTTCATTGAATAAATTGTGGTAAGATTGACATTTATTAATTTGTATTTTATATAAAAATTGAATGTGAAATAATAATATATGTCTGGACATGAGTGGGTCTATAGCGAACATGAGGCAAAGCCTAAAGATTGATCCACCATGTGATAGACTGTCAGATAGGTGTAAAAATACAAGAATATGTATGATTGTCATAAAGGAGCATAACACCTATCCTATTATATGGAAAAGATTACAGCTGGAATTTCAGTGGCGTTGTAACTAGTAGGGAAAGGAATACTGGTGTACATTGTTACATCAAAAGAAAATGGTGGCATAGGTTTGTATAAGGATATGACCCTTTTTGTTTGTTTGTAATGTACATGTCCTTAACTGTGGACTATTGGTGTATGCTAGATATTACGAATGATGCATACCTTAAAATTTCAGAGGTCCTGGGTACTGACGTTAATGTGGTACCAAACGCTTGAAAACTGATTGATTCAGGACTCTGCCGGTTTACTGCGAGCCCATGCTAGTGGCCATTGCCTATCAAACAGGGAACAGATTGTCAAGCGAGCAGAGGAAAGGTTCAACCTATATTCTACTGCCAAGATAAGTTCTCGTTCGGCACCTGAAAGCTCAATTACAGAACTCTAAAAGAAATATAAAAAGTGACAGTGAATAAAACTGGGACAAAGATTTAATAGTTCCACAAGTGACCAAATAGAAACAAACATTACTAAAAGGGTATGATTTAAAACAACAACCTAGTGGTACTACCAGTATTTCCTTAAAGTAGGAGAACACTACAGACTTATATTGGAAAAATATTTTATGTATGAACAGAGGATCTATTGTGCTATTTGACTGATGTAAATGATTATTTTGATTTCACTTTTAAATTGTCAATCCTGATTCCAAATAAAATAGAATCAGGATAATAAAATTGTAAAAATCATATTTACACAAAATTCAACCACAGTCTTAAATAAGATAGCCTTTTAGAGTGTCGTTTGTATGTTATTGTGGTAGTACTGTGTGTTGTTGTGAATAATAAACTATTTGTTTGTATGTTTGTGGATTATTGTACATTACACTCTACATTCATAACCCTAGACACTAAACGAAGTCATTTAATATAATAATAAATACATTTTGAATGAGATAAAAGGGGTGGTAGCGGAAATGTACCCTGAAAAGTTCACACTACTATTGGGTAAATTCAGGGACCTTCATAGCTAATCTCATTTAAAACAAATATAATAATACCTAATCAATACCATGTTGGCATCGCAACGTCAAATTGTGCAGTCGCCGTCACCAGATGACCGCTGTTTTCTGGAAACATCCATTATTTGTCAGTTATTTGTGTCAGCACTAGCGCTTCTAGTTGGTCAAAATGATCGTCACGTCGTGCACCCTGGTGCCTTCGCTATGAGATGCTGTGGATGGTTTGTAGCTGTGTTAGTCCAAGTTGGAGGTCAGTCACAGGCATAAGCAGGGTTGTGCAAGGGCGCTTAACATTGATTAGCCAGTCGGTCGAGACTATTACTGGAGGATGACCGCCACTGTCTTAGTGGCTTCTTCGAGCTTGGAAGGTCAAGGTGGACCAGTGCGTCTGAGCCCAAAAGGTGCTACCACTCTTGGCCTCCCCAGATCCCTCTGAGTAATGAGGAAAGAGAGGCATGAAAGAATTCTGAGGTGGGGTTTGTCGTGGAACAATTGGGAAGTCAAATGTTTGCATATTCTTTTCAGCGCTAAAAAATAATCAAATATTAACATAAAACTCTCTATCCATTCTGTATCGTGTGGATCAACATAACATGTACTGTCCAGATTTGTCTTTGAACGTATTACGTCATGTACTCCAGAAGCATTCTAACTATCCTGTCCGCCATCGTCTTTCAAGCTAATTCATAATATTGAGCCCAAGTAACACCCCAGTTTAAATTTACACAAAGTATACCAGTTAGCTTATTAAAAATAATGTTTTCGTCTAAGGCAGGGTTCCTTAACATTCTTTGTACAATGGACTCACTAATATTAAGACGATGACCACGGACTCCGATGATGGTTATGGGCCCCTTTGATTTTTCGATGATGGTGTTACGGATGGTTTTGTTATGTTGGAGATTGAGTGGTTGAAAGAGATTATTAATTCATATTTGACCTTTGTAATGAGCATCGTGCTGATGAGATGTATTGAATGGCGTGGGCTTGTGCAAGAACCATTCTTCATAAATCGACCTCCAACAACTTGTAGTAAGAGTCCACGAATACAGCATTTTATTGTCGAAGCATAGAATAAAGTTCATGACACAATGGCATCAATGCATATATAGAATTTCCTACAGCCCTTGATACATCGTCTCATAACTGGACTATTTACTAGAGGTGACCTAAAACGGTTAACACCTAAGTAGTGACAACCAGACTTTGGAGATTAGAATTGATTACTCCCTTGAAATTCCTCTGCATAAAAACATTGAACCCGCATACTTAAATTCGACATCTTCTGATTAACAGTGGCATCCTTCTCAATTTCTTAAGCCACGTAGGAGAACTGTATAGTTTCAAATATCTTGGGAGCGATAACATCTACGTCTTACTCTAACGGATTCATACAATAGAAGGCCTAGAATTAACGGTCTGCATAAATTAGTGCAGCATCTATTACGTCATCATCACCTAGTGACGTGAACCATATATCGCGTTCATTTATAATTAACACTGGTGCAAAATACATTATGTTGGCCCCAGATAGAATTGTTACAGCGTATATTAAACTGCTAACAAAACTAAATGTGGTCAACATGTAAAATACATTATAATCTTCTTAAACAATCACCTTCACCGGTGGGCTTAAAAGAAAATCTTGAAATGATTGCTTTTTTTTTCCTTTTCAACAATTTTACCAAACAATTTACATGAAAAATCGCATTGAGATTAAATAAAAAATCGCGAAAAAAATGTATAAATAGACGGCCAGATATGTTTACAATGAACAATGTCAATGGCATTGTCCGAGATAATCATAAGTCAAAAGAATGTTAAGACTAATGTAAAGATAACTAAGGTTACTAAATAGAGAATGTCGTCAGTAGTCAAGAAAATGAAGGTAAGGCTAAAATAATACTTAATAAGTAAGTAACACAAAATATATTCTAAATCTAGTTATATTACAATTAATGACTATTAAATATTAAATAAGTAACATAGAGAAAAGAATGTAACATATGTATGACAATGTAGAGATGTGAATTAAAAAATAATATATTGTTATGTCGAAACTCAGAAACTTAGTAAGTACAAGTAGATAATGTAAGCTATGTGTGTGAACATATACAACAGAAAAGTAATTAGTAAGCAAAAAGAAAGAAAATATTCTAGTACGAAAAAATGGATAAAACAAACAAAGAGAAGTAAGTATGAATAGCATAGAAGGAAAAAGTAAATAATGAGTTATCTATCCAACAATATCACAAATTAGAGAAAATATGATAGAAAGAATAATGATTATCATATCTGCATTGTAATTAATACTAGTAAATTTAATTAATTAACTAACAATTAAAGTCTAAAATCTGCATTAATGAAAATAATTAACATCAAATTAGAAGTCCAACAGAGCACATGTAGTCCAGTAAGCTCCAACATCTAGGAAGAAGCATAACATAATCTGTGTATCTCGCACAGTCCGGAGCAGTAAGGAATAAATGTTATTATCTTCAAAATCAATAGTGATACTGCAAATTATAAAGTTCAACGTTTCAATCCAGCAGCAAACAATCCTGGCAAGTAATTTGAGTATAAGGAAGGTATACATTCTTGCTACACTTCTGTTCATTTAAAATTCGATCTCCGTGCGCTGGTACATCTCAACGAATTCGACATTCATCGACAAATAGTATGACGACCTTAAATGTGAGTAACATGCACTATTTCTGGCTGCAAACGAAATTGACTTGCATGCATTAATAATCTGTATGGCTGATAATAAATGCAGGAATGACTTGATCGTTTCTTGAGTAATAATCAGTCTTATGACTTGAACAATTCCTGAGTAACCAGTATTTTCAGATTGATAATGGAGTTCTGGATAGAGAATCTGCGACAAAATTGTCAGATCCGGGAATAAACTAAATGTCGAAGTTGAACGGTAGGAGCAAGATGGAGAAGCGTGCGAGCTTTAGGTTTCTGTGATTCGCTCACTTCAAAGCAGCAACCGCCTTTTGATATGTCTAGATGATGAAGGGCGCTCCCAGTAGATAACGCTCCAATTTATGTATTTCCCAGACCACTCCGAGCAATTGTTTCTCAATGACTGAGTACTTCATCTCAGTCTCTGACAGTTTGCGTGAGATGTATAAGATGGGATGCAGAATTCCGTTGTACTCTTGAAGCAGTGATGCTTCCAACCCGAAATTACTAGCATCTGTTCGGAGAATATATACTTTTTAAAAATCAGGTAACCTCAAAATAGGAGGTGAAGAAAAAACGTCTACAATTTTGTTAAACGCTATCTGGCAATTATCTGACCAGTTTATCTTTACTGTCATGCCCTTGCGTAATAAGGAAGATAGAACTGACAACTCTTGCTGCATTGGCTGAACATGAGGAGAATTATCAACGTAGTTAGCGTCTATCATAGGCATAGTAAAAATAATACATAAATATAAAGACATTTTTCCAAAGTGGAAACGACTGACAAAGTGTTCTCTACAAAAAAGCCTGACATAAACAAGTCATGTAGGAACAAGTGACTGGGTACCCGAACAAACGAAGATTGAATCTGCCGAGTCATCATATGATCAGACATGAAAGATACAGGCATGTCAGAGGTAAAATGATCCATCACTGCGACATGACTACTGTCATGAGCAAAAGACATGGTACCGAGATTAAAAATGACTAAAATGACCAAAACAACCCAAAAAAGTTTACGAAGAAAACGTGTTAAAATCTGCGTGAAGCAGAATCAGGTATCAATTGTAACCTGAGGGAATGGTGGTGAAAATAGCACAATTGTCTCGCTCAACAACCATACGAGCGTTCCTATTGGTACAAAAGGTAACCAAAGCCTCTCCATACATGATATTGGGAGATGGCAAAAGACGTACAAACTTGACGTCTGCAGTAAAGTGAAAAAAATCACCCAGTGCCTGCCATGTAGTACTTGGTGCAGATTGCTCACTAAAACGGTGCAAGAGTGTGCACCTTACCCAATATACGTCATCCCATTGTCACGAACATGTGAGCAGGGGTGATGAGCATGTTTAGTCACCTGAGAAACATTGAATACTTTCTTTCCCATGGATATAATATCTTTATTAGAGGATGTATCTTACTGACTAAACTAAGTATGATACTTATCAGAATACGAGGCTGCAGGTTTGAAGCATGTCATTGAAGACAGGCCACTAGGAAGTGTTAAACATATTCGTTTTGATGTACTGCTATCATTCTGGCCAGGTAAGTTTAAACTATATTTATCATCACCATGACTGATATCAGTACATTTTTTCCATCTTTGAAAACCTCACCTACCCTCTTAGGAGCGGATATAATATGAGCATGTCTCCATGACTCATCCCCAGAATTGGCAGTATTCTTTCGACTGGAAACATTGGCATTACAGTGATGTCGAGGAAAGTTGTACCTGCCTCGACATGATTCCCTTACTTTTTCAGGTTGTGCTAACCTGTTTTTAGCACACTTAGTCCCTCTGGCATGTTGCATAATAGGTTTGTTATAACCAATGTTGGTCAATAAATTCTTGTTTAAAACTACGTGCAGCAAGCAATCAACTCTTTTCCTTAATTTAGCAATTTCTAAATTCTGGAGTGAAATCTCTACATTCTGTCTCTGATTTACCTTTTAAAGGTTCACATTCTTATTGTTCTTCCTAAGAAGCAATGCCTCAAAGTTAGTCAATTTTTTTCTAGTCAAATTTTCGTGTTGACTTTGAAGGACTCTGAGTTTTTGATTTGCAAGATCAGGTGCTGCTACATTTGACTCACACTCCATACATTTCAATTTTTCATTATGATTGTTTCCTGTTACCACCACTGACACATCGACTTTTGATTTTAAAAGAGCAATCTCAGATTTCAGTTCTTTAATCTGTGTCACTTGTGTATGACAATCCAATTGCAAAGCTGCATTAAGCTTTTCAACTTCACCACGGGCAGTCCTTTCTTCATCAAGCAATGTTTTTAATGAGCTCACCTCATCCTCTAGCTTCTTTTTCTTTTGGGTAGAAAAACCATAAAATCTCAAATTATCTGATTTCAGGAGTGAATCCTTGTTCTCATACTCTCTTTTCACCTGTTCCAGCTTAGATTGTTTTAATTTATTCTCATGAGGAGGAGCTAATTCTTCTATTCTCTTCATATTAGCTAATTCTTCTTCTATCTTCGCCTCAGCCAATTTCTCTACACGTTTCGTATCCATCAAATGCAATACTGCCTGATTCTCTTTTGATAGTTCTTCCTTTCTCTTCCATGCATACCACTCTGGAGTATCTCTTCTCCTCACTTCCGATGCATAGGCTGCAAACCCTGCTAAAGCCTCACCCTTCAAATTACTCGACCTTCCCCAATCCGTTAAATACTCTAATATAGACATCTTGTCTAATAGCAGAAGTAATCAGCTTACTTGGTCAAATCTAACTATTATGACTCACTTAGTCAATTATATAAATGGCAAGTTGCGTTACAATTAAATGTAAGCACCAAAATTTGTTGCTACTAATATTATTGCTATGCGAAAAAATAGTGGCTAGTGGACCACAAACGCACTGCAAGCAATAATTATTGCTATAATACAATAATTGCATAAATCATTATGCAAGCAATAGTAATAGAGTGTCATGAAGGAAAAAAAAATAGGAACAGTAAAGAAAAGTACTACACAAAACAATATCAACCACAAGATCAAATTGACACACAAGAAAAACGTTTGTAATAACAAAATAAAACTCTGCTAGAGAAATAATTACGAAAACAGTAAATGAGGTAAGTCTACCATACCACAATTTAAAAATAGACGCATACAGGACCCAATACAAACTGCTGATTTGTAAAAAACTAAAAGGTAGTAAGGTTAGATCTACAAATGTTTAACAAGCAATGACACAACTAAGAAAAATTAAACTGAAGACAATGAAAATACAATACAAATAGACAAAACGCTACAGCTAAACATATATGATTGAACAAATTCAGTAGCAGACAGAATATTCGACGAGTTATTTCAAGTCTGATCTTCTGCTTAATTGAAAATATTCAAAATGCCCCTACTGGTACAACTTCGAATTTGCGATCGTCCATACAGATTTTGCAAACTCGAAGTTCCCGCCAACCTCCCACGAATAATAAACAATCAGACATAAATATACATTTAATATACATAAGAAGATAAAGATTACGCTAGGGACTGCCTGTAGCGAGAGGTTTATATATATATATATATATATATATATATATATATATATATATATATATATATATATATATATATATATATATATATATGTATATATGTATGTAGTGATAGTATTGACAGAAGTAGGGTTATCTCCTGAACAATGGTGAAGTCCCAGTGTCTAGGGTTCACTGGTCTCACTCTCACAAGAAGATCAATGCTGTGGCAAGGATTAGATATAGACAAGCAGATTATACTGGTGCCCTCTCACTTTTTGATCCCCTATTATGTATTTATTTATCTATGAAAATAGAACTGTAACTCCTTTGAATAAAAGTAATTAATAACTCCAGTGGTTTACAATTCAATTAATTTATTATCCACACTATGTACTATTGTGATGATGGGTGATCGTTGAGGCAATGGTTATTATGGTAGAGTATGAACATTCCAATCTATTTGTAAGTAAATACAAAAGAAAAAGGATCCAGTTTGGATCTATTAATTAACAAGTTCCTTTACACTATATCTTGTCCACCAGGAATGTTCACCGTCCTTCTGTATTTATTTTAATAGTGAATAATTAAAGTGTATCTGTCTCCCCTATCTTTTCAGCTCAGGTTCATCATTTAAAACATTCTATTGACAGTAGTAGCTGGTCTCACACTGGTTTCTAGATACATGGGACTTAACTCTGGTCCAAGTCAATTACACTTTACTAACACACTGAAAGCCTGTGCTGCACAAACTCCCAAACAGTAAGGGGAATGACAGTAATAGGCTCCTTCTATCTCTGGGCTTCACATATAGCAGGATATAAGGACCTCAGACCTCAGAACATGATCACACTTTTGATAGTGCACTAGGATCCTTGTCGCAGAGAATGTATTATAAGTAATAAGTAATGGAGGAAGATGATGTGTAGGATGCACATAGACCTTTAGACACTAGTTTTCACAGAGGTGAGCTAGTGTTGAGGGAAAGAGTTAACAGAAGGGCACAGGTTGGTGTCAGTGATTCTCTCACCTTTTAGACTAGCAACTCTTGTAATTTTCTGGCGACGACTAACTCTTTCTAACTCAAATCTTTTTAAAGAAGAACTAGTAGTAACAGGTAATACAAAGACGGTTGAGTATGTTTTTTTCCAAACAGAACATACAATCTACTAAGTCAAACTCAGAATGAGGGTGAGTTACAGAATGTACATAATTACTTTAATTACAATGGAAAATAAAATCAATGTTGACATGTACTTTGAAAAGAAATACTAGGACATTTAGAACTGTCAGTGTCTTTGGTTCAGATAAGAATAAGAGGCAATTTTCCTCACAGACGAAAGTTTATTCCTATGGCTGTTTCTTGGAAAAGTGAATTCTGATTTTGGCCTGGGTTTTAAGTAGACGTATCTGCTTGGACTTCTCCTGTGCGTCTCAGTAGGTAGGATTTACCAACTGGAGAATGTGCTTCAGTTGAGCTACAGTCCAAGAGATGACTAGGCTTTTCGTTAACCTGGTTGTGAAGTGATGCTCAGGTGATGAATGCTTATATGCTGTAGACTGCTCAAGGTTCCTGACTTGTGATCACCGCTAGGTTTTAGACGTAAGAACTAGTTCTCTCTGTAAACTAGGCGGTTTACTCGCAACAATTTACAGAAATCAAAATCCAGAACCTGGCTAGGATTCTGCAACTGCGCTGTGGAAGATAATTCAGGCAATAAATCTTCTGTTTTATACAGATATATTTCCTACAGCCATTCTGGACGTTTCGTCTCAGAATGGTGCCTAATAATATTTACCTAAACCATAACGTCAGTCGTTTTCATTAAAGAGGGGACTGTCCATTTGTTTACAAATTCCTGTCTAGCGGTAGTCTCACACTAGTCGGGTCAGTGAGGTCAGCCTTTGTTATAAGCAGACGCCTGGCCGTGTGCGTTCATGCGTGACTGCCTTAGAGGAACGATATTTCATTCACTCGTCCATTGAACAACAATGATCTTCTCTCGTTCAGAACAGCTTTCTTCATCACATTCCCAAAATCATTAGAATTTAGTACTTTCAGATATCACCCAGTACTTACATCATTATTATGCATTAATAACATTCATAATACATAAATGCAAAATAGCTATTAATCTTCTTCGTACACTCTCAGATGTCCACTTGAATGTTCTCAAAGAAAGCAGTAGTCATTTTGAGGCTATTTGAATCCCTGTAAAGCTTTTTCACGAAAGGAGCTGGTGTCGGCCATATGCGTTAAAGGAACTTTTTTGTTGCGAACTCCTTCCGCATTCCACTGCAGAATGCTGAGTGTTTTGTGAGCTTTGTCAGCAATTCCAGCCTTTTGCCTTTGTGTAGCCCAGTAGAACGCTATGGAGTTATTGATAATTTGCTTTCTGTGTAATGACGTCATCATGGAGCGGCGTACGTTGCACTGTTTCGTTAGGCCTGTGGCCCTGTACATCCGATTTCAACGGGCATTTAAGTCGGTTTGCCTACCTTAGCCTTTGACTGTCCCCAGCCTACCTGCAAGGCAGCAGTGTGGTCTCACTGTCTGACTGGATTCTAAAAAAGCGTGTAGAGAATCATTAACGTCAAAAAACAATGTCCGACATATTGGACAGGAACCCGCTATTAATCTAATGTAAAAAAATAAAACCACAATATTAAGTGTTTCACACTTTACATCAATTGACTAATCCCTTGATATTAGAGTTAGCTAATTAAGCGAATACTGAGAGCTTGCTTACCGCTCAGGACTTTATCAGCAGCTTAAGAAAATAGATATTGAGTAGCCTTACTCTCATCCACATTTACTGTAGGTATGAGGTAGTTTGAGGCTTCTCTTCTATAACTTATAAGCTTGCGTTCTCTTCCAACGGTTATCAATAAGTGATTTTAAAACTCAGCATTGGTTCGCATGAAGTTAAAACATTGTCGTTAATTATTTCCCGTCTCTTGCTTAAACACGTACCAAGATTTATCGAGGCGGTCTTCAGTTGACCACTGGACACGGAAATACGATATTCTGGGAACCACTGTCTTTTCGACCAAGCGAATAAATTGAACTGACGTCCCTAAAGAAATATCGTCAAGTGCCTTGTAGAAGAAGACTGCTTTAGGATCGTATGACAGGACTATTAGTGACGACTTGAAAAACAGCAATAGAACAGAAGGCAGGTGCAAATATTTCGTACAGAAAACAGACAAAATATGAAGGAATAGAAAAGTAATGAATTTTAAAATAATCTAGACGAAACCTTCGAGCAGTCTGTGACAATCCTGAAAGAATGAATATGATGTGTGCAGTGGTTGCCTATGATGCTTGCTATCTGTACCGTGTGCTGAGATGAGAATGTTTGTTTCAGATGCTGTGTGTACAATGAATGATAAATGGCTCTGTATGATACAGAGTAGGGAGACAGATTGGTGTTTACTGCAAAACATTTTCAATCAAATAATAAACAGTCAATATGAAACTATGATCGCTGATGCAGCCTTTGCCTTCCTCACTCTCAAGCCAAGTCACAGCTGGTCCTTTATGGTATTTAGTTACATAGTCCAATAGAATATAATAGATATGCTTAGGGTTAGCAATGACTACTGTGGGTACCTTTAAAGGCTTGACAATCTTTGGCCATCCTATTCACACAATCAACAAGCCTATTAATTCCTGAAATAAAATGTTCATTATTCACATAAATACTTATGATAGTCCTACATAGCCTCTAAGTATCTTTCTCCAACACAGAATTACACTTATAAAGAAGATGCCTGCCCTGCAAACAGTCAAAAATGGCTTGGCAATGACAGTGCTCTAATCTGCTTCTTCTGGCTGGGCTTAACAAGGTTGTGTGTGATAAATGAATTGTTGTTGTTGTTGTTGTTTTCGTCTACTATGTTGCTGTAATACCCTGTTCAACCTGAAAGTTGGTTATAATTGGGGTATATTGTGTGTGATAAATGAATTTTGAAACTGCCACCCTTATATACTAATGGGTCGTACGTCTGAGGGAGTCGTTTCTGATAGGTCAAAATAAATTCTAGAAAATGCCTTCTATGGGCTCATTGTGTGTAACCTTGCAATTTATTAAGGCCTGTATCTCTTAAATGGCCTATGTTATCACTGTCTGGTCAATATCCTTCGAAATCCCCATGTGACAAGCTTCAAATCCATTCCTTGATATTGGCTTTCCATGTGGGTATGCAGTCTAAGTAAATTTATTTAGATTGATACTAGGCCTACCAGTGAAAGTGGCCCTCCTATAAACTAACCGATATTTCAGTAGGTACATCCTACTTACCAATTTCCTTTTAGATCTCCATGTATGAACATTCCCACCATAGAACTCAATCATTATTATTGTAAAACAACACTGCCAAAAGTCGTCCTTTAAGAAATTCCATCCGTCCCAATGCACAAATTGCTTCGCCATTATGAAAATATTGCCCCGCTCCTTCCCATGCGAGGTATAGACTGCGCATGCGTCAGCTAGTAGACTGTCGCGATTAACCCTTTGGCGAAGGCAGTGTGTTTACATACTAAAATCTAACTAAGCGTATTTTTCATTATGTTACACTCCCAACAAAAAACCTGGTAAATTTTTTTCTTCACAGATAGGTACTTATCTTAAACAGCCGAGACAATCCCCGCCGACACTAGTATGCACCATGGAAGGCTTTGCTAGTAGGCAGACTGGGGGCTTGAAACTGGCCTCAGGCGTAACAAACAGCAGTCCCTTTGATCAGTGTAAGGCCACGACAGACTTGTGATTCGACATTTTGATAGTAGGTTTCAGAACAACTTGCGCAGCTGATAATTTGATAATATGCTGACATTTACATTGCCAACCGGCTGACATGCGCATTCCAGCTCCAAGTATGCAAATTGAGTAAACGGTGTAAAATTACGTCTATGATCTTGAAATTTTTTTTTCAGTCACTGTCCACTCTCACGATACAACCGTCAATGTATGTTCTTGCCACACGAAATCCCCATCACTGGAGCACCATGTAATCTCCCTGTTACGGATGGTTTTGTTATACTGGAGATTGAGTGGTTGAAAGAGATTATTAATTCATATCTGACCTTTGTAATGAGCATCGTGCTGATGAGAAGTATTGAATGGCATGGGCTTGTGCAAGAACAATTCTTCATAAATCGACCTCCAACAACTTGCAGTAAGGGTCCACGAATACAGAATTTTATCTACGAAGCATAGAATAAAGTCCATGACACAATGAAGACAATGCATATATAGAATCTCCTAAGTCCGTGATACTGTGACATAAAAGTTCCTATTGTTCAGTTGAGTATTATACTCGTTTTCTCACTGTGTCTAGGGTTAATATATATAATGTTCTCCGGGTTCAGGACAGCCACAATAATTCATTAACAATAGTTCCAATATTCCCATTTAATGAAAGATAGATCAACGTGGAAACTTTGTTGACATTTCAACATTTAATACACGTAGATTGAACATCTTCACAGGGCATTACAAGATAGGTAAATTCAGCAAATTCCATATTCCGTGTTTCCACATAAGCATTATCTAATCCCATTTCCCTTGCTGATTTGTAATCTATACACCTTGATGTCTTTCAAGACATTCTCCATTGAACATTTTTCATCTATCTACCATCTGGTTGTGATGAATTTACCATGATACAACGTTAAAATATCTCCAAATTTAACGATAAAATGTAGGGTTAAAAATAATGCGTAAGATACTAGGAGACATGCTCGCCCATGCCAGCCTTTCCCCCCGCCATTTAAAACTAACGAGTTAGACGTGCAGACGAAACGTTTACCCTTTGTAGACGGGAGAGAAACGGAGAACACACAAAAGGAAAGATATGACTGAACACGTGTTTGAATATCGCAAGGCTAAAAGACGCAATTGGTAGTAAAAGAAAAAAAATTCACGTCACTAGTTGACACAAGGTAAGGAAATGGACAAAAAACGACTTTAGCTCTTGTCAGAAACAGTCATTTCTTGGACTTTTACGATACTTGATTGTAATTTGAATTCAGCGGCAAACGCCGGGGAGAAGGTTCTCGAACATATTTCAAAAAAACAACTAACCTTGAAAAAGTAACTTTTTCTTAATAATAATGTTATGAATATAAAACCTAGCCAGTTTGATAGCCCGTCTTGAGCAGCGAAATAATATACTTTAAATTATACAGACGGATAGATAATAAGGAAGATATTGACAAAAGACTGTGTTGTTCATATCAGACGAGCGACTGCACTGTTAAACAATGTCACTAAAGTTTCAAAATTTGCAGCCTTGAGACACGCCAATACTAAAATCGAGCTGTAATTAAAGAGAGGGGAAATGGTGGAGAATTGTCGCTAAAAATAACTTCGGAGGCAGAAGTGTGTAGGGTACTGCATGGCGTTGGTCCAAGAACCAAGCGTGATTTTTTTTGAAAAAAAAAAACAAGTAGAGACAGACGGACCAACAGACAGTAATACATACTTGACTGAGAGCTGACTGAAATTTGACTTTTGGTTGTAGATTTGAAAGTTAGGGGGGGAGTCGGTGATTGGATGAATGAAATCATATTGGCAGGACAGAGATGCGCATTTTTGCCATTCGTTACAAGACTGTCCAGAGAGACACAGTGGTTTAGTACCTGTGGTGTTGTTTCCAGAAGATAATACATAATTTTAGTGGGACGCCATCATATAGACAGCAGCTCAGCTGAGTTTTGCTAGCATTTAACTGTGTTCTCAATTCTGAATTCTGGTAAGAATGAAAGATTTCTTTTGTACATTTTAATATTTCGAGTGATTGATACTGCCATATCATATAAACTGATTACGACAAGTAAGTGCTCGCTCTAGATCCCCAGCCCCAGTTCAGGGTCTAGAGACAAACAATATATGGACGCCTACTAAAACTATGGACGGCGGATTTATTGTTGAGATCAGTGGAACATATCACCTATCTTATTGAATAGCAGGAAGCTATTGAACATATCTCAGATGCAATGTAGTCTTGGGGAACTAGTACTATATGAAAACAACTGGGTAAGATGTGCTGTGTGGTCAGAGAGATCTGACCCAGTCTGTGTGGTGTTGTTGTGTAGTGTTGTGTGCAGAAGTGGCTCAGTAGGTAGAGTTCTGACACATGCTACAAAACTTTTATTTCAGAATTGTGAGTTTCTGTTTGGCACCGAAGAGGTGCCAAATGCTGTTGTGAAATACACAAGCGTGGACCAGTGCAGTCTAACATTGTGTCAGAGCAGCAAAAGATTGTACTCCAGCACGGAGAGGAAGGGCCACCAGACTCTTGTACAAGATCGACGCAGTCGAGTTACGTGAGGATCTGGCCTGCTAAAAATTCACCAACGAATTTATCAACTAATTTATCAACTAATCCACCAACTAATTCACCATCTAATAAAGACATACCATTGTGGGAAAATAAACTATGTATTCATCCCATAAGTCAATGGACAATGTTTGGTAGTCATAGACTGGGAGTGATGACACCACCCCAACAGTACATTCAGTAATAGTTCTCCTGGGACAATCTAATATAATTAATATTAACCAGACTTATAACATACCTTTGTAATCACGTTCCATTTTATTATGTCATATAATTATGCATTCCATTTATAACTCCATAATATTTCATATGTTCTGACCAACAAACATTTGGTTCAGAACAAATAAATTTAACAAAAGATTTAATATTTAAAACTAAAACAGCCTGAGTTAGTTCAGTGTGTTATAAAGTTTATTATTATTAGACTTATTAAATATCTGTGCGTGTGTGGGTAATCTACTACAACACATTACATTTCAGTACCCTAGACTTTTAACGTAGCTACATTCATTAGTAAAAAAGATATGTTTGAGGTCGTAAGTGGTAGTAAGAAGGGCCTTCTGTAATTCGCATCAACATTTATCTCAGGAGCCTTCACAGCTGACCTCATTCATTACACTAGGTAACATCACAACCATACAATACCATCAAACCCACTACAAATACTGGGACGCTCCTCCGGGATTTGAATTTTTTTCTATTTGGATACTTGTCTGAGATAGGAATCTATATACTACAAATATTAGGGTCTTGTCCAGGGATAATTAGATAATCATAAATATTAGAATCTCCTGGTGGGAGAACTAAACTAGTGGGGACTAATTGTAAAAATTTAAAAGTGTCCCTTAAAATATAAAAATGGAAAATCAAAGTTGGTGAATCTTCACAGCCAGTTAGTTAATTAATTAATTAATTAGAATTACCTGTTTTTAGATAAGTAGAATTACCTGTCATTAAGTAAGTAGATTTACCCTGGTCAGTGTTATTTTGTGTGATGGCTGAGCTGGCAAAGTTCAGATCAGCTGCTGTGCTAACGGCGAAAGAAATGGGAATGGATGGTCAGGTTTTAATTCAGTATGTAACTGCTGAATGTGAAAAGTATATTGAAAGGGAAGATAGGAGGTTAGCTGAAGAGAAGAGGTTACAAATTGAGGCTGATAGAGAACTTAAGAGACTGCAGATTGAGGCAGAAGAAAAACGACAGCAAAGGGAAGCAGAAGATAAAAGATTGACTGCCGAAAGGGAGTCAGAAGAAAAAAGATTAACTGCCGAAAGGGAGTCAGAAGAAAAAAGATTGACTGCCGAAAGGGAGTCAGAAGATAGAAGGTTGCAAAGGGAGCACGAATTACGACTAAGGGAGCTGGAATTACAAGGCCATGCTCCTGAAAATGGTGCCAGCCCTTTTGCCTCAGATGCTACGCCCAGTCAGGGAGTCTCAAACTCAGCTATGGGGTTTCACTTAGACCATTTTGTTGAGAAAGACGATGACATCGAGGGGTACCTCAGTCGTTTTGAATTATTAGCTACTACATATGGGTTAGAGAGAGAGAGAGAGGTGGAGTTTAAAGTTATCACAGGGATTGAGAGGTACTTCTTATGAAGTCTTCGCAAAAATGAACAGAGAAGACCAAGACAATTATGACATGCTAAAGCAGGCTTTGTTATTAAGATACGAAAAAAATGGTGAATTTTACCGTAAGAAATTTAGAAATGCCAAACTGTTGTCTGGGGAGACATACCACCAATTCTCTGCCAGACTGGAAACCTATTTGGAGAAATGGACTGCTCTGGGGAAGACCCAAGATCTTAAAGAAATGATCATGATAGAGCAATTAAGAGAGTCCATGGCTCCAGACTTGAGAAAATTTCTCATGGAACAAGGTGCAGAGAGGTTGGGGGAGGTTTTAAATGTCGCTGAGAGGTATCAGGCAGCCCAGGCAGAGGTAAGTGGCACTAAAAAGAAGCACATAGAAAATTTTAAAGCTCCACAGCAATTTAATAAATTTGATAACCGAGAACAGGGTAATAAAGGCAGGACAAACTTTGATAGGCCAAGAAATGACTATCGTGACAGAAACTCACAGTTCAATGACCAAAAATATAATGAAAGAAAACCGTTAAACCAAGGAAAAAGATGGTGCAAATGGTGTAAGAAAGACAACCATAACACCGAATTTTGTAGAAGGAAACCTTCAAACATTGCTGCAATGAAGTCGGGGACTCAAAGATTAAAGGTTAATCCTAATGGACAGCAGGAACCTTATCACCCCCCAGTTTGTGAGGATGTTATTTGTAATGGGGTCACCATAAGGTGCTTTTATGATACAGGTTTGGATTATGATTCAGTTGTGAAGTCTAGCCTAGTGGACCCAAGTCAGTATACCACAGAAACAGTGGAAATACAAGGGGCGACTAAGGACATACCACTCATGACACTTCCCATCGCAAGGATAACGGTGAAAACTCGCTATATGGAAGGAGAAATCAGAGCAGCAGTGATAGATGAACCAATCTACCCTCTGATATTGGGGTGTAGGTACGTCTTCTTGGGGAATCCCGAGAGACCTGTGATCATGGCGACAGTGCAGACCAGGTCACAGAAAAAGAAGGAAGAAGGTGAACCTATAAATGCTCATCTAGAGGAGATGAGGAAGGCGCAGCCTGAGGATAGGACACTCAAGCCATGTTTTAAAAAATTGCCCAAATGCCACACACCTCCAAGCAAAGGAGAATATTTTATGAAGAACAAATTATTATATAGGAAGGCCGGAACTGGAACAAATGGTCACAACCAGCTGGTTCTTCCCACTTCATATAGGGATAAAGTGATGGAACTCGGGCATGCGATTCCCTTCAGTGGTCACATGGGGATCAGCGCCACAGGACAGCGTATAGCTTGTCATTACTTCTGGCCAGGGATAACGGAGGATATAAAAAGATATGTCAAATCCTGCCCAGAATGTCAAAGGGTAGCTCCAAAGCACTGGACTGCTCCTGCAACTCTAGGGGAAATGCCCATAGTGGGAACAACTTTTGAGAGGGTTGCAGTGGATATTGTGGGACCTCTCACTCGGACCAAGAGGAGGAACAGTTACATCCTTACTCTGGTGGACACTTGTTCTATGTGGGGAGAGGCGGTAGCCCTGCCATCAATTGATTCAAAACATGTAACAGAGGCACTACTTACAATATTCACAAGATTAGGATTCCCGCATCAAATCTTGACTGATAATGGCTCACAGTTCAAGGGGAAACTAACGGAAGAAGTTTTTAAGCTATTTCAAGCCAGACACTTTCATTGTAGTCCGTACCATCCACAAGGGAACGGCCAGGTAGAGAGGTTCAATGGGACTCTCATTTCTATCCTGAGGAAGCTGGCACACGAAAAACCGGATCTGTGGGATCAATTCCTGCCCGCCGCGTTGTTTGCGTATCGGGAGGTACCACATAGTTCAACCGGGATGGCTCCCGCAACTCTGCTATTTGGGAGGCCAATAAAAGGTCCATTAGAAGCTTTATTAAGGACCTGGACAGATGAGAAGGCAGAAGAGACTGTTACCTCATCGTATCAATATGTGAACGAACTGACCACTCGTCTGAAAGCTGGATGGAAACTGGCAAATGATAATTTGAGACAAGCCAGGAAGAAACATGCAGCATATTTTAATAGGAAGGCAAAGGACAGAGAATTAGCTGTGGGAGAGAAGGTGCTTCTTCTACTACCCGGCAGCCAGAATAAATTACAAATTGGATGGCAAGGTCCATATACGGTTCTAGAGAAGGTGTCTAGAACAAACTATAAAATTGACAAAAAGGGAAGGAGAAAGTTTATCATGTAAACCTGTTAAAGAAGTATCTGGACAGACCACTCCAGGAAAGCACCCCCTTACTGACCTTGGCTATCGCAACTCAAATGCAAAGGGAACCACTCACCTCACATGAATACCCATTACATCCTTGTGAAACAGCGGCACAAGTAAAAGTCAGTAAGCACCTGACTAAAAATCAGAGGGAGAGAGTTCAACAGGTTCTAGAGGAACATACAGATGTCTTAACAGATAAACCAGGACATACAAATTTGCTACAGTATGACATGAAACTGGTAGACTCAAACCCAATCTGTATGAGAGCCTATTCTATTCTGTTCGCGAAGGAGAAGGCATTGAAAGAAGAAATAGATTATTTGTTGAAGGAGGGGATTATTTCACACAGTGATCATCTTTTAGCTCCAGTGTAGTTTTGTTGAGGAAACCCTCTGGGGAACACAGACTGTGCATAGATTACAGGAAACTGAATGCTGCCACAGAAGGACAAGTGGATCCATTACCAGACACAAAACAGTTATTTGCCAGATTAAACAAGGCAAAATACTTTTCAAAGGTGGATCTTAGTAAAGGCTATTACCAGATTCCAGTGAAGCCTGAAGTGAGACCTTATTTAGCTTTTAGCACCTCGGAAGGACATTATGAATTCAACATGCTACCATTCGGATTGAAAAAATGCTCCGAGTGTATTTTCAAGGATGATGCGCAAATTGTTGGATCCCTTGAATAACCCATGTATCACGAATTTCATGGATGATATTCTCGTCGCCACAGAGACATTTGAAGAACACATTAACTCTCTAAAAATGTTATTTGATAGGCTTAGGGAGGCGAACTTAACTGCTAGGCCAACAAAATGTTGTATTGGATGCAAAGAGTTGGAATTCTTGGGACACACTGTATATCAGGGTAACATGACCCCTGACCCCAAGAACTTGGAAAAATTGCAGAGAGCACCTAGACCACAAACAAAAAAGGACGTGCGATCATTCGTGTCGTTATGTGGATTTTACCAAAAATATATCAAAAATTTTAACTCTATTTGTGCTCCTCTGACTGATCTGACTCGCAAGGGACTTCCAAATAAAATTGTTTGGACTGCGCAATGTGAATTAGCTTTTCAAGAGTTAAAGGATAAACTCACTAGCAAGCCTATTCTCAAATTGCCTGATTTGACACAGGACTTCGTGGTGAGAACAGATGCAAGTAATGTAGGCCTCGGGGCGGCTTTGTTGCAAAGGTCATCTTCACCCGATGGGGAACTGAACCCAGTCGCTTATGCAAGCCGCAAATTGAATAAAGCGGAGCAAGGATATTCCACAAGCGAAAAAAGAATGTTTAGCGTTAATCTGGGCGATAAAAAAGTTTCAAATCTATCTGTATGGTAGGACTTTTGTGGTCCAGACGGATCATCAGCCCCTGGTATTCTTATCTCAGGCTAAGCATGAAAACGCAAGATTGTTGAGATGGTCTTTATTATTGCAACCTTATCAGTTTATTATCGAATACATCCCAGGGTCATTGAATGTCGGTGCAAATTTCCTCAGTCGGCACCCTTGTGATTAAGATTAGAGTAGTGGCAGGCGTGAGGAGTAATTTTATCTATGTGTATCACTGGTTTTGGAACTTGCCGTAGTGCATGTTCTCAGGTTGGGAGATGTGTGATGAATTTACCATGATACAACGTTAAAATATCTCCAAATTTAATGATAAAATGTAGGGTTAAAAATAATGCGTAAGATACTAGGAAACATGCTCGCCCATGCCAGCCCTTCCCACCGCCATTTAAAACTAACGAGTTAGACGTGCAGACGAAACGTTTACCCTTTGTAGACGGGAGAGAGAAACGGAGAACACACAAAAGGAAAAATATGACTGAACACGTGTTTGAATATCGCAAGACTAACAGACGCACTTGGTAGTAAAAGAAAAAAAAATTCACGTCACTAGTTGACACAAGGTAAGGAAATGGACAAAAAACGACTTTAGCTCTTGTCAGAAACAGTCATTTCTTGGACTTTTACGATACTTGATTGTTATTTGAATTCAGCGGCAAACGCCGGGGAGAAGGTTCTCGAACAGATTTCAAAAAAAAAAAAAACCTTGAAAAAAATAACTTTTTCTTAATAATAATGTTATGAATATAAAACCTAGCTAGTTTGATAGCCCGTCTTGAGCAGCGAAATAATATACTTTAAATTATACAGACGGATAGATAATAAGGAAGATATTGACAAAAGACTGTGTTGTTCATATCAAGACGAGCGACTGCACTGTTCTTACATCCCATGTCACTAAAGTTTCAAAATTTGCGGCCTTGAGACAACGCACAATGCTAAAATCGACAGCCCACCCCTATTAAAGAGAGGGGGAAAGGTGGAGAATTGTGGCTAAAATAAAACTTCGGAGGCAAATGTTTCCTCAATTTACTGGCGTTGGTCCAATCAAACCAACAATACCCCCCCCAAAAAAAAAAAAACTCTACCTCCTTCCCCCCCACACCACTAATACATTGACATCCATCCTAAATCCTAATCACAATTCAAATTAATATTTAATCCACAATAAGTTTTGGTTTGGATAATTATCATTTCATCCAATATACAAAACAATTCCTTAACCTCTCATCCCCAAAATTCCAAAATCCATAACCCTCCATACATCTCCCCCTATTAAACTACCATATTATAATAAACCCATCTCCGATCACCACCCACAAAATATTTCCTCCAACCTATGTCCCCCTCCTCACCCCATATAAAATCACTCAAAACCATATAACACACCTTAAAATCCAACATTACCCCCCATCATCCCTAATAACAATATACCAAACATCACAAACTCTATCAATAACATCCCAACCAACACCCATCAAATCCTCCCCTACCTATAATCTAAACTCACCCCTCCCCCTAACCTTTTAACTCTCCCCCCCCCCACATATTGTCCTCCAAACACCACCTCACCCCCTTCTTCAACAATAATCTCACCTATTCCCCACACAACCCAAAAACAATCCACCCCTTCCACAATCAAACCCCCACACACCATCATCCCAACTACTACAATTTTACCACCACCAAAACCCCCCCCCATACCAAAACCCACAAAATATCATATATTACCCTCTCACAACCCCCTATATTATATATAAATTACTAAAATATCCCTCCTATTCACCAATACTTACCCATAACAATCCCATCCATCCCCCCCAAAACACAACCTCCAATTCTAAAATAAAAACCCCCCAACTCTTATCCCCAAACACTAATATCCCACCCCACCCCCATTCCCCTATCCCAACACCCAAAACTCCTACCCTCACAACAAACCAAAAACCCCAACCCCCATTCTTCACCAACATAAACCCCCCCCCAAACCCCAAAAACACAAAAATAAACAACTATAAAATCACCACACACCCAACCCCACACCCCCCCCCCACCCAACAAACCCCCCCAAAACCAACCCCCAACATACCCCCCCCCCCAACCCCCAAAAGAACACAACCCAAAAAACCCCCCCAACCACCCCCCCCCCCAACCCCAAACCCATCCCCCCACCACAAACCCCCCAACCCCCCAAAACCCCCAAACCCCCCCCCCCTCCCACCCCAAACCCACAACCCACCCCCCCCACCCCCCCCCACCCCCCCCCACACAAAACCACCCCCCCACCCCCCCCCACCCCCCCCCCACCCAACCCCACCCCACAACCCAACCCCACACACCCCCCCCCCCCC
>JAMPIV010020034.1:0-335142 GCA_024509875.1 Oreohelix idahoensis | reverse complement strand
AACCATTCCAGTACTTGTTTAAAACAGAACATAGTGGCCAAGCCTTTCCGTAATATGTTAAACATACAAGAGCAAAGACATTCGATAATTGTTAAAAAACATAGTGCCACGACATTCTAGTAATTGTTTAAAAGAACAAGTGCCAAGCACATTCGAGAAATTGTTTGAACAGAACATAGTGCCAAACAATTTGATAGCATTGTTTAAACAGAACATAAGTGCCATGAACATTCCATAATTGTGATTAAACCAGAACACAGTGCCAAGACATGCTAGAATATGTTTAAACAGCACATAGTGCCAAGACATTTCGATAATTGTTTTAAACAGAACATAGTGGCCAGACATTATATAATTGATTAAACTGAACATATAGCCAAGACATTTAGTCATTGTTTAAACAAACATAGGCCAAACAGTCCCGTAATTTTAAACAAACATAGTGTCAAGACATTCGAGTAATAGTTTTAAAACAAAACATAGTGCCAACTACATTCGAGTAATTGATAAACAGAACAATAGAGCCAAACAAACTAGTAATTGTTTTAAAACCAGACCATAGTGCCCAGACATTCCAGTAATTTGTATTTAAACAGATCTTTAGGTTGCCAAGATATTCCCAGGAATCGTAATGTATTAATTACTTTTTGAGGAGGCATGAACTCGCCGGTGATATATGTTTTCGTTGACATAGCTTTGGATATACTTTTTCATTAAAAAGGAAAAGACAATAGATTATTACTGAAAAAGAAATCTTTGACAATGTAGGTTCAAACTTGACTGGACTTAGTAGCATTTCGAGAGAAAGAGAATAATCACTTTAAAACCATATGAGGAATTATTGTAGGAACATTTTCATGAAGACTATAATAGCAGAAAAGCCATTCGTTTTACCTGCTATTGATATGCCATTTTATTGTTGATGAACAGTATTTTGTAAAGAAATTTGTGAACAACCCAAAAGAAGAAGATGCAGAGGGAAGCTGCATATAATAAAGAGGCAATAAAAATCGTTTTCTTGGATCATTAATTGAACCACTATATGCCACTGTGTCGAGGGTGTCCATGCAACAGTTGTCGTCCAAGTTTCATTTGTTTATTAACAGTATCTGTCGAGGTATTTTTGTTAATTCCACGTTATGTAGTATGTTGACCATGTGTTATAATCAGTCAGGATAGCCCTAGTGCAATATTCAACATCATACTTTTAGGCTTTTTTTATATCTCAGACCATAAGGGTTCCTTTTGTGTTTGGATATGTGCCCTATATAAACCGACTAGGTTTGAACGGGACACCCGCCTTGCCACAACAACGAGGCAAAACTTTATTTAAAAAAAAAATATTTCAACATCACGCTAATTGCTTCTGTTATATTTAATCTAGCCAGCACTTGGCCAGCATTCTCTTCCGGACGATCGTGCCCCACCTGCTGGGTTGTCGCAGATACACACGCAACACGCTAGAATAACCAACAGTTCGAATAAAAACACTATAACGATCAAAACATATACCTCACCACTCAAATGCACAATGACAATTAAAACATCATTAATAAACCTTTTAAAACAAGTTACGAATAAACCATGGACAGTGTTGACAATTCACAAAACGCATATTATCACCAAGCAGTGTATCTCACTGCCACAAAGGCAAGACAGTGAGGAAGAAACTGATTGGCTGTGGCAGGGATTTTGATGGAGGGTGTCAGCATTTGATGAACGAATAAAAGATCATATCTGAGATGATATGATTTCCAGTCTACAAGTTGAAGGAGAGTGACAGATTGAATGACCAAATAAAAGATCAATATCCATCTAGAAAATGATTATGATTTCTGTCTACAAGGTTAAAGGGAGTGTGACAGATATTGATGCAATGCGAATAAAAAGATCATATCTTGTATTATATTGATTTCAGTCTACAAGTGGATGGAGATTGACAGCAGATTTGATGAACGAATAAAAGATCAATATTAGATGATAAATGATATCATGTCTACAAGTTGAAGGAACTGCCTCGCCTCGGGATAGTGTGTTATACTTGAAATCCTTAATGCAACGATAATTCTAGCAACCTAAACATGGATAATTTCTGGACTATAAATTCTTTCTCAGAAAATCCTTAAAAAGGACTATATAAAGTACATAAGGTTGAGAAAGAGAGATTTGGTGTCCATGCCACATTAATTAAATATCGGACTCACTAGAAAGTTAACTTAATTTCGGCCTCAGCAACAAAGGGTTTTTTAAATTTTTGTTTAGACAAAATTACAGCCCAAATAAAGGTAACAAGGACAAATAACAACAGACTCTGTTATGTCGAATTTTAATAACAATTGTATACGATTTTCACAACTATGAAAGATTTGCAAGGTGAACAATAAATGTTGTGCTCTCATGTTTAGGAAACAAACAAACTATGGTCAAGCAAATGAAACTAGGAGATCGTTCTTCTATGGTAGTTTTTGCTGGGAGGTATTAAACTCATCACTTCTCTCCCAAGGACTTCAGCAGCTGCCTGAGGATTTTTTGATTTTTTGTATCTGACTCTCTTGGCTATGGTCTCTGTCCCAGCACTCTTCAGGTAGTGTTAAATCAGTTTCATAGGATTTCAGAGGGTGGCACAGTCTGCATCCCTGGACTAAGTGCAAATTTACAAACACGGATGGAGTATGTCAGCCCTGTGAATTACCATTTCTGCTTACTGCTAGACTAAGACCTAGGTTTGAGTCACCTGGATATGTTTGACTTAGAGTTGTACTCTAGTATGATCCATCTTTTGGAGGTATGGTAAAACCTGGTATGGTTACGGTATGGTTTTGGATTTGGTATGGTAACCTGGTTGAATAGGTTTTTTTCTTCCTTCCTTGCTTATCCTCAACGCTCTGTACAATCACCGTCTCTGTTGTATCCAATCGTCGGAAAAGCATTCTTCTATTCCACACCCAGGGCCTTTCGTGTTCCACCCTAACCTGGTTCTTGGATGTTTGTGATAATAAACAAACCCATCTTAGCCTCTCTGCGCGAAAATGCCTGTACAATATAACAGTTACCTTCTGCAAAGTGATAAATTTGCATTTCAGATTCATTGCGCTTTTCATAAATTATGCAGTTTAGTTTTATTAATATATTATACGGCTGGTGTTTGTCGTTTTCTTTCATTGCAGCCAACTCATTGCAATTAGCAGACGCCGCTGAAATAATTTACTCACGACTGTGTACAATAAGTGCGGCAACTCGTGCGGACATGTAGTCACTACACTAATTCAAACCAAAAAAATATTGAATAGCACATTTCATAGCTTGTGCTGTGCTGCAACAAAAAATTAAGTGCGCAATTTTTGAACGGATCTTGTAACTTTCCTGTAGAACTAATAAAAAATTAACCCAGACAACGGTAAAGTTTTTGTTATATAACTTAAAGAAGAAAATTCGAACATGACATGAGTTTTGTAAGGGCAACACATATATTAATAACTGCATTGATTTCAGTAGGGCACGTAGCAAATTTCAATAACATCCATCAAGGGGTTGCAAAGTTACAACGTTCAATGTGTGGGCACAAATTTCCAAACGGACAATAGTAATAATCATAGCACAGGAAAACATGCATATAAACACATTAAACAGGACAAAGATAGGTCATAGATCAAACCATACAGTAGAAATTGTTCAGTAGTCCTCATGCAAAAATCATCTTTGATCCTTAGCCGCCGGACCCTTTCAAAGCAGTTCAGTGGCCATCACGCCTGGTGGCGTCTTGTAGGGCAACAACAAATTGATTCCACTTTGCTCGGTCGGTGGCCATCCTTTGTACAGTGCCCCAACTCTGGTTCATTCTTTGCATCTCAGCCTCCACAGCCCTCCGCCAAGTTGTTTTTGGTCGGCCTCTCTTTCGTTTTCCTTCAGGGGTCCAAAGCATAGCTGTTCTTGTGATGGCATCGGGGTCTCTTCTGAGGACATGGCCAACCCAACTCCAGCGTCTGCCAGCTATGATGGTGTGTATGTCCTCTTGCTTGCTTCGAGTAAGCAGATCTTGGTTGGTGATGATATTCGGCCAGAAGATTCGGTGAATTTTTTTTAGGCATGTTGTGTGAAAAGAGGACAATTTCGACATTTCCTTCTCTGTAACTCTCCAGCATTCCGCACCATAGAGAAGCACAGAAAGCACACACAGCTGTGAAATAAATCTTAAATTTTGTGTTTGTTCTGTTGTTGACGTCTTTGCTTGCCCCGCCGTCTGGTGTTACTATGCATCCTAGGTATGTGAAGGTGTCTGTCTGTACCAGTTGCTGGTTCCTTACTGATATGGGCTCAGGGTTGCTCACATTGAGCGTCATGACCCTGACTTCTTTAAATTGATGTTCAAGCCCACCTGCTGGCTATACTTATTAAGTCTATCCATTTTTTCCTGGATGTGTTGATGTGAATGTGCTAGTAGTGCAATGTCATCTGCATATTCCAGATCTTCCAATGTAGAAAATGTAGTCCATCTTATTCCTCTTGGACTGCCCTCTATTGTCTGATGCATCACCCAGTCTATGACTGTTAAAAATAGAGTGGTTGATAAGGGGCAACCCTGTCATACTCCTGTCTTCACCTTAAAGGTTAGGTTGCTCTGCCCAACACTACACGTAAAGTTGGCAGAGGCTTTTTATGATTGACACTATGCAGCTTGGAATTCCATAAACCCTCAGTATTTTCCATAAACTGTCCCTATGTATACTGTCAAAAGCCTTTTCAAAATCAACAAAATTAATGTGCAGCTGTCTTCGCCATTCTGAGCACTGCTCTATGTTCCTGAGAGTAAATATATGATCTACACATCTTCTGTTCTTTCTAAATCTTGCTTGTTCTTTCCTCAGTTTGTGGTCTACTGCTTTTGAAATTCTCTGTATAATTATCCTGCCTAGTATTTTGCTGGGAACTGAGAGAAGAGTGATTCCTCTCCAATTATTGCAGTCTACAAGATCTCCCTTCTTGAGCAATTTGACAAAAAAAATCGAGGAACATTAATGACTGTCACAATGAAGATGAAAGAAAGTATAGACCTTTGCCTAACAAAAGATACTGAAATAATAAGCTGTAGATAAACATATGATTATTCAGTTTCTAAAAACAACAATATTAGATCTACTTAATTGCTCAACTGATTCACTACGGATTAAGCAACGATAACCCCGCTTCGGGGCCCATTAGCTAGCTTCTGCTGCATATGGCAGTGACTGGGCGAATGTGGTTTTTCCCTCCAAGAATTGTCCACTTGCACCTCCCGTTCACCTCTTTGGTGGCCTCATAGCAGTTTCTTCTGTCCCAAGGAGATCAAGTTCATCTTTTTTTTAAAACTGGTCCGTGTATGTTGCCTAGCTCTCACTGTGCAGGAGTACTGCAGATCTTACTTCTCCTTGATTTACAAGCGTCCCATTAACGATAAAAAAAGGTTCACTTCCGGGTTGGTAGTACTTGGCTTGAAATGCAATACAAATTAATTTCCTCCAGTAACCGAGTGCATAATTTATCTGCTGTGGGTCGTAAGAAATTAGGAGGGTTCGTCAGTCTAATCTGACAGAAGACTTGAAGTTTTTCTCATTAGAAGAATGAAAAAAAAATCTGAAGAGAAATGGTTTTCATTTCTAGCGATAGGAGAGGTTTGGAGAGGAATAAAATAATAGACAAAAGAAAAAGTTGGTGAGAAAAGCGTAACGCTACAGTTACCCACCTCGTAAAACTGGGTCTCGTATAGTGAAAACGTTAATATAATTCATTCCATGCAACAGTATCTGCTCAGTGCTCTGCAACCGGTGTGCCACGGCACACTGGTGTGCCATGAGAGCTAGCCTGGTGTGCCATGACACTAGGCAGAATACACCATATAATGATATACAAAGTTACTTGTTATGGTAAAATATTACGAAAAACATTTTACATATGCAATTTTACAATAAATAAATTGAGTTATCATCATCAACCAATCCATGGAAGTAATGATCCACACTTCCAAAAGCAGAGCTTGGCTCAAACATCAAGCCAGTTCCCAAGAAAAGCAAGCCAGCTGAAGAACCTGGGATCTACAGACCAGTCTCACTAACCTCAGTTATTTGAAAACTCATTTAGATAATGGGGAATAACAGACTCTGCTGGTTTGGAAAGCAAAAAAAGTCATCAATGATAGTCATGTGGTCTTTAGAAAAGGTTGCAGAACAGACAACAAACAAACTTTTTTTATTTAGTGCACACAGAAAAAAACAAAAACACTTAGATGCATTCCAAGATGGTAAACACACCACAGCTGTATCACCAATCTGCAGCAAGCAAACGACATAGCACCTGTACAGAGACGCGGGCTTTTACGCCAACATGATAAAAATGGCCATATGTGAAAGAAAGTGTACCTCTGGGTTAAAGCTATCCTAAATAATAGAACAATACAAACAACAGCTGTAGACACTAAATCATTCACACAAAAAACGAAATGACTCTGAAGCGATGTTGCCACAATGGCTAGCATTAAGTTGCTGCCTCTTCTTTATAAATGACCTCAATTGCATCAAAAGTTCTGTACGCAGATGACCTCATTTGGACAAAGGAAAAATACAACAAACTGGCACCAGCTAAACTAAATAAAGCCATAGTTACAATAGTTGTGTACTGCAAGTTATGGAAACTGAAAATAAACACGCAAAAAACAATATGCAGTTTCATTTTTTTCACTTGGAGCACCAAGTAAAGCAAGAAAGTGTACCAACTAAAATTCGATGGACAACAACACTCAGCTTACTTAGGTGTGGATATAGGCAGCTACTCCATAAAACTGTCATGCACAAAATGAAAGTCAATGTCAGTGAGCACCTGCGCACTGTAAAATATTTTGAAAGCACCAGCTGGGGAGCAGGAAAAGTAAATCACAGCTGTACTACGGAATAGTCTGAGCAGTCATGGATAATAACCTGCTACTACAGTCGACAATGGACAAAACCAAGATCACTGATGTGGAACTGATGACAAGATCACTGATGTGGAACTGATGATAAGATCACTGATGACAAGATCACTGATGTGGAACTGATGACAAGATCACTGATGACAAGATCACTGATGTGGAACTGATGACAAGATCACTGATCACTGATGTGGAACTGATGACAAGATCACTGATGTGGAACTGATGACAAGATCACTGATGTGGAACTGATGACAAGATCACTGATGTGGAACTGATGACAAGATCACTGATGTGGAACTGATGACAAGATCACTGATGTGGAACTGATGACAAGATCACTGATGTGGAACTGATGACAAGATCACTGATGTGGAACTGATGACAAGATCACTGATGTGGAACTGATGACAAGATCACTAATGTGGAACTGATGACAAGATCACTGATGTGGAACTGATGACAAGATCACTGATGTGGAACTGATGACAAGATCACTAATGTGGAACTGATGACAAGATCACTAATGTGGAACTGATGACAAGATCACTGATGTGGAACTTATGACAAGATCACTGATGTGGAACTGATGACAAGATCACTAATGTGGAACTGATGACAAGATCACTGATGTGGAACTGATGACAAGATCACTGATGTGGAACTGATGACAAGATCACTGATGTGGAACTGATGACAAGATCACTGATGTGGAACTGATGACAAGATCACTGATGTGGAACTGATGACAAGATCACTGATGTGGAACTGATGACAAGATCACTAATGTGGAACTGATGACAAGTTCACTGATGTAGAACTGATGACAAGATCACTGATGTGGAACTGATGACAAGATCACTGATGTGGAACTGATGACAAGATCACTAATGTGGAACTGATGACAAGATCACTAATGTGGAACTGATGACAAGATCACTGATGTGGAACTGATGACAAGATCACTGATGTGGAACTGATGACAAGATCACTGATGTGGAACTGATGACAAGATCACTGATGTGGAACTGATGACAAGATCACTAATGTGGAACTGATGACAAGATCACTGATGTGGAACTGATGACAAGATCACTGATGTAGAACTGATGACAAGATCACTGATGTGGAACTGATGACAAGATCACTGATGTGGAACTGATGACAAGATCACTGATGTGGAACTGATGACAAGATCACTGATGTGGAACTGATGACAAGATCACTGATGTGGAACTGATGACAAGATCACTGATGTGGAACTGATGACAAGATCACTGATGTGGAACTGATGACAAGATCACTGATGTGGAACTGATGACAAGATCACTGATGTGGAACTGATGACAAGATCACTGATGTGGAACTGATGACAAGATCACTGATGTGGAACTGATGACAAGATCACTGATGTGGAACAGATGACAAGATCACTGATGTGGAACTGATGACAAGATCACTGATGTGGAACTGATGACAAGATCACTGATGTGGAACTGATGACAAGATCACTGATGTGGAACTGATGACAAGATCACTGATGTGGAACTGATGACAAGATCACTGATGTGGAACTGATGACAAGATCACTGATGTGGAACTGATGACAAGATCACTGATGTGGAACTGATGACAAGATCACTGATGTGGAACTGATGACAAGATCACTGATGTGGAACTGATGACAAGATCACTGATGTGGAACTGATGACAAGATCACTGATGTGGAACTGATGACAAGATCACTGATGTGGAACTGATGACAAGATCACTGATGTGGAACTGATGACAAGATCACTGATGTGGAACTGATGACAAGATCACTGATGTGGAACTGATGACAAGATCACTGATGTGGAACTGATGACAAGATCACTGATGTGGAACTGATGACAAGATCACTAATGTGGAACTGATGACAAGATCACTGATGTGGAACTGATGACAAGATCACTAATGTGGAACTGATGACAAGATCACTGATGTGGAACTGATGACAAGATCACTAATGTGGAACTGATGACAAGATCACTGATGTGGAACTGATGACAAGATCACTATTGTGGAACTGATGAGAAGATCACTAATGTGGAACTGATGACAAGATCACTGATGTGGAACTGATGACAAGATCACTGATGTGGAACTGATGACAAGATCACTAATGTGGAACTGATGACAAGATCACTGATGTGGAACTGATGACAAGATCACTAATGTGGAACTGATGACAAGATCACTGATGTGGAACTGATGACAAGATCACTGATGTGGAACTGATGACAAGATCACTGATGTGGAACTGATGACAAGATCACTAATGTGGAACTGATGACAAGATCACTGATGTGGAACTGATGACAAGATCACTGATGTGGAACTGATGACAAGATCACTAATGTGGAACTGATGACAAGATCACTGATGTAGAACTGATGACAAGATCACTGATGTGGAACTGATGACAAGATCACTAATGTGGAACTGATGACAAGATCACTGATGTGGAACTGATGACAAGATCACTGATGTGGAACTGATGACAAGATCACTGATGTGGAACTGATGACAAGATCACTAATGTGGAACTGATGACAAGATCACTGATATGGAACTGATGACAAGATCACTGATGTTGAACTGATGACAAGATCACTAATGTGGAACTGATGACAAGATGTCTTATGTAGGACTGATGACAAGATCACTGATGTGGAACTGATGACAAGATGTCTTATGTAGGACTGATGACAAGATCACTGATGTGGAACTGATGACAAGATGTCTTATGTAGGACTGATGACAAGATCACTGATGTGGAACTGATGACAAGATGTCTTATGTAGGACTGATGACAAGATCACTTATGTGGAACTGATGACAAGATGTCTTATGTAGGACTGATGACAAGATCACTTATCTGGAACTGATGACAAGATCACTTATCTGGAACTGATGACAAGATCACTAATGTGGAACTGGTGACAAGATCACTTATCTGGAACTGATGACAAGATCACTTATGTGGAACTGATGACAAGATCACTAATGTGGAACTGATGACAAGATCACTTATGTAGAACTGATGACTTCGACCAGACAATTGCCAGTGGAACAAGAAACGAGAAGAAGAAGCTGGCAATAGATAGGACACACTGAACAAACCTGTTGATAGCATTACACGACAGTCCTTTAGCCAGGACACACACTGAACAAACTTGATGATAGCATTACACGACAGTCCTTTAGCCAGGACACACACTGAACAAACTTGATGATAGCATTACACGACAGTTCTTTAGATAGGACACACACTGAACAAACCTGTTGATAGCATTACACGGCGGTTCTTGTTCTGCAATCCTCGGGTTAAGAGAGGGCAGAGAAAGACTAAGACAGGAAGGCTTGGCATAAGGCCTATGTACCTTAAGATGCTGAAAGGTAATGATGGAGAGATGTGTGATGTCACGTAATATGGGGGGGGGGGGGATGTTAAGATTTTGTGACTATGATCTGGGGGAATTGGGGTTCAATAATGGCAACAAATTAGTGACGTCTCATGTGGATGACCCCTAATGGACAAGTTAAACATTATAGCTATAAACACCATTTCTCACCAATACTCAGCAACATTTAAATAAGAAATCTATAATACCTCAAAAGTCCTAATCTTCAATGATTCAAAATCAACATTTCAGGCTTTAAAAAATACCTTCAAGCTAAAAATAATACAGATGGCTGAAAAAATAGACAGCCTGGTAACAACATACAACAAACAACATAAAAGTCACTCTCCAGTGGATACCACACTAAACTCACGGACACACCCGTCAAACCAAAAAAGTTAGTTGCTTATCCTTTACAGGACGTGGCAATCAACCCCAGCTTTTATTGGCTGTTTGTGATTTTTCTAGGAAAAATTAAATTTTTCATTAAAATGCGGCCATTGGTTTCAATTTGTGTTTCTTTGCGATATAATATAAAATCCTACTTGCCAGCACACATCACACACACACATATTGAAATGTCTACTGTAAATTATACGACCTCATTTGCACATTTTTGGTTTATCAAGAAATTGGCATGATTTTTGCGTGAAATTGCGTGAAATTGCACTTCTTGAACATAAAACAGTTTATTTCCGGTTTTACGCACACATTGTCAATCAGTGGCGTGTCTACAAAAAAGTATTGTGTGGCTAAGTAGGAAAAATGAGTCTGCGAGTACATGTTATGACATTACAGCAAATCACAAATAGGATTTTAAAGTATTTCTGCAATGAAGCTACTCGAGGAAAACTATATCATTCCATTTCAAACCCACAAAAGAGGACTATTCATGCCTTGGGGATAAGCAAACGATCATTGCACCGCTGGATAGCGACATCTGAAATTTGTAATTCCAGTGTTTTACACACGAAAAATAGGCCAAGAGTGGTGAATAATTTTGACACAGAATTGATCCGCAGAGAAATTTGCAATATGTTTCACAATAATGAGGCAGTGACTTTAAGGAAATTGAAAATTTGATTAAGAAAGAATAATGACATTGATATTTCCAAATCTACGCTATGGAGGACTATTAGGAGTTTGGGATTCACTTTTAGAAAATATGTTGGTGGTAGAAACCTTATTTGTGAGAAGCCTCATATAGTTGCAATGAGAAGCAAATATTTACGCGAGGTCAGAGAAATGAGAAGAGATTGTTATGATTTTGTGTATTTAGATGAAACTTGGATCAATGCGCACCACAGTAATGAACGAGAATGGCAATCATCTGATGGGACAACTAAGAGACTAGTACCAAGCAGCAAAGGACAGCGCCTAATAATTGTACATGCAGAAAGCAGCCATCATGGGTTTCTAAATAATACTGAACTCACATTTGTTTCAAAATCTACAGATAATAGGGATTATCTTACAGAGATGAATGGCAAGATATTTCAAGATTGGATTGTGAATCATGTACTTCCTTCCTTGGATAGACCGTCGTGTTTGATAATGGACAATGCTTCATATCACAACGTTGTGGCACCAGAAGATAAAGTTCCTAATTCATCAAGTACTAAAGATGTAATAAAGATTTGGCCGACCAAAAACAACATTCCATTCAACGAAATGTCCCTGAAGCCTGAATTACTTGGAATTGTAAAAAAGACACAGCATACAAACATATTTCACATAGACAAGGCAATCCATGAACATGGTCACAGATGTTTAAAATTGCCTCCTTACCATTCTCACTTAAACCCAATAGAACTAGTATGGGCTAAAATTAAGGAACAGGTAGAAACAGAAAATAGAACGTTCAAATTAAAAGATGTTGAAATACTTATAAAAGCCGCCATGTCCAATATAGCCAGGGATTATTGGAAGAAATGTGAGAACCATGTGTTACAAGAGGAAGAGGAATATTGGAAGAATGATGGTTTGTCCCTCATTCAGCCGAGATTGATTATCAATTTCTCAGAGACATCTGATTATGATTCGGATGAAGTTTAATTTCTTTAAAGATGACCTTACCGTTATTTAAAAACACATTAGAGGAGCAACGTTCCATTATGATATTTATGAACGGGAGCCGCGCTGGTGTAATGGCTTCGGCGTTATACTGGCGACCAGGTGTTCATGGTTCAAACCCGGGCGTCAGCGTTTGAAGAAATGTTTACTGCCGGAAATTTGACTGAATAGCCTGAACGGCTCCTGTGATAAACCCTCTGTGGATGGGAAGGAGCGAAGTTCCTGACCGGGTTGGAAGGAAAGTCCTCAGGTTCCCCAGCCTCGCAATGACATGTCATTGGGCCGAAGGGCTGAAAGCCCAAGTGCCGCTGGTTAAAAAAAAAAAAAAAAAAAAAAAATATTTATGAACCGCAAAGATATGATACCTATTGAAATAATTAGATCAAGGAAGGACCAGTTTGGTAGCGCATTAAATGTCAATGACAAACAATGTCACGAGTATCTCGCATGCAGATCATTTAAGAAATCAGCTTCAACAGGTATTCATATGCAAACGTGATGGCCACATTATTGTAATAGTAGACACGCCTATGCCTAATCAGTTCACAGAATCTGTGCATGAAGTGGTAAAATTTCTTTTCTCGATACACAATAATTAGTATGCCGACAAAGATCAAAGGATTTCATCCGTTTATGGGAACTAGACAAGATGCACAGATATAAAGTATATATTTGTTGGGTCTAACCCAATATAACATCGTATACAAAAAATGGCATTAATACGTTGGACGGTTAATCAGATAATTACAATTGTTTGAGGGCAAAGCTAGTGAAACGTGCTATAGTACCATTACACAGACAGCTATACTAATACTCATAAATAAAGTCAAAGAAGAATGGTTGAATCGAGGGGGACAGAGTCTACAGGACGTGCCTTGTACAAAGAAATCACTCATCCCAGCAAAAATGGCAACATGAGTAACCTACGCTGTGTGAAGCAGAGCACAATCTTCCAATTTAGATCAGCACATTCCAGACTCCACAAACAAACTAATCTCCTTCTATAAGATTAGTTGCGCATCTGTGCACATCCATATGAAACAGTTCAGCATGTGCTGTTCACTTGTCCAGGATTCTCCATAGAAAGCTCCTGCCGGGCTCTCCAACAATCACAAACACTCTTTACTGCACCAATTCACAATGCATAACACATGCACATTCTTCAACTTGACGTTCGCTGCGACATAACGACGAGCTCAGCAAACCTAGTTAGACAGCTACAGAACACATACAAATTCTTCAACTTGACGTTCGCTGCGACATATCGACGAGCTCAGCAAACCTAGTTCAACAGCTATAGAACACATACAAATTCTTCAACTTGATGTTGGCTGTGACATAACGACGAGCTCAGCAAACCTAGTTCAACAGCAACAAAGCAAAATAAGAGTATAAACCACAAAATCCATTTCTAAAAAAATGTCTTTTGATTGCAGCACATTTAAAAATATTTACCACACCCACCCACCTTGTATAACTGATCACCCCTTCTCATTAAGCAGAACCTGACATACTGAAACCTCTAACACTTTACTCCTCTGCGTCAGTGTCTGCTAGAGGGGTACTTGTATATTTACCTTTTATCTACTTAAGTATCTACTTAAGTTACTTTATCTACTTTATCTACTTTATCTACTTTATCTACTTAAGTTTTATCTACTTAAACCACCTTATACAACTCATCGCACTGCTGTACCAAGAACAACAGGCAGCCGTAAGAATAGAGGGGGAAACATCAGAATGGTTTGAAGTACAGAAAGGAGTAAGACAAGGCTGTACCCTTTCCCCTTACCTGTTTAACATTTATGCCGAGAATATCATGAGAAACGTAAGAGATGACCAAGAACACACAGAGTTTGACTCATTTAACATCGGCGGGTACCAGATCCCGGAAATCAGATATGCTGACGACACAGTCCTCCTATCGACCAACCCAGAAGGACTTGAACAATTACTTCTGTCCACCAAAAAACACAGCGAGGCCCAGAATCTATACCTAAACACCAAGAAGACCAAAGTATTGACAACAGACAAAGTAAAGACCAAACCAGAAATTGAAATTGATAACGAAGAACTGGAAAGTGTCAATGAATTCGAATACTTAGGATCAATCATTAACAGCTCTGGCGACTGTGCAGTAGAAATTAAAAGAAGACTTGCAATTGCTTCACATAAGCTAATACAGATGAAAAACCTATGGCAAGGCACAAGCAAAGAAACAAAGTTACAACTGATCAGAGCATGTATATTCCCAGTAGCAACATACGGCTGCGAGACTTGGACACTCAATAAAACAGTTGCAAAAAAGATTACATCATTCGAAATGAAATGCTACAGAAGGATGTTGAGAATACCCTGGACAGAAAAAAAGACCAACAGAGAAGTACTGCACTCACTAAATGTACAGGAACATTGGCTTTATAGTGTGCCGTGACATTTACCTGTTATCTACTTAAGTATTATAGTGTGTCGTGACATTAACCTTTTATCTACTTAAGTATTATAGTGTGCCGTGACATTTACCTGTTATCTACTTAAGTATTATAGTGTGCCGTGACATTTACCTTTATCTACTTAAGTATTATAGTGTGCCATGACATTTACCTTTTATCTACTTAAGTATTATAGTGTGCCGTGACATTTACCTGTTATCTACTTAAGTATTATAGTGTGCCGTGACATTTACCTTTTATCTACTTAAGTATTATAGTGTGCCGTGACATTTACCTTTTATCTACTTAAGTATTATAGTGTGCCGTGACATTTACCTGTTATCTACTTAAGTATTATAGTGTGCCGTGACATTTACCTTTTATCTACTTAAGTATTATAGTGTGCCATGACATTTACCTTTTATCTACTTAAGTATTATAGTGTGCCGTGACATTTACCTTTTATCTACTTAAGTATTATAGTGTGCCGTGACATTTACAAGGATACTTAAGTGTGCCATCAACCAAAAAAAGTTGCGGAGCACAGTGCTATGGAACTTAAAGCCGCTCACCTGTGGTAAAATTTTCCGCATGCACTGACAACACGCCAAGTCCCTATTCATTCAACAGCTGATTTCCAATATTCCATGAGTTTACCAAAATCAGGTGATTGTCTAATCAACTGTATGAATGGTTTGTATTTAGTTTGGTTGTCGCCACTTGATTGATTGTTGTCTTTGCGTGTATCATCCATGACACACACAAACACACACACCCCCCCCCCCCACCTTATTCTTGCTCCCTTAACGTTGGCTATGTTTCCTTACAGGGGACGCCGTTTGTCTGTGGTTACTCACAAATAAGCTTTTGCCTGGGCCATCGCATACCTGTATCTAATAGACAGCACTCCAAGATATCCCTCATTGCTACATCCCAAGACTATACGCATTCTTTAATTTTAGTTGTTGATGTTGTATTACTGACAGCGTGGGTATTCCCACTCCATGTTCAATATCTGATATCATCAGCTGATTATAAAGAAGAAATAGTAAATGTCAGGGTTGCCAGACCTCTCCTGCATGTCTGTATGATGTGAAAACATGGTGCATATATGATATCCTGTGATCGAATAAGCTGACAGACTAGCACCAACAGTACACACAGTGGGCACACTGCATATGGATAAGGGAGAGATTCTGATAACAATTAGTGATCGCCTGTTAAAGAGTGGCACGGCAATAGATGAATCATCAAGGTTAAGGCTGTCTTAATTTGGCATCAAACGTAAGGCTGTCAAAGCTGGATGTATGAAAAGATTCATCCGTCGTGTTTACAACCAGCGAGCTACAGGAACAGTCATTAGTCACACTCTTTGACATATACTGAGGGAGACTGATCACCTATGCGTTTGCCCAGAGTGCAATTATGTCGATTCTGTTCAACAATAACACCCCAATCTACTTCATATCAAAGGTACAATAGTTAAGGAAATCCAAGAAGCTGAGAATGACAAGAGGATGTAAAAAGCAGTGCAGTAAGTCCAACAAAACCAGTTTACTACATGAGCTTTACGAGGAATGGTATATGGCATATGGCGCTTCTTAGACTCGGCTTCATTATCAGTTCAATGTATGATCTTCTGTCCTTGTATGCAAACCTTGTGAGATGGGGAAAGTCTGATGATGCTCAGTGTCCCCTATGCCATGGGAAGCAAATGCTAGAATATGTGCTCTCAGCTTGCAATGTGTCGTTAGGGTTAGGATGATTCACATGGCGACAAACCAGAGTACTAAATAAGCTGGCTGCTACACTAATCCTAGCAATGCTGAAGTTTAACAGCAAAGCCAGACAAGGTACCTTATGCTCATATTTTCTGAAGTCAGCAAAATCAGCATATGCCAAACAAAATATCAGTTTACCCCCCATTCTTGATTGGAAATAACTGGGAGATGACAGTAGATCTACCTGGGCGAGGGACATACCCAGACTGGGAGATGGCAGCAGATCTACCTAGGCTACGGACACACCCAGACTGGAAGATGGCAGTACATCTATCGGGGCCAGGGACATACCCAGAAATTATTAATAGATCTAACACAAGACCACATATAGTACTAAACTTCTCATCGTTTTGCCAGATTATAATGACTGAGCTGACATTGCCATTTGAATCCAGATTAGATGAGCAACACTCGTTGAAACTGGGTAAGTATAATGACGTGGTCATGGGCTTGAAACTACAGATTCACAGCGAAATTCCTAGCGGTAGAGATGGGTACAAGAGGTCTGGTGGCTGTTTCAGTGTAGGATGTACTACAACTATTGGGTGTTAAAGGACAGTCAATAACAAGAGCACGGAAGAGGCTAGGTGAGACTGTGTAGAGGGCGTCGTGTTGACTGTGGAGCAACCTCAATGAGCTATGGAGCTCCGGACAGTAATTCATGCACATCATAATGTTTGCGTGCTTCAAGCTGACAACATGGATAAGACCAGGAGTGAAGTTGAAAGCTGCAACAAAGGTGGAGTGTGTTCAATTCTTAGCGCAGGCTGAATACACAACAGGAGGCTGACACTTGAGAATCATGACCCAGGTGGGCCTGCCTTAGAGTGTACAAGAAAATAAAGGGCCGAAACATTTGTCCCAGGGGGAACTGTTTCTGATGATCAGATTGCCTCCTGTTGTAATGCCCTGTAATGGAGG
This sequence comes from Oreohelix idahoensis, assembly GCA_024509875.1. Taxonomy (NCBI): domain Eukaryota; kingdom Metazoa; phylum Mollusca; class Gastropoda; order Stylommatophora; family Oreohelicidae; genus Oreohelix; species Oreohelix idahoensis. Next base: position 317,549 of record JAMPIV010020034.1, on the reverse strand, counting down.
TTTCTATCATAGTATTTCAGTATCACATGTTCTAGGTCTATATTTGTGATATTTGTGAATGTAGACAGATCACATGCAATGACTGAGTACTGCATACTCTATGTCAGCATAAGTGATCTTTGTGAATGTAATACTCTCATGTAGCATTTAAGTACCAGATATTCTAGGACTATAAAGATGATCTTTGTAAATGTAACAATTGTTTGTAGTATAATCTTTGTAAATGAGGGAAAGTGGTTACCCAGGTTCTATGCTTGTGAAGCTGTTTGTTATGTCCTGACCCTGTTGTGCACCTGTTCTTAATTACACGATGATGATAGTGACCTGTCTATTGTTTTTGTGTACGTTTGTCTGTTACGTTAGTTATTGGGCCTGTCTTTCTAATGTGACTGCTGAGTGACACCCAATGACCAAGACAACTATGATGACTGCAATGACTGATCGACTCGTAGCTGACAACAAAATTCCTTTATTGTTGGCAATAAACATATTCACAATTGGCCATCTCCGTGCCTGATTATAAAGGTAATAGAACACACATGACTTTTACGTTGACACTTCATAAAACATTTGATTCACTGGTCAGCAACTAGTTGATTAACGCTTGACCTCTGCTGACTACTGTAATACTGTCTACTATTCTATACTTGTTAATGGGCTGTTCTCAATATGTTCAATTTGGCTTAGAAATATTAGTTGAGTAACCACCAATGCTGAAAACTTATTCTTAGACACTAGAACTGATCTTTATAAAGTCTGCCCTATGCGTCTGGCACTGGCCCACTACTTCTAAACACTTGTCATTGACTGTCTGCACTTGATTAAATTATTCGAGAGTTTACCTACCAAGGTTTTCTTGAAATGTACTGCTGGCGATAGACTTGGACACAGCTCGTCATGAAAACTATTTGTCGTGAAAACATCCTTTGTCTGTCTTCGTTTCTGCAAACTGCAGCGGTAACGTAAACACAATGGTACCTGAACTGACCATTACTTTATAGATGGTCGCTCCGGTTAGTCTACACTAAGCTGCTCACAGCTGACGACGAGTGAAACGTGAAGTAAACTTTCTGTCAGCAGACGGACTTCCAGTGTCTGTCGTGACGTAACAACTAAGTCCCGCTACTCAATAATTATCCTTTGTTATTCTAATCCTAGTTACCTCCCGTTTCCTATCACAAATGTAACGATTTTATGTAGTATTATGTACCACATATTCAAGGTCTATAAAAATGATCTTTGTAAATGCAACAACTTTATGTAGTATTATGTATAATTCTTGATTTTTATTTTTTATCTGTTTTTTGTTTATTTGTTTTTTTTTCTATTTATCTAACGTATAAGCACAATTGTGATTGTCCCTATTTACATTGATTTGACAAATGTGATGCCACTTTCTCATATTGGCGGTTGTTCATATTATTTGGAATTGAAAACAATATATATCCTAATTATAACCCATCAGAGGTTGAACGGGATCTCTTTTTTTTCATTAATTTAAAAATACAAAGAAAATTTTTTTAAAAAGTACAACATATTCAAAATCTATAAAGAAATCTTTGTAAATGTAATAATTTTATGTAGTATTATGTACCACATATTCAAGGTCTATAAAGATGATCTTTGTAAATGTAACAATTTGCTGTAGTATTATGTGCCACATATTCTAGGTCTATAAAGATGATCTCTGTAAATGTAACAATTGTATGTAGTATTATGTGCCACATCTTCTAGGTCTATGTAGATGATCTTTGTAAATGTAACACTTTTATGTAGCATTATGTACCACATATTCTAGGTCTATGAAGAAGATCTTTGTAAATGTAATGGCAAACCAACAAGATACTGTTCACAAAAACTTTTCTTTGGGGCAAAAGCCAATGGTGAGCAATACAAGAGAGAGTGGTTATTGTTTTCACCATCAACAGGGTCAGTTTACTGTTTTGTTTGTAAACATTTTTCTCCTAAAAGTCCCTCGCGTTTTGTTAAAAGAGAAGTGTTCAGTGACTGGCGAAATGCTATTGTAATTGATCATCATGAAAGAAGCACTACTCACCGAGACTCTATGCTAACATACTTAACTCGCAGACAAGGTTTGGGCTTGGGATAACAGTTGGAAAAACAAATTAAAGAAGAGTGCAATTACTGGGAACAAGTCTTGAGGCGTGTAATAGCTGTTATTCGTGCGATAGTTGAACGTGGCATGGCTTTTCGAGGAACATATAAAAGATTTGGGTCATTGTAGATTGGGAATTTTTTATCGCTGCTTGAGCTCATAAGCCAGTTTGATCCATTTTTAGCAGGGCACATGTTGAAATATGAGAATTCTGGAAAAGGAAATCCTTCTTACCTGCCCAAGACCACCTGTGAGGAACTCATTGAACTAATGGCTCTATATGTCCACACGCTCATTATTGACAAAGTAAATTCTTCTTGTTACTTTAGTTTGTCAGTTGACTCGACACTAGATCTATCACATATATATCAGTTAAGTGTTGTATTTCGATACTTAAAAGATGAGCAGCCTATTGAACGCTTTTTTAACCTTTTTGTACACTAAAAGCCATACCGGTGAGGAAATGACAAAACAAGTGTTGCAGTACTTACATAAAGTTTGCAAACTACACATTTAAAATTGTAGGAGTCAGTCCTACAACAATGCTGCTAACATGTCTGGGTGTTATAAGGGGATGCAGCAAACAATTTTGGAAGAAAAAAAGTTTGCCATATATGTGCCAAGTGCAGCCCATTCACTAAATCTGGAAGGAAGAAGTGCTGTTGATTGCTGTCAAGTGGCAGTTAATTTCTTCTCTACAGTGCAAATGCTCTATACACACATTTTTTCAGCCTCAACCAGCCAGTGGGAAATTCTTAAAGTTTGTATTGGAAATGAATGTGTGTTAAAATCTCTCTCTGATACCAGATGAGAGGCATATTCTATGGCAACAGCAACAATTCTGAAGTCTTTCTTTAAGATACTGGACACTTTAGAATGTTGAGCTCAAGACCAATCACAAAAGGTAGACACTAGAAGAGAAGCAGACAATATTGCAAATAAGATGCAAGAGCTAAAATTTGTTTTTATGTTTTTCCTTTGGGATGAGATTTTGTTTTTATGTTGAGCCTTTGGGAAGAGATTTTGTTTTTTATGTTGAGCCTTTGGGATGAGATTTTTCTAAATTGTCAGAGAGCAAGTCAAGTTCTGCAAAATGAGGATGTGAACTTAAAAACGTGCAGATCTGTATGGGTCATTAGCTGACCAACTGCGCACTTCAAGAGATGACTTTGACAGATTTGTATGTGTCATTAGCTGACCTACTGGGTACTTCAAGAGATGGCTTTGACAGATCTGTATGAGTCATTAGCTGACCAACTGTGCACTTCAAGAGATGACTTTGACAGATCTGTATGGGTCATTAGCTGACCAACTGTGCACTTCAAGAGATGACTTTGACAGATCTGTATGGGTCATTAGCTGACCAACAGCGCACTTCAAGAGATGACTTTGAAAGATTTGAAGCAATTACAAATGAAATACTACCAGATGTTGATTACAATGCAGCTCAAAGTCGTAAACCTACCAGAAAGAAGGTACCCAATGATGGAGATGAACCAGAAGTATATCTGAATGCCAGAGATAGATTTCGTATCACCACTTTTTACAAAATTGTTGACAAACTAGAATCTCAGATGAGAAGAAGAGGAGAGGTGTACAAAGAAATAGCGGACAGATTTTCTGTTCTAAGTGATGTGCCAAATAATGTCACTTCATCATCTACTGAAACTGAAAGGTACTCTCAGTGTTGTCAAAAGCCAATTGATGCTTACCCGAGAGGACTTGAACACTAATTTCTCTGCTGAGCTTCAGCAGTTTCACTCATACGTGCGCCATAAGTTCAGTGCAACAAAAATTTAACAAACAAGATTCAGTCATGCTGAACTTTATAAAATATTTGTTGAAGACAACATTGAGTGTGCATTTCCAAATGTAGATATTAGCTTGCGTATATTTTTAACATTAATGGTCACAAATTGCACAGCTGAAAATTCATTTTCTCAGTTAAAACATTAAAAATCCCAACAGAACAACTTTGCTACAAGACAGGCTGGATGCCTTGTCTCTGCTATGTATAGAAGCAGATTTGTTACGTAAAATTTGTTTTGAGGATTTGATCAAAGACTTTGCAATTTAAAAGAAGTAGGATTAAACCGTTTAAAGTATAAATAAAGTTATAAGTAGGCAACAATAAACATTATTTTGCATATTTTGATCCGTGTATGATGAAATGCTATGTATCCTCAAGTTTAGAAAGCAATGGAATTAAAGATGTTTTGTTTCGTACAAATAATGTTATTTCCTCATTAGAATATATTTTTTCAACAATTTACCTACATGTATTTCAATAGAAAGAATCATGTTAAATAAATGTGTGTATTTGCATTTTTCTCTTATAACAATTTTTTGGGTTACAAAATAAAAAAATAAAAAAGGTGTTGACAATTTCAATTTTCTGTTGCCCTAGATATAAGAAAATAATGTTGCTTATATTGCTTACTGCCGTTTAGTGTTAAATGAATAAAATTTAAAAAAAAATGATATTTAATGTAGTTATAGGCCCTGGCTGGGACCAAACTGAATTTTCAGTCTCTTATTTCACGGTCAGCACTCATTGAGTATTAATGTATTGTCAGTTACACAAGGGAAGGGAGGGGGAGGGGGAACCATTGTTGCGCAGTGCTTAGGGCATCAGTTGACCTTAATCCGGTCCTGACCACATGACTAAAGAAGGTTGTCTTCTCTTTATCTAAGTGCTCTACGTCACGTCACATGACTAATGAAGGTATTCTTCTTATCTTGGTTCTCTACATCCCGTCACATGACTAATGAAGGTAATCTTCTTTTTATCTTAATGCTCTATTTCACGTCACATCACGTGACTAATAAAGGTTGTCTTCTCTTTATCATAGTGCTCTACTTCATGTCACATCACGTGACTAATAAAAGTTATCTTCTCTTTACCTAAGTGCTCTGTGTCACATCACATGACTAATGAAGGTTGTCTTCTCTTTATCTAAGTGCTCTACGTCACGTCACATAACATGACAAGGTTGTCTTCTCTTTATCTTATGGCTTTACTTCACGTCACATCACATGACATAAGGTCAAGGTCTTACCATGACATCTTCATCTCCTTCACGTCTGCCTCCAGTTCTCGTCTCTATGTGTTCTTGATGTTCCTCTACCTGTCTTATCCTGGGGGTGTCCTGACCAGTAATTGTCTGCTAATACTATCAACAGGTTTTCTCATTGTGTGTCCTGTGTGTCTCTAGAGTCTCACATAAACTTCTTCATTTCTTATGGCTTTCTTCGTTGGCACTTGTCTAGTTCTTGTCTCTATGTTTCTTGTCTAGTCTTATCTTGTCTTGTCCAGTTCTTGTCTAGTTCTTGTCTAGAGTTCTTGTCTAGTTCTTGTCTAGTTCTTGTCTTGTCTAGTTCTTGTCTAGTTCTTGTCTAGTTCTTGTCTAGTTCTTGTCTAGTTCATGTCTAGTTCTTGTCTAGTTCTTGTCTAGTTCTTGTCTATTTCTTGTCTAGTTCATGTCTAGTTCATGTCTAGTTCTTGTCTAGTTCTTGTCTAGTTCTTGTCATGAGTTCTACTTTAGTCATCTCGTTATATCACTTCACTACTGCTCAATATACGGAAGCTTGAATTTATGAAAGTCTGCAGCTTTTCAGTTCCTTTTTTACTTCTTCTCCATACTTCGCGGCCATACAATAAGAGCGACTTCACATTTGAATTGATAATTTTAATTGTTGTTCTTCAACCTGATTTCTTTTTATCTCCATATATTTCTCAATGTGATAAATGTTCCTCTAACGTTTTGTAAAATTTGTTTTGATATCACTAGGTGACCTTCCAACTGTGTCTATATTGCTCCTAAGGAATATTTTTATTTCCACATCTTGCATAGTCTAGAGCGTCAACCTGTTTAGTCAGAGTCAACTGCAATCTATTATAGGTGGTTCAGGTCAAGTTGTCCTAACACAATCTATAGCAAAATTGAAGATAAATTGTGACAAAAGGTATCCTTGTCGCCCTCCAGTACTTACCCCAAACAATTCTGTAAGTTGTCCTTCATGAAGAACCTGAATGTCGTGTCTTCACAAGTTTTCTTTATTAAGTTAATGATCTTCACGGGTATTCCATAATGTCTCATCAATTTCCAAAGTGATTCTCCGACTACACTGTCAATTGCCTTTTCATAGTCCACAAATCAAATATAAAGAGGAGTGTTTCATTCTAGACTTTGTTCCAACATTTTCCCAATGTGACCATCTGATCTGTACAGGATCTGTTTTGCCTACAACCTGCTTTTTCATCTCTCAGTTGTCTGTCTATGGTGTCTTTTAATCTCTCACGGCTGATACTGTTTAATATTTGTCATAGCACTAATAGTTACATTATTCCTCTGTAATTTGTGCACTCCTGTAAATCTCCTTTCTTAGGGAACTGAACCAGGTATTTTTTCTCCCATTATGCTGATATCTCTTCTCATATGGGAATTAAACGATATAGTATACAAGGTAAGTGAGAGTGGAAAGACAGAATGTTAGACGAGCCTTCGTTCTCAGTTTTTACACCTTTGAAAATAAGGTTCATTCTTTCGTTAGTTCCTTCGCCCAGACTTTGCCCAGCAAATTTGTAAAATCACTCTATAGCAGTGTCAACATCTGATTTAATGGTCTCTGCTGGAATGCCATCTGGACTAGCCGGTTTTTATTCTCTTTGAAGCTTCATGGCTTTCTTTATTTCTACTTTCGTTGATCTTTCGGAATGCCTTGTTACCACTGATATGATAGCATCAAAACCCACCACCATTGTTATCATCATCGTCAACCACAATCTGATATCCTGATATCAACTATTAGTTATAAATATCTGTGTAATGTTAAGTGGTCTACTTCCACGATCCTCAGTTTGTTACATCGTGGGTTTAATTCTCTAAACTCTTCGATGAGTATTTTAACTCGCTCTGCATTGTATTCGTGATTAAATAATTGTATTTGTTTGTTCTTTAACGTTCTTGCAACTTCTGTTATCGGTTTAATTAACGTTTTTTTTTTGTTGTTACTAAATGTTATCGATAAAAATATTTTAGAGCTGTTGGAAATAGAATCGTTCCTCCGTGGTTAATGTCACACAGGTTTAACAATAAGAGACAAACATTTTGTGTCACACAGGTTTAACAACAAGAGAATCATTTTGTGTCATACAAGTTTAACAACAAGACACAATCATTGTGGGTCACACAGGTTTAACAAAAAGAGACAGTCATTTTATGGCACACAGGTTTAAAAATAAGAGACAATCATTTTGTGTCAATCAGGTTTAACAACAAGAGACAATCGTTTTGTGTCACACAAGTTTAACAACAAGAAACAATCATTGTGGGTCACACAGGTTTAACAACAAGAGACAATCATTTTATGTCACAGGTTTAACAATAAGAGACAGTCATTTTGTGTCACACTGGTTTAACAACAAGAGACAATCATTTTATGTCACACACGTTTAATAAAAAGAGACAATCTGGTCCCCACTTCTTATTCAACTAGTCAACATCAGTGTCTTAACTTTAAACAACGATATTCATCAGCGCTGGGTGTAAATTTACAGCTAGAAATTCTTATACATATTTCAGTGACTGACATGACAGTAAGACATTTAATACTAAAAAATTAAAACCCCCCAATTTATTTTCAGTGTTTACAAGTAATGTACACAAAATAATGTTGAATTTTCTTACCTTGTGTCTGTAATTAGTTCTGTGTTGATAATGTCGTCCTCAATATTGTTGTGCAATGTTTTCTCGACAACGATCTTGACTTTTGTGAAGGATATATCTATGTCCTGGGTAAGCCACTCACATCTGTTGTTTTTCTGTTGTCTAGTGTTGTACTTCTTTATTTCTTACGAGTGCCTAAATACACACCTTTATGTTTGTCTAATATGCATATATGAGCTGATTGCGTTAGGAGCTAAAAATAAACCACACGGACTTTGCACTTTGCAGATAACGTCATTTGTCATAACAAGTTTTCACGTTTCTGACATTATCGGAATGACATTGGCTTTCGTGTCAGCGTTTCTTAAATTATAGTCAATTGACCACATGTGGCATACACTACTATTTATAAGTGTTAAAAACCACATAGAATGAGAATAACCGAGGTTAAAGCAGTTAAGACATTTTTGCACAAAACACAGTATCATGAAAAGTTCACGGCTTTGAGAGAGGCATTGTAAAGCTGTCCCAGAAGAAAAAAATGAATGCGTGTTTTTGAATGGAAAATTTTGGGAAGTGAGCGTTGCTATTTTGGTTTTTTTTTCTATTGTTGATGGAATAGAGAGATGTCACAAAAGTCGAAACAACCGAAAGTCGTGTGCAAAAGTCGAAAACAGAGAGACGTGTGTAGAAAATTGTAACGTGTGAAAAAAAGAGTGAGTCGTGTGAAAAATGGCGGGAAAAAGAAGTAGCTGTGTATAAAAAGGAGAGATGTGGGCGATAGACAGGCTTTTACAGATTTCTAGGATTCATTAGGCTAGAGGATTTTACAGATAGTGTTAGATGAAATTCGTCTTTGAGATTATCAACACAAGTTATTTTTTTAAGTTGACAAGTTTTTAAGTTGACAGGTTTTTATATTATTATGTGGATATTTTTCCTTGTGGATGTCTATATTTTTATTGTGAATCGAACACTCTGTCGTGAAACGTGTGTGTAAACCCACTTCTTTGTTAATACATATGCACAGCCAATCTACGTTCAACAGACTGAGACAGATTAAATTACACGAAGTATACGCCATCTTGTTCCCGCAAGATGGCGCAGACAGAATAAAATTAGGCATAAGCCCTGTTTTTTGGAAATGGTCATGGAAAGTACGAAATCGTCGGCAATAAAAATGTGCCAAATCGTCGAGAACCAATCAAAAGAGTTCCGTACGCACTGGCAGATTCCCTGCATCTACCTATATAAACGGTCGCATTTTATTTAAAAAAAACACACACACACAAACACGAAAGCCAGCACGACGGACTGGGGAAAGAGAAAGCTGACAACATTGAATTATTGCTTACCTGTGACCGGGCACTCTTAATTCACTAAAGTCGAGTCCAAATCTGACTAGTATTCATCTTAGAGGGTTTTAATTCGTGTCTTCGAGCCTAAGGTCGTATGTTCGAGTCAATCCAGCTGCCTGGAACTTCGCAGGAGCACAGTGATTGTACCGGAGCTACATCCTTAGTCCCCCTCAGTCTTGGGTGGGCTAAAAGAACGATCATCAGCGGGTGTTGTGTGCAACAAATTAGGAAGGACAGAACTGTTCTAAGAGATGAGTACACATTAGTACCATTTCCGTCGGCAATTGTGAGCAATTAACTGTCAAGGAAGAAAAAGTGATTTAGCGTAGTGAGAGACAAGATTAACAACACAGCTACGTAATACATTTACTATAATTGATTAACAGCACAGCTGATATAATTTTTGTTCCTATAATTAGAAGATTTGTTATATATATATATATATATATATATATATATATATATATATATATATATATATATATATATATATATATATATATATATATATATATATATATATATATATATATACGAGTATATGTAAATCATATGTAAACTTACAAATCCATTACATTCCATCTTCCAACATCCACCCTTCAGCACAAGAGTAGATAGTGTATATACTTAATAAATAAGGAAATTGTATTTGAACGACTTGTCAGTTTCATAATTGTTAAGTGAAATATGTTTCCTTGTTTTAATATCACAGTTAGTTACACAGCGGGGTGGCATTTTATGACTGTCTCCACTCTACTAATTTTTCGAGATCAGATCATTCACAGCCGTAACTAATTTGTGGTACCAGTAGTTCTCTCATACACTGGGACTTCACCATTTTCCTGCAGAAATTCTATTTCTGTATTGTCAGTACTATACTGATCCTAGAGCCAATAAAAACCTCACGCTACACTGGCTGCTTGTTCCTGGGATATTTCTATATACCTTTAGCCATACTTAGTCTATTCATCTGTCTACTAACTCTATCTTGTGCCACCCATAAATAACAAAAGAAAGAAATTTTTTGAAAAAAAATTCAATAATAGGATTTATTTTTATTGTTTTCTTAGGAGGAGTACCATTTAAGACTCAGTAAATAGTTGATGCCCACAAAGTTGCACGGAAATTATTTGTTCATTTAAATTAATTAAGTTTAATTACAATAATTTGGATATAGTAAAGTTATGTACCCTCTCTAAGTAACGTCATGGCTGACCTAGTGAAGTTCAGAACTGCGGTCATGCAGATGGGTAAGGAATTAAATATGACAGGTAATGCTCTTATTCAGTATGTCACAACAGAAATGGACAAACACATGGATAGAGAGGAAAGGAAGTTGCAAGTAGAAGCTGAAAGAGAAGCCAAAAGACTGGAAGCTGAGAGAAAAGCCAAAAGACTGGATGCTGAGAGAGGAACCAAAAGATTAGAAGTTGTAGAAAGAAAATTAGCAACCGAAGCCAAGCAATTGGAGGCTGAAAATGAGGCAAAGAAAATTGACGCCGAGGAAAGGAAATTACAAGCAGAGAGAGACCATCAGTTGAGATTAAAAGAGCTTGAAATTCAGGCAACTACTGGCAATAATGGTGGTAGCTCACCTCACTCTGAGAGTAGTTCCAGCTAGAGCACCTCAAGTGGGGCCATGCATTTTCATCTGGACCCATTTGTTGAGAAAGAAGGCGCCATTGAGTCTTACCTGGATAGATACGAAAGACTTGCCACTACCTATGGCTTAGTGAAAGAAAAGTTGAGTCTTAAACTATCTCAGGGATTGAGAGGTGTGGCCTACGATGTATATTTGAAGCTCTCAAGAATCGTATAGAAAGAATTTCCGAACATCTAAACTTTTCCCAGAAGAAAACTATCACCAATTCTCTGCTAGATTGGAAACCTATTTGGCAAAATGGAGTAGTTTAGGAAAGTGTCAGGATCTGAAATAAATAATAATGATGGAGCAGGTGAAAGAGTTCATGCCTCAAGAAATGAGGAAGTTTATCATGGAACAAGGAGCCGAGAGATTGGAAGATATTGTAACTGTTGCTGAGAGATATCAAGCAGCTCAGGCAGAATTATTAGGAAATAAGAAGAAGCAGGGTGAAAACTTCAAATCATCACAAAACTATACCAAATATGAACAAAACGACCATACCACAAGGAACAAACACAGATTTGACCAAAAGGACAAAATCCCTCTAAGATCGGATAAGACCCCTTACCGGAAGGAAGGAAAGTGGTGTAAAACTTGTCTAATGAGTAACCACAATACTGCGGACTGCAGCATAAAGAATCCTCCTCATCATGCTTCATGCCCTACAACAGGGAAACAGGAAAGGAAGGAACTGGCAGTAAGTCAGAAGGACCTCGATCATCCCCCTGTCTGTGAGGAAGTGACCGTGAATGGCACTCAAGTACTGTGTTTATATGACACATGATTGGACTTTGATTCAGTTGTGTGCTCTTCTCTAGTGAGTCCTGACCAGATAACCACAGAAACAGTGGAAATCAGAGGACCGATCAAGGGAGCAGGAACCATGACATTACTCATAGCCCGAATCAACATAAGATCTCGCTATGTGTGGGGAGAGAAGCAGTGGCCATGTCAGCTATAGTTTCAAAGCATGTGGCAGAGGCCCTGTTAACAAGATTCACCCGATTAGGTTTCCCGCATCAGATATTGACTGACAATGGTTCTCAGTTTAAAGGAAAGCTAACACAAGAAGTATTCAGGATATTTCAAGCCAGACACTATCATTGTAGTCCCTACCATGCCCAAGGCAACCGTCAAGTAGAGCGGTTATTTGGTACGCTAATTTCAATCCTTAGAAAGCTGGCGAGTAAAAAACCTGATACTTGGGATGCATACTTACCCGCTGCACTATTTGCATATAAGGAAATACCCCACAATTCAACTGGATTGGCTCCAGCTACATTGTTGTTTAGAAGACCAATAAAAGGTCCACTGGAAGCATTTCTGCGGACATGGATTGATGAAAAAGGAGAAAAAAACAGTGACTTCCTCATACCAATACGTCAACGAGTTGACATCTCGATTGAAAACAGGTTGGAAACTGGCAAACGACAACTTAAGACAGGCCAGAAGGAAGCATACTGCGTACTACAACACAAAAGCAAAGGATAGGGAACTGGAGGTGGGTGAAAAGGTGTTATTACTGGTTCAAAGCAGCAATAATAAATTGTAGATTGGATGGCAGGGGCCCTATTTCATACTGGAAAAAACTTCCCAGGATTAATTATAAGATTGACAAGAAAGGAAGGGAGAAGGTGTATCATGTCAATCTTCTTAAAAAATACTATGACAAGGAATCATCAGAAGTTGCACATATCATGACCCTATCCATTGCAACAGAAATGCATGGTGAACCACTTTATCTCTATGGAATATCCACTCACAACTACAGAGGATTATGTTCAAGTAAACATTAGTGAACATTTAACTCCAGAACAGAAGAAGATGGTTCAGAAGGTGTTGGAAACCCATGTTGATGTGCTCACAGATAAGCCAGGTCGCACGAATCTGTTAGAGTACAACATGAAGGTTACTGACCCTACACCAGTGTGCATGAGAACATACCCTATACCCTATGCGAAAGCCCAAGCACTAAGGGAGGAAGTTGATTATCTGTTGAAGAAGAAAATTATCTCGAAGTCAAACTCACCCTATAGCTCAAGTGTGGTGCTATTAAGAAAACCGAGTGGTGAACACAGGTTATGTATTGACTACCGGAAGCTTAATGCGATCACAGAATCTCAGGTGGACCCATTACCTGACACCAACCAGCTGTTCTCTACACTGAGTAATGCTAGGTATTTATCGAAGGTAGATCTAAGCAAGGGATACTACCAAATACCAGTGAAACCAGAAGTTAGGAAAATGCTTGCATTTAGTACATCAGACGGACACTATGAGTTTAATGTACTACCCTTTGGGCTGAAAAATGCTCCCAGTATCTTTTCAAGAATGATGAGGAAATTATTGGAACCTCTACAAAATCTCCATATCACTAACTTTATGGATGACATTCTTGTTGCTACAAACACATTTGAAGAGCATATAATAGCGCTCTCCATGTTGTTTGAAAGATTGAGAGAAACTGGATTGACCACGTCCAACCAAGTGCTATATCGGTTGTAAGGAGCTGGAGTTCCTAGGTCACACTATTTCTACAGGCCATATGTCTCCTGACCCAAAGAATATAGAGAAATTAAAGAAGGCACCCAGACCTCAAACGAAGAAAATCTGTAACCAACAGATTACTGGTGGCAATGAATATATATATATATATATATATATATATATATATATATATATATATATATATATATATATGAATTTATTATATATATATATATATATATATATATATATATATATATATATATATATATATATATATATATATATATATATATATATATATATATATATATATATATATATATATATATGAAGATATTTATTTGTTTGTATACTTGTTATGTTTGGAAATATTTGGTAATAATATTTTGAGTCTGAGATTAGAACCCTAGTCGAAGGGCGAATACTCATGTTTTGCTTCGAGTGAAAGTAAATATATAGTCGCCCCACTTGAATATAATAATAATAATAATAAATTCTTTAAGCACCAAACACGGCGCATAAGGCAGAAACCAGTGCTCTCCAGGTTGTTCATTGTGACGCCACTCTTCTTAGCTCTTGCACATTATTTAGGCCCAACGTTCTTCCTTCTCTTATTATTGTTCTTCTGAGTGTTTCTTTTGGTCTTCCTTTTTTCCCTCTTACCCTCAGAAACTCAAGTGAGCGCCTGTAGTGGTATTCTGTTGTTTTGCATTCGTAGGACATGACCGATATATGACCATCGTCTTTTCCTTATATAGTCGGAGACATATTTCTGCCTAGAGTCTTCTCTTATTTGTCGATTAGTCTTGAATTCTTTCCAACTGATGTTCATGAGTTTTCTAAGACATTTTTTCTCGAATGTATTCAGCTTGTTCTCCAATGATTTTGTTATTTTCCAACGTTCACAGCCGTATGTTAACACTGAGATAACATTTGAATTAAACAGACGAAGCTTGGTATGTATATTCAATGATCGTAATTTCCAAATGTTAGATAATCTATTGAAGGCGCTAGCTGCCAAAGCAATTCTAGTATGAATTTCTCTTGTTGTGTCACCATCCTGAATCTTGAAGGCTGTCGGACAAATGAGAGTCCGAAGTTTTTCGTCATTGTGATTGATTCTGGGGAAGAGAGGAGTTTTCTCTCAGTATACTATGATGGTCGATACTTCTCCCAGAATATATATGTTAGTGTGCTAGTTACTAGTATTTCATGAACTTAAGGTAAAGAAGGAACATTTTCTAAAACTTTACCTAGGCCTAACGACGCCATAGATGTCATATCATATATATATATATATATATATTTGATGGATCGTATGTAGACGATTCCTGTACTAGCAGCACTGTGAGTGGACATATGTAACATTCCTTATGGGTAAGGAAAACCCAAAGACATTAGATGAGCAAATGAACGGAACTTTCATTTATAGGGAGGATATCTTTTGGATGAACGTCGCTCACTTGGACCGGCGCCATTTTGAATCCCACTGTTGGTCTGTTTGAATTGTCAATCGGAGAACGGAGATATCTTATTACCTGATGGTGATACCAAGACCTACATTGCATTGAAGTCTACTCTTTGTTATTTGAGATTGTCAACCTTAAAAGAAAGACCCTGTTGAAGCTAAAGCCTAAAAGACGTAGCCTGAAAGACGTAGTCAGCAGAGGGTCTGTAAGGGAGCATTGTGATGACCATTATTATTGTTAACTCAAACTGATGCTACTAGTCAGTGGAGGTATGAGACGATAGACTATCATAAATATATATTTGCTCCTATCGTCCGATTATATTTACATGCTAGGAGATCGCCAAATTGATGTTGCCACCCATTTGTCAAGTATCCAATGATTTGTTGTGTCAACCTGTTCCAATGACTGTCAACCGTGCTGTCAGAGTGTGTATCATTAAACTGTCTAAAACGTCTACAGTAGTTCCAGTTATCATTGACTTCCAGCCGTGAGGGTATGAGTGCATTATTACCAACTTGTCAACTCTACCGAACCATTTATGCATTCGCGTATTGACACTCATACTAACACTCATTGTCAACATTACACCCTTGTCAGGGCCCCAACAGTCGGTAACCTGACCCATTTCAAGAACATTGTGACTGGACGAGCTATATAAAAAAACACAGTATTTATCAAAGATGTCAGATCATTTGTGTCATTATGTGGGTTCTATCAGAAACACATACCCCACATTAACTCTCTGTGTGCACCATTAACTAACTTAACTAAGAAAGGACAGCCTGATAAAATCCAATAGAATGCTGATTGTGAAAAAGCTTACACAGAGCTAAAAGCAAAACTCACCAGCAAACCCATCCTTACGCTACCCGATATCACACACGAATTTGTATTAAGGACGGACGCTAGCAGTATAGGTATTGGTGCAACTCTCTTGCAGCAATCAAAAAGCTAGACAGAGGAACTTTTACCAGTCACCTACGCCAGTAGGAAGCTGAATGCAGCTAAGTTGAATTACTCGACAATAGAGAAAGAATGTTTGGCTCTAATTTGGTCCATCAACAAATTTTCACCTTACCTGTATGGGACACACTTCATTGTCCTAAGCGATCATCAGCCTTTAACATTCTTGGCTGCATCTAGAAAGTTAAATTCGAGATTGTTAAGGTGGAGTCTGCTTCTGGAGCCTTATTCCTTTACCGTGAATTACATTCCGGGAAGAGACAATGTAGGAGCTAATTTTTTAAGTCGACACCTTATTACTCTGGAAGTACAGACGAGAAATGATTAACTACAGCAGGTATTTACACGTCAGTTATGACAGGTCACAGCTTGGAAAGGATGAGGCTATGTCGTGAAACGTGTGTGTAAACCCACTTCTTTGTTAATACATATGCACAGCCAATCCACGTTCATCAGACTGAGACAGATTAAATTACACGAAGTATACGCCATCTTGTTCCCGCAAGATGGCGGCAGACAGAATAAAATTAGGCATAAGCCCTATTTTTCGGAAATGGGTCATGGAAAGTACGAAATCGTGGGCAATACAAATTACGCACTGGCAGATTCCCTGCATCTACCTATATAAACGGGCGCATTTTATTTTAAAAAACACACACACAAACACGAAGGCCAGCACGACGGACTTGGGGAAAGAGAAAGCTGTCAACATTGTTATTCGTGTCATCGAACCTGAGGTCGTATGTTCGAGTCAATCCAGCTGCCTGGAACTTCGCAGGAGCACAGTGATTGTACCGGAGCTATATCCTTAGTCCCCTCAGTCTTGGGTGGGCTAAAGGAACGATCATCAGCGGGTGTTGTGTGCAACAAATTAGGAAGGACAGAACTGTTCTAAGAGATGAGTACACATTAGTACCATATCCGTCGGCAGTTGTGAGCAATTAACTGTCAAGGAAGAAAAAGTGATTTAGCGTAGTGAGAGACAAGATCGGCCGTCGGCGTTTGGAGAAGAAAAGAAAATGCGACCGCAATTTGGACATGTCATTGGGCCCTGCACATAAATCCCGTGTGGATGGAAAGCTCGAAGTGCCGCTGGTTAACTGACCCCCCCAATTATAATATGTCATATATGTAATAAATATACAGTATATTTTTATAATATTTTTTTATAATAATTAAAATATATATATATATATATATATATAAATAATATATATATATATATATATATATATATATATATATATATATATATATATATATATATATATATATATATATATATATATATCTTGTGTAAACTTACAAATCCATTACATTCCATCTTCCAACATCCACCCTTCAGCACAAGAGTAGATAGCGTATATACTTTAAAAAAAGGAGATTGTATTTGAACGACTTGTCAATTTCATAATTGTTAAGTGAAATCTGTTTCCTTGTTTTAATATTACAGTTAGTTACACAGCGGGGTGGCATTTTATGACTGTCTCCACTCTACTAATTTTTCGAGATCAGATCATTCACAGCCGTAACTAATTTGTGATACAAGTAGTTCTCTCATACACTGGGACTTCACCATTTTCCTGCAGAAATTCTATTTCTGTATTGTCAGTACTATACTGATCCTAGAGCCAATAAAAACCTCACGCTACACACTCACTATTTTGTTGTAAAAATAAGTAACATGTACTGCTTCATTGTGAAAATACCAGTACTGTCAAATGACATCAATTAAACTCTGATTGAATTTTCTACATTGCTGTGTTGAGCTTGGATCATTTTGAACAGCATTATACGATGTATTGCTTTTCACTAAACCTAAAAGAGTACGAACGAAATTTGGGAAGAAAAATAACTAAACGCTTTCCTTTTAAACTTCGACGCAGGTAGAAGTTTACTACTGTCTGTTTTTACACCTTTATGGTATATTTCTTGCTTTTTTCTTTGCCCAGTACACAGGCTATGACTTCACTTCAGCCTTTGAGATATACGCCTTTGTCAACCGCATTTCCTTTGTCTTGCACAAAATCTTAGATTGTCAGCCATCATTACACTCTTGGTCATCATTACACTCAACATGACGTTGGTATCATGTGTATATTCACGACTTTTCTTTACGTCATTGCATGCTGATATTTTTCTAGGACACTTTTATCGCCCTATATTATTGATAATTTCAATTCAGTCTGTGCTACTTTCACTGCTACCCTTTCTCGTTTATTGGAGGAAGGTTCGACAAACATCATACAGTGGTCTAAAGTTTGCACGGCCACATTTGGTAGGTTAAAGTTACCTTTTTTCTCTAATAACATCCTACCGTTACCAAACATTAATTTTCATTTGATTATTCGCAGGAACGCCTTCTCGATGGGAATCGGAGCTGTTATACGTGTCTTCATATCATTGACTGAATTTGAGCGTCGATACTCTGCGATAGACATCAATTTATAAAAATGTCCAATTCAAGATCTAAGAGAAGCTAAAATCCTTAACAAACACCTACAACATTACCCAAATAAAAACCCCAAAAAATTAATCATAAAAAAAATCAAATAAATATACCAAAAAAAAAATAAAATAAATAAAACCAAAAAAATCATAATACAAAAAACTAATACATTTCAAAAATAAAAAACAAACATAATATATATAAAACCACAGATATAAATATAAAATCATAAAAAATCCCATTATACAATACAATTCAAACCAATACCAAACAACAACAAAAAATTTACCCTCAAAACCCAACACACTTACCCTAATTCCTTCAATAACCCTTAATAATCACAAACCAATTAACAAAAAATCCAAAATCAATATAACATAAAATTTTAACAAATTCACCACCTCTAAATTTACCCAATAATCCCCATCTACAAACCCTTTAAAATCCAAATCACTTTACTACAAAAACTAAATACTTACATAATAACTAATCATTTCAACCAATTTAAAACACACCCAATTATACCTCCAATCAACCAAAAACTAACAATTTTTATTCACAATTTACTAAAATAAAATACCCCCAAAATACCCCTCCAAATAAAATCCATTCATTCAACATACTATCAAAATAAACTTATCCTACAATTACAACCACTCACCACTTAAACAAAACCCATAATCCAAACCATAAACTAAAACCAATTTCCCATTCAAAAAACAATACAAAACACATCAATCATAAAATAACCATCCCAACACCCCAAATACTAATACACAACAATCCTACTCTAAAAAAAACACAAAATATAAATAACTCCAACCCAATAAAAACCATTACCATACATACACCAAAACTCAATAAAAATACACAAAAAAATCATACACCAATACCAAAAAACAAAATACCTACTAAAACAAAAAAAAAAATAAAAATCCAAAAATTCAACATAAACACTCCATAAATCATACAAATAATCAAAACAATAAACAACCAAAACCCTCATTAATAAAAAATCAAAAAAATATCATACAACCATACATTCAAACTAAAATAAAAAACCCTAATAAACACCAAAACACCCTTAAAAACCCTTTAAAAATCAACCTATTACCCCAAACCATAAAATCCATAAACAATTCCTACTATAAATTAAAAAATACAAACAAACCAAAAACCAAAATAAAAAACACCCAAATATCTAAAACAAAAAAATATTAACATAAAACAAAAAAAATACAACAAAATTAAAAAAAAATCTTACCAACCTAAAAAAAAACAACTTAAAATAAAAACCCAACCATAAAAATTCCATAACCAAAAAACCACAAACAACCCAACATCAATAAAATAAAAATTCCAAAAAAACCAAAAAAAAAACCTATCAAAACCAAAAAACAACCATAAAAACTTCAAAAAACATTCAAAACTCCCATTAAACAAAAAAATAAAAAACCCCTTCCCCCCAAAAAATAAAAAAAAAAAATTAACCTTAAATAACATCCCCACACAATCCCAAAAATCAATTAAAAATCATACCAAAACAATTTAAACCCATAAATACAAATAATCTAAAAAAAACTCACAAAAACCACAAAACCCCACCATCCCAAAACATAAACACAATTCCAAAAAAAAAACAAATAAATAAAATAAAAAACAACCTAAAAACCCAAATCCAATTATTACCCCATCATCAACCATAATATACCAAAAAAAAAAATAAATAAACCCCAAAAAATCCAAAAACTAATAAATCTACCAAAACCAACCAAAAATTAAAAACCAAAAAACCTAAAAAAAAACAAAACAAACAAAAAACAAATAAAAAAATCCAAACACAAAAATCAACCTATAACCCAAAACTTCATTAAAAACATTATACCAAACTCAACCCAATACCCAATTCCCCTAAAACAAACTCTCCATACCTTAAAACCTTAAACCATAAACCAAATTACTCACCCCAAAAAAACCCAAAAAAAAAAACTACACACCCTTCAAAAAATCACAAAAAAATAAACAAACCAAAATTCCCCATACCCCTAAAACTTAATAATCACAAAATTACACCCCCAAAAAAATCATACTAACCACAAAAAAAAAACATTAACCAACCTTCAATAAAAATCACTCACAATCACACCCAAAATACTCCTTTCCAAATCAAAAAATAATATCCAAACCCCAAAATTAACCTCCCTCAACAAAAAAAAAATCCATTAAAAAAAAAAAAATCAAAAAAAAACCAATACACCCACTAACCCATAAACTCTATCCAAAACATAAAAAAAAAACAAAAAAAAAAATCCCAAAAAAAAACAACCATATACCAAAATCAAAAAAAATTACTCACAAATACCATACCCCCCACTCTTAAAAAAAACAACATAACCTCAAATAAACCATCCCCCAAAAAACTCAACAAAATTTATTTAAAAAAAACCATATCCAAACCAATCAACAAAACCCCCCCAATCATAATACCCAAAAAAAAAATAATCAAAAAATTCAATTAAACCTATATTTACACATAAATTAATCACTTAAAAAATCAATTTCTTCTTTAAACAAATCTAACAAAATAACCCAAAAAAAAACTAATTAAAAAAAAATTCATTAAAAAATAATAACCCAAAAACCATTAAAAATCTCTACAAAAAAATATACCCTCAAATCCCTAAATTACACCACCCATTTCAACCCATAAAAATTTTCCAACCCATTCAAAAATAATATAAAAAAAAAAATCAAAAACCCTTACAAACCCAAAAAAAAAAACTCCCTTAAAATAAAAAAAAATACTATCAACCATAAAACCATATTAACTTTTTTAAAAAAAAAATAAATCCAAAATAAAAAAACCATAAAAAAACCCAAAAACAAAAAACATAAACTAAAAACAAAAAAATTCAAAATTTAACTAAATAACACCTTTACCCAAATAAAAACCTCCACAAACCAAAAAAAATACTTAAACAAAAATCATCACTAAAATCAACCATAAAATTTTTAAAAAATAAAACTACCCAATCCACCAAAACCTAACACTAAACAAACAACCAAAAAACAATAAAAAAATAAAAAATTAACCACCCTCAAAACCCATCAAAATTCAACCAAACCCATACCCCCAACCCACTAAACAAATTTTCCAAACAAAACCACATAAAATATTACAACAAAAAAAATTAAAAAAATATACACCAAAAAACAATCCACAAAAACATCACCAAACAAAAAACAAAAACCCCCTAATAAAATAAATTAAAACAATCATAAAAAAACAAAAACCAAAAAACCCAAATCCTAAAAACATAAAAAAAACAACCCCCCCCCCCCCAAAATAAAAACCAAATTTATCCAAAATTTATAATCCACCCAAAAAAAATTAAAACTTCACAAAATCAAAAAACATAAACCAATCCCAATAAAAATAACATACAACAACAAAATACCCCATAAAAAATCCCCAAAACTACCTCCAAAAATCAAAAAAAACCCCCATAACCCAAAAACTTTACAAATAACACTTTTAAAAAAAAAACCATCCAAAATTCACAAATATAATAACCCTACAACATACTCCTCCCCATAAAATTAAACCCCCTCACTAAAATCCACCCCCCCAACCCCCCAAAATCTAACATCCCCCACCAAACACACACTAAAAACCAAAAATCAAACCCCAATCATACCACCCATCATAAAAAATCCCAATAAAACAACCAAACAAAAAAATTCCAACCCCCTAAATAAAAAAAACCAAAATACCCCCCAAAAAAAAACTAAAACATTATATCTTACAATATAAAAAATCCAAAAAACCACCTAAAATCAACATTAAAATATACCCATCCATCCTAAAAACCCCAAAAAACCTTAAAAACCCCATTCTCAAACAACATAAATCCTAAAAAATAAAAACCAAAATCAATAATAAACAATAATCCCCCCAAACCCTAAAAAAACCTAAAAAAACAAAATCCCAAAAAACTTCACCCCCCAATCCAAAAAACTTCAAAATCCAAAAAACCCCCCAAAAACACCAAACATCATTTACCAATTAATACCCCAACCCCAACCATACCCAAATATCCCCAACAACAAAAAACCACCCACAACCCCCCCCCATAACAACAACTAACCAAAATAAAAAAACCCCCCAAAAAACCACATCAAAAAAAAAAATCAAAACCCCCACACCACCACATACCAACATACCCTACCCATCAATTACCCAAAAAATTAATTATACTCCCAAAAAAAACCCAATCAAAAAACACCCTCAACTTCAACTCACTAACCAAAACCCCATAACAAAAAACTAAAACAAAATTAAAATAAACCCTAAACCAAATTACAAATTCATTAACCAACAAAACTTTCACCCCCAACCCCCAATCCAAACACCATCAAACCAAAATAAACAAAAATAAAATTACCCCCCCAACAAAATTACCCAAAATACTTAAAACCTACCACCACTTAAAACCAAACCTTCCCAAATTCTCCCCCCAAAACCAAATACAAAAAAAACAAAAAAACCCAATAAAAAACTAAAAAAAATTCCCCTCCTAAAAAACCATTACCCCCAAATCATTAAATAACAATCCAAAAAAACAAAAACAAAATTCAAAAAAAAAATTAAAAATCCCAAATAAACCCCAAAAAAACTAAAACTATCCCCCCTTCACAAAAACCATAAACCCCCCAAAAACTTCTAAACCCCATCCCCCCCACCAAATCACCACCCAAACCCCCCCCCCCCCCCCATTTCCCCCCCCCCATCTAATAATACAAAAACCCAAACATTCTTAACCACCATTACAAAAAAAATCTAAAAATCCCAAAACAAAAAATCCCAACCAACAAACAAAACCAACATAAAACCCCCCAAAACCCCCATTCCCCCCCCAAAACCCTCAAATCTAAAACACCCAAAACCAAAAAAACTCTAACCATCCCCAAAAACTATCATAATAATTAACATCAATACATCAAAAAAAACTCAAACCTAAACAATAACCCAACCCCTACAAAAAAATAAACTTAACCCCTTCCACAATACCTAACCCAATAAAAAAAAAAATCCCAAAAACCCCAAAACACCCAAAAATACCCAACATAACTAACATTTAAACAAAAAACAACTCTAACCAAAACCCCAAAAAAAAAAAAAAACACCCCCCCCAAAAAAAAATTCACCATAACCCCAATTTTAAAAACATATCAAAAACCCCCTAATCAAAAAAAAATCCACCCCCCCCAACAACCACCACCCCAAACCCTAAAATCACACCAAAAAAATCAAAAAAAAACCCCCCCCCCAATTTAAAAAAAAAAAAAAAACCCAACCAACAATTTCAAAACCAAACAAAATCCAACCATTCCATCACACTTCAAATAAACCCAAATTAAAACCCCCCCATAAAATAAAATCCAAAACAATCCAAAAATCTAACAAAAAACCTTTAATAAAAAAATAAAACTAAAAAATAACATAACCACCAAATACAAACCCCCAAAAACTCATTATACAATTCAAACCTATATCACCAAAATAAAAAAAAACCCCCCCCAAAAAAAAAACCCCACCCAAAATCCACCAACATAATCAAAAAATCAACCAAAAATAACCAATTCCCATCCAAAATCCAAAAATTAACCCCCCCCAACCCATCCCCCAAAACCAACTACCCCCCCACATTCAAAAAATACACCACCAAAAAACATACAATTTACCCCCAAAAAATCCCAAAACCACCATTAAAAAATCTACAACTTAAAAAAACATAAAAACACCAAATCCCCAAAACCCAACCCAAACAAAACAAAACAAACTCTCCCCCCCAACATTCCTAAACCCCAATAACATAACCCCAACATTAACCTAAAAATCCACAAACAAAAAAAAAAAAAAAAAATACAAACATCCAAAAACAAACCTACCAAACAATCTCACCACAAAATAAACCTCCCATAATTAACCTAAAATACAATACAATTCAAACCCCAACATTTACTAAAACAAAAATCACAATCCCCAAACCAAACCAAATAAAAACAAACATAAACAACATTAAAATCCCCCCCCAAACCCATTTAAAAAACCCCAAAATCAAATTAATCCCAAAACCAAACCCATCCCCAATACCCATCAAACAACCCCCCCCAAAAAAATTCCCCCCCAAACCAAAAACAAAAACCCAAAACCAAACCATCAATCCACTCAAACCCAAAAAAAACCCAAACAAACCACCTTTAAAAAAACCCACTCTAAATCTAATCCCAATAAAACAATAAAACTCAAACACCATTCCATAAAACTCCCCACCCCAAACTAACAAAAAAACCCACCCAAAAAAACCCCAAAACACCCCAACATCCCAAAACCCCCAAAATCCCAAACAACCAACAAAAAACCCCCCATTACCATCCAAAAAACAATACAACCAACCAAACCCCCCCACTAAAAAAAAAAAAAAAAAACATCCCCCAACAAACCAACAAACCACAAACCAAAACAACAACAAACCCACCACAAACCAACCCCTTAATAAAAACCACAATTAAAACCCCCCCAAAAACACCCACAATTTCAAAACCCAACCTATATCCCACCAACCCCAATAATACCCCCAAACCCCCAAAAAACAAAATCAAATACCAAATCAAAACCCAAAATTCCATAAAAACAACAATTTTTAACCCCATTCAAAACTCCCCCCATAACAAAAACCCCCCAAAACTTTCAACCACATCCATAAAAAAAAAATACCAACAAAACCCCAAAAAATTACCCCAAACCCAACAAATACAAATACAAAAAACAAAAACCCCACAACCCCCCACCACCAAAAATAAAAAATAACCCCCCCACACACCCAAATAAAAACCCAAAACCCCAAAACCCCACCCCACTCCCATTAAAACAAATTAAATCCTACAATACTAACAACCCCCCCCAAAACCCCCCCCACCCTAAAAAAAAATCCCCCAAAACCAACAAAAACAAAAATCCCAAAAATCCCCCAAAAAAACATCAATAAAAATAACCAAAACCCTTCACAACAATTATCCAAATCATCAACTTATTCATCCAATAAATAACCTAACTAAATAAAAATCCCAACAACCATAATAAAATAAAAAAACCTAACATTCCAAAAAAAAAATAACAAAAAAAAAACAAAAATTAACCCAAAATAAATAAAACTAACCCCCCAAAAATCCCCTAAAAAACAAAAAAAAATTCAATAATCCCATAAAAAACCATTAAATAAAAACTCCTAAAAAAACCCCAAAATAAAAAAAACCACAAACAATCAAAAAAAACTTAAAAACCCTAAAAAACTTCTACCCAATAACAACCACAAAAACATCCTTCCAAATACCAAAAACACAATCAACACTAACCAAATAATATCCAAAATAACCAAAAAAATACAAAAAAAAAAAAACACTCAAAACCAATAAAAAAAATCCCAAACATTCAAACCCAAAAACCCATACCCAAAAATAATCAAAAACTATACATCCATACAAATAACCTTATTTACCCCTACAAACCCAAAATACATACAACATTCAATCCCTAAACCTTAATAATAATAAAATTTCCTAAAAAACAAAAATCAACCCACATAAAAAACAAACTCAAAAAAAAAAACCAAAATCAAAACACTTACCCATCCCATATCCCCCCAAATTAACAATACTAAACAAAACATTCAAAACTATAAATTCAAAACAACAAAAACATAACCTAACCCCAAAAATATCTAATAACAAAACCCAACAACCCAAACAAAAAATTAAACAATCATTTAAAAACACCAAAAAAAAATCCTAACTACATATCCATCCCTAACCCCCAAATTTCCCCAAAAACCCAAACACCAAAACCAACTAACAATACCACCCTAAACAAATAACAAAAAAAAATATTATAAAATCAACCAATCCTAAAAAAATCATCCAAACCTTACAAATAATTTTACTCAAAATCAAAAACATCACAAAAAATACCATACCACAAATAATTCCACCTTAAAAAATTATCTCCAAAACAAACCCAAAAATCACATATTCACAAACCAATTCTATTAAACTATAAAATCCAAATAAAAACCCCAAATACTTCCAACCTTATCTACAAAACTATTATCTATATTAAACTCTACCATAAATTTAAAACTTAACTTATAACTCAAAAAACCAAACCCCTTCAAAAAATAAATATCCATAAAACCTTTCCCCCCAACCCACCCTAAATTAAATAACTTCACCCATACATAAATCCAAAAAAAAATCCCAATCTAACATCAACCCAATTCTAATATAAATAATTAAAAACCATAAATACCTTCAATTCCCAAAAAATAACCTAAAATTAAAAAAACACCCCATAAAATCACCAAAAAAACCCACCCAAAATCTACAAATATCCTTAAAACTATACAATCAAACCTATACAATAAAATAAAAAAAAAAACAACATAACCAAAATACTCAAAATTAACTTAATTTAATAAAAAAATATCTTTCAACAAAACCTCCAAAACAAATTTCTAAAACTATAATCTACAAAAAATAAATCAAACACCCACTAAACACATAAAATATCACATCATACAAAACCCAAACAAAACAATCCTAAAAAACATTAAAATTATCACTAACATAAATATAAATGTACCCGAACTTTCACACACTACCAAACTCTAAAAACCCAATCTACAAATCTATAAAATACTAATATTCATTAACACCACTAACAATCCTCCCCCATAAGAAACAACCTCAACATTAAATCAAAAAACTTACACCAAAATCACCCTCATCAAATATAAATTCATAATCATAATCACCAAACCTTACAACAAAAATCAACCTGGTGGTTAAGGGTCACTTTCGAATCGTCTACACTTAATGTCACAATTCACATTGTAAAATAGACGTTTACACTCACCCCAAATGGGATATACAATCTCCTTGCTCAGTATAATGGACACATTGACTAGCTGCTTCGAACCTGTGGTCTAGGGTAGTTTCAGAATCCGTCTTATGACTTGTGTTTTCTGATTCCTTAAGTTTTCAGTCTTTGTAATAACACGTATTTTAAATTGCAGGTTCTCTTTTAAATTATAAAGACGCCCAAATACTTCGAGTTATCATATGTATACTCAGGGAGAATAACTATTCAGAGAGACTAATATATATATATATATACATACACACTACTGTTTCTATAACCCATCTATCAGTTCGTCCTCATTGGAGAGTTGACATCATTTGTAACAACCGGATATTTTCCAGAGTTTCTAGAAGTGTTCCCCTCTCTTAAAACGGTAAACACCAAGGACCCTCACATATTCAATATTTGTAGTAAACCCTATATATATATATATATATAAACGTTCCAGCCAAGCGGGAAATAGGACTGTTTTCTGCGCCCGCCCTCAACACTGCAAGAGTTGTCGCAACGAAATTATTCAGTTGTAGTTCCTGTATCTAGAATCACATTCCCCTGTGCACCATCGGAGGAAGAGTGCTAGTTTTTTTAGAACAGTGAAGACAACCCTTTATGACTCATATCGTCACCAGGATTTATCGTGGAAGTAAACTTATTCGACGTTCACCTCATTGTTTTTTTCTTTTTTCTTTTGTGTGATGAACTGGCGCCAATGCGTATCCTCGACAGCTGGGATGATACATTAGTCAACAGAACTAGTAGGGATTATGTTCATGGAATAAATGTACCAAGGGATAACACAGACCCAAAGGAACAAAATCAAATTAGGTAAGAGTGTGAGAGGTGGCCACATGAATGAGAGAGCGTGTGTTGATTTTATTGTTGCTAGAAATTATCTATTAATCTTTGGTGGTTTGATTTGATTCTGTTTACTTTACTTGGTCTTTTATTGTACCAATACTGTTATTCTGTAAACTTAGTGCTAACCTTCAACCTTTGGGTAAATATTTTCTTTGGGTTATTTTCCTTTATACGACGAAGGTGCGCCATCGTTCTTTATTTTCCTATGTAACTGCTTTTCTTGATATTCTTTGGGTAACTTGATGTTGTAAAACAGTTTAGTGATAATAAACAACAAGAAAACTTAACTTTGTGTGTTGGTCAGACCCATACCCATTTATCCATAGTTTTTTCACGTTTGTGTGTCATTGTAGTCACATATTGTTTTGCGTGTGTAGAGTAACCTGTTCTTTCTTTTGAGAGGGAGGCAAAGACTGTCACATAATAAAGCATAGTTGTACGGATATGCTGGATGAGAGTAACCTACTCACTCCAGAGACATATCTTTCCCTCAACCTACCACCTGCGAAATCTATTTTCTATACATCCTCGTGTATCACTCAACCTTTACTCTTTACTTAGACCTGGCCCAATAAACCAATTAACCGACAGTACGACACTAGGACAGAACTAGTAGGAGCATAAAATATGCCAAATATTAGAACAATGAGCGTGAACAATGAAGAAATAAATCGGTAATGCAGGAGAGAACGAAGAATGTAGAAGGACGTACACAATATCGTCACAGACATCTTAGTTGTATGTTATATGTTAGGTCAAAGGTACGAGGGAATTAATGAACACATTTTCCTTATCTTGCTCTTAATCGAGCACGTGGTCCACTTAGCAGCAGAATCCCTCTCACGAGGACATAGTCTCTTGTTCTCTATGAGTCGAATCTTTTACTCACAAGTATTTCTGTAGATGATTACACAATTATCAACATTTTCATCTAATTTACTTTCTACCTTTCCCAACGGTGTCACAATGACCTGGGGTCGCGCGTCACGCGATATTTTGACCCTTCACCGCTAGATTACTATAGTTAGCATGTCACGTCACATCTACGGTACTAAAATTCATTTTATTCGTGAACTGCATAATATAGCACCCGGGTCTTGTCTTTGAAGTGAAGTTAACATTGGGTAAACTGTCATACAGCACCCGAGTCTTGTCTTTGAAGTGAAGTTAACATTGGGTAAAGTATCATACAGCTTGACTTCTCTCCCCTCTCTGCTCTCTGTATTGCAGGAAACAGGAAATCTGGCAGAGTTAACAACTGAGTTGCTTGGACGTATAAGTAGCCTGAATCCATCTGCCTGAGAATTTCGTTGTACGGAGCCCATGTCACACACGTGTTTGCTCTTTCTGGTACGTGTTGCGCTCAGTTTACGGTCAAGATTATTTTGTTTTGTGATGTGTTATGTGTAAAATGTTAAGTTACGTTCCTATATAACAGTTTACAACACAAAACAAAACTCAAAATACCTATCAATATAATTTTGAATGGGAACATAACAATTTTTTTTAAGTGTACAAGATATATCTATGTTTAATGTGGAAGCACCTATACTATTGTCAGGAACATTAATGCCAATAGACATTTTAAAACTGTTTATTCTGAATTTGAAATTAATTTTCCACCTAACCCTGTAAACATAATGTTGTGAAGGAATGTTTACATAGCTCAGTATTTTTAAAATATCGGTTGATGTAAAAGTCATTCCATAATTTTTAAAGTTTTTTTCCTCACTTGTATCTACTGGATATTCACAAAACAAATGTCAAAACGAGGAACTGCCATTCGACTAATACATAAATTGCGTCTTCTTATTTCCAGAAACGAAACAAAATCAAACTTTGTTAATATACTAATGTGACCATGCAGAGAACACAAATTGTCTCACGCTAAGCTGTCATGTTAATGTGGAATAAATATTTTATGTAATTTTTTTTAAATTTAACTATTTCATGTAATAAAAAAAAACTACTCACATTTAATTTTTTGGTCTGCAGTTGCCGTGAAGCGAAGTGGGGAGCTGCAGTTTTAGTTCTTGAGTCAAGTCTGTCGCACTGTCTGCTCTGTTGTTGAGTCACGTTTGTCGCACTGTCTGCTCTGTTGTTGAGTCAAGTATGTCGCACTGTCTGTTGTCTTGTTGAGTCAAGTCTGTCACACTGTCTATTGTCTTGTTGAGTCAAGTCTGTCGCACTGTCTGCTCTGTTGTTGAGTCAAGTCTGCCGCATTGTCTGCTCTGTTGTTGAGTCAAGTCTACCGCACTGTCTGCTCTGTTGTTCAGCCAAGTCTGTCGCAGTGTCTGTTGTCTTGTTGAGTCAAGTCTGTCCCACTGTCTGTTGTCTTGGTATGTCAAGTCTGTCCCACTGTCTGTTGTCTTGTTGAGTCAAGTCTGTCCCACTGTCTGTTGTCTTGGTAAGTCAAGCCTGTCCCACTGTCTATTGTCTTGGTAATTCAAGTCTGTCACACTGTTTTACTCTTGTTGAGTCAAGTCTGTAACACTGTCTGTTGTCTTGTTGAGTCAAGTCTGTCCCACTCTCTGTTGTCTTGTTGAGCCAAGTCTGTCCCACTGTCTGTTGTCTTGTTGAGTCACGTCTGTCCCACTGTCTTTTGTCTTGTTGAGTTAGTCTGTCCTATTGTCTGTTGTCTTGGTAAGTCAAGCCTGTCCCACTGTCTGTTGTCTTGGTAAAACAATTCTGTCCAACAGTCTGTTGTCTTGTTGAGTCAAGTCTGTCCCACTGTCTGTTTTCTTGTTGAGTCAAGTCTGACACACTGTCTGTTGTCTTGTTGAGTCAAGTCTGTCACACTGTCTGTTGTCTTGTTGAGTCAAGTCTGTCCCAATGTCTGTTTTCTTGGTAAGTCAAGTCTGTCCCACTGTCTGTTGTCTTGGTAAGTCAAGTCTGTCCCACTGTCTGTTGTCTTGTTGAGTCAAGTCTGTCCCACTGTCTGTTGTCTTTTTGAGTCAAGTCTGTCACACTGTCTGTTGTCTTTTTGAGTCAAGTCTGTCGCACTGTTTTATTCTTGTTGAGTCAGGTCTATCCCACTGTCTATTGTCTTGTTGAGTCAAGTCTGTCACACTGTCTGTTGTCTTGTTGAGTCAAGTCTGTCACGCTGTCTGTTGTCTTGGTGAGTCAAGTCTGTCGCACTGTTTTATTCTTGTTGAGTCAAGTCTGTCCCACTGTCTGTTGTCTTGTTGAGTCAAGTCTGTCCTACTGTCTGTTGTCTTGTTGCAGGATTTCTGTAATATTGTCTCTTGGTCTTCCATTGCAGGGGTCGGCAACCAGTCGATTGTTGTCTGCTGTTGTCTGTTTATATAACAATATAAATTTTTATGTGTCAGGCAGTCCTAGAAGAAATAAGTGAGACCCTTGAGATGTGCATATATAGAAAATGGGGCACGTCTCATGGAAAGGGAAGGAAACAAATAAAGAAGTCATAGGAAACGTTTGAATGAAAAAAGAATTAACGAAGGAAATCAAAATTAGTCAGCAAAAACATTTTGGCCATGTAAAAAGACATAACACCGGACACTGAAGACCATAAGAGAAGGCAGGGTTGAAGGCAAACGAGCAAGAGAAAGACATGGCTATAAGTGGGAAGATAACATCAAGAGATTTAAAGGAAAAGTGCACCATCAAGACAAGAGACAGAAAAGTACACCATCAAGACAAGAGGCAGAAGACGTTAGACATCCACTACAGCCGATTTTCGATCTAAAGGTGGCACCTGACGATAATGAGGCACTCCTAAGAAATAACGAAATAAGAAATAACATCTGTTTCTCTCTTTATTAATATATATATATATATATTGTTTATTCTGAGATTCTCAGCCCCGTAAACGGCAGATTTATATTGTTTGTTGATAAAGCCAATCCAATGTTCTCAAGTCAACGAGATGTTAAAGAGCGCGTACAAGCTGTTCTGTCGACCACAACATTTTTTTAACACTTAATTTTTCAACAAAAAAGTTGGAAGTAAGTTTTCAAGACGCTTAAAAAAATTATGGGAAACACTGCATATTTAATTGACAAGAACCCTTTATCATTTGTTGATCAAAAAGTGATTGAAAACGACTGTTGTGACTGTTGTCTTTCCTAACCCAAGAGCAGAGGCAAGTACCCATTTACAACTGTGTAGACCAGAGCATGAAGCTACCAGGTTATTAACGCAGTAACTTTTCTCCGAGTGGCAAGACATCAAACTACTTTTCCAGTCGGCTGGTCTAGTAAACCAGTGTCGTAAATTTTAAAAGATAGGTATAGAGATTTATCTGGTCCCGTCTGAGTAGAGCAGAATGGTGGGGTATATGAGAAAGAAAGGTGTTAGAATAGATTCCACGAGTGAAATAGATTAAGGTGAAGATCCGTCTCTGGATTGAGTGTTCACACTCTGCATTCCAAATAACTTTTTCAGGTTGCCCTTTCTTTGTGAGGTCAGTAAGAAGTGCTGTTAGGCCATTAACATTTTAAATGAACTTTTGGTAGTACCCACACAGTGATAGAAACGAACGCGCGTCTTTCTTCGTTTTCGGCCTCTTCGCTGCACGTATTTTCTCAACGTTTTTGGCAACTGGCCACATGCAACCGTGAGAAATAGTATGCATTAGGAAGTCAAGCTTTTCAAATCCGATTAAACATTTGCTAGGTCTGGCTGTCAGGCCCGTTTCCTGTAGTCTCCTGAGGAGCATAGCGACCGTAGCAATATGTTCTTTGTAGTTTTCCGTTGCAATTAGCATTTCATCCATGAAATTGTGGATATGTGGACTTTGCAAGGGGTCTAAAAGCTTTCTCAACATCCTAGTGAAGACTCCTGGTGTGTTGTGCAAACCGAAAGGCATAATGTTGAAAGTATAGTGTCCTTCACTGGTGCTAAAAGCTAGCAGGGGTTTTATTTCCTCCTTGACTGGTATTTGGTAATAACCTTTAATCAGGTCAATCTTGGAGAAAATTCTTGCCTTGCTAAGCTTGGTGAACAGCTCAGAAGCGCTCTGCAGGGGCTCAGGCTGGAATTCCTTTAAGGTGTTAAGTAAACGGTAATCAATACATAGCCGAACTTCCTTACTAGGTTTCTGCAACAGTACGACGCTAGATCTATATGGCGATGTAGACTCGCTAATGATCCCAGTATGGCGTAGTCTGTCTATCTCTTCGCGTAATGTGTCTGCTTTCGCATACGGAATGGAATAAACTCTGGTTCGCACAGATGTCTCGTTTGTCATTTTCATATGAAACTCTACGAGTTGTGTTCGACCGGGTATGTCCGTTAAGACTGCTGTGTACTGTTTCAGTAGTGCTCTCGTTTCTGTCTGTTGTGCGTTTGAAAGAGTGTCGCCGAATTTGACATCGTTGAAAGATTCCGTTTGTTGCAGTGGATAGTCCATGCAACTATCGTCATATTCCTCATCTTCTGTTGCTATGGCGACCGCCATGAGATGTTCGGGAGAAGGCACCGGTCTTTCCAAATATTTCTTTAACAGATTTATGTGGTAGACTTTTTCCTTTCCTTTAATAGAGATCTTGTAGTTAGTTCTCGAGATCTTTTTAAGGACGGTAAACGGCCCTTGTCATCCGATACGTAGTTTGTTGTTTCCGGTTGGAAGTAGCAACAAAACTTTCTCTCCTGGTTGCAATTCTCTCTCTTTGGCTGCTCTATTGTATCGTTTAGCTTGCTTCACGCGTGCTCGCTTAAAGTTGGTTGTTGCTAGATTCCATCCTAGTTGTAACCTTCACTTAAGTTCCGATACATATTTACTTGCTGAGACGACTGTCTCATCAGCCTTCTGGTCTGTCAGTGACCGGAGTAAGGCTTCGAGCTGGCCCTTAATAGGTCTGCCAAATAAGAGTGTAGCTGGTGGTAAACGTGTAGAGGCCTGTGGGACTTCCCTGTAGGCTAATAAGGCCGCAGGAATGAAAAGGTCCCAATCTTCAGGTTTCTATTTTCCCAGCATACGTAACATCATGGTGAGGCTTCCATTATCTACTAACCCACTTCCGGCCGGATGGTACGGGCTGGTGTGTATGTGTTTGGTACTCATGATCTTAAAGATCTTTTCCATTAACAGGCTACGGAATTGGGATCCATTATCCGGTAAAACGTGTTGAGGGAATCCCAACCGTGTACAAATCTACACTAGGGCTTCGGCGACATGCTTGGAATCCATGCATGTTAGCGGTATAGCTGCTGCCCACATAGTGCATGTGTCGACTTCTTCTTCTTCTTCCGTCCTTAGCCACCGACCGTCAAAGCAGTCAGAGGCCATTACGCCTAGTGGCGTCTTAGGGCAACAGCAGATAGGTTTTTTTGCCATTGTTTCCCATCACGCCTAGTGGCGTCTTTAGGGCAACGGCAAATCAACCCATTTGCTGTTGTTTCCGTAATCGAAGTGACTGGCAAACGGGTGATCAGCCCGTTAAAATGTGTCGACTAAGGTCAGGATAAACCTGCTCCCTCTTTTAGTCCTTTCTATTAGTCTTACAATGTCGACAACAACCCGTTCAAATGGTGTCCCCACTATTGGCATTTCACCCATAGGAACTGGGGGTGTCCAATGCTTGGGTGCCACACGTTGGCACTTGGCGCAGGCTTTCACGATTCTGATAATATCAGTGTTCATTCCTGGCCACCAATAGTGAAACGATATTCTCTGAATAGTGGCGTTTTGTCCCATATGCCCCCTAAAGGGAAGAGAGCGCCCCATTTCTAAGATTTGGTCTCTGTACTGCGTCGGTACTAGGAGCTGATTATGTCCCTGTTCAGGGTTACCCGTTCTACGATACAATACTCCATCCTTAGAAAAGATGTCTCTGTTGTGTCTGGGGTCCTTGGCCATGTGCAGTTTTCTAAAGCAGGGCTCCAAGTTAGGGTCCTTTTGTTGCGCCTCTTTTAGTTCCTTAGGCAACATGTTAGACGTGAGAAATGAAAGACGACATGGAGGCATCTTGAGCGTCCGTCGTAGGGCAAGAGGATTTGGTGGGAATTAGTTAAAGCTCATTGACCCTTAACGGGCGTAGAAGTAGTGAATGATTTTACGAATGAATGCATGAGTTATTGAATGAATGATTGAATGAATGATTGAATGAATGATTGAATGAATGATTGAATGAATGATTGAATGAATGATTGAATGAATGATTGAATGAATGACTGAATGAATGATTAAATGAATGATTGAATGAATGATTGGATGAATGATTGAATGAATGATTGAATGAATGGTTGAATGAATGATTGGATGAATGATTGAATGAATGATTGAATGAATGATTGAATGAATGATTGAATGAATGATTGAATGAATGATTGAATGAATGATTGGATGAATGATTGGATGAATGAATGAATGTAACAGTTCCACACTTTGTTTCCACCCAGCAGGTAGCAATTCATCAACAAGAATGAATTTGGCCACTGCCATTACGATACTCATCGTGAGCCTAGCGTACACAACTTCTCTGGCGGGTAAGGTTAGTCATTAGTTTTGTTGTTGTTGTTTGTGATGTGCCACTGTGACAACGAATTAATGCCATTGTTTTGTGACCACGTTGTAATGCCGTTGTTTTGTGACTACGTTGTAATGCCTTTGTTTTGTGACTACGTCTTAAAGCCTTTTTTACTGTGTGTTGAGCGAAGGTGAGAAATGGAGAAGGGTCAACTGAGGATACATGCTGCAGATAGACAGAAGACATGTAACAGGTGTTCTCACAATAATGCGATGTTACGTACCACAAACAGGAGTGTGACAGGGATGCCTCTTGTCTCCAATTCTTTTCTTACTAGCAATAGACTGGGTTATGAGATCATCGACAACACACAACAGAAATGGAATCCAGTGGACTTTGACTGAGCAGTTCGATGATCTGGATTTTGCTGATGACTTGGCTCTTCTGTCCCATAACCGTAATAAGATGCAGGACATATTGAAAACACTCGATGCGAGGTCACAGCAATTGGGTCTGAAAATACACAGGGAAAAGACTAAAATAATGAGAATAAATGCAGGTAATGATAACAGGGTTGAACTTGAAGAAACACCAATACAAGATTGTTAGCCCCTTTTTCTACTTGTTCTTGGTTAGTGGTAGTTATGGAAAGGGTACTAGCATCTTCACGCGAATGTTCAATATAAGTAATCGATGTGCTGTTCAAATCAAACTCCAACAAGTGGTAGGCAAATTGGCCAATATGACGATACTCAACTCGTGGTTAAAAAATAGTTCATACACTTTATTCACGTTGTACAGTGGACGATACGAAACAGTACTTTGATGCATTGACGATCAACAAGAATACATGACGGTGAAATCTGGCGTAATGTTCATAATGGCAATATATCTTTCCGGTTAGATCCTTACAAATATTCCATAATCAATTTATGATTGAGCATATTGAATTAATGAAGTACATTATATGAGTAGGCAGTTAGATCAAACGGTAACTTTCATTTGTCCCTTATCCTTGAACATGATCACGAGATCCCCGTTATGTCCTCTCACATCTGAGGTCTCTCGGATGAGTAAGTTCCTAACTTTAATGGCCTCATGATTAAACATTATAAAAATATTTCAACATATTGTCAAGTGACGACATCCATTAACGCCTAGACAGATAATATAACTATATTTGATTCACCTCTGTTATACCGCCGATACTTTCAGTCCGGCCACTTTGGATAAGTAATAACGTAGAGTCCATTCCATTTTTATATAACGTTTATCCCTTGAATATCTTCAAGATTTCCTAGCCATCAACGCGGCGACTACTTTCCTTGTCTGATACCAGTGTTGTACGAGTATCAGCTGGAGGTCACACGTAAAAAAGACGAATAATAATTCCTACAGGAATTATAGATTAAGAATCTATTACCTTGCTGAGATGACCGAAAGGGCTATGACTTGACTTGCAGGAAGCCAGTCATCCAGCACGAATAGTAAGTTTGAATAGAGGACTCCAAAGTCATCAGACAATCCGTCTGGAAATAGAACCATCGCCTTGGTTCATGGCCAGATACGTCATCTGGCCTCTCTCTGGCAACAGAACGCGCTAATTTCCCAATATCAAAAATGTGCGTTCTCTTGCGCAATAAACTATAATACTCACAACAGAGTTGGTGTGTACATATAGTTAACATATGCAGGACCTGGGACTGCGTTTATATGTTAATGCCTGTTAAGGACATAAAATGTACGCAACAAAGATGTAGAATCGTATACATATCTTGGCAGAAATATACACAAAGTTAGAGTGACAGACAGCGATATCAAAATACACTCCTCTTAGCTCTTGCACATTATTTAGGCCCAACGTTCTTCCTTCTCTTATTATTGTTCTTCTGAGTGTTTCTTTTGGTCTTCCTTTTTTCCGCTTACCCTCAGGAACCCAAGTGAGCGCCTGTAGTGGTATTCTGTTGTTTTGCATTCGTAGGACATGACCGATATATGACCATCGTCTTTTCCTTATATAGTCGGAGACATATTTCTGCCTAGAGTCTTCTCTTATTTGTCGATTAGTCTTGAATTCTTTCCAACTGATGTTCATGAGTTTTCTAAGACATTTGTTCTCGAATGTATTCAGCTTGTTCTCCAATGATTTTGTTATTTTCCAACTCTCACAGCCGTATGTTAACACTGAGATAACATTTGAATTAAACAGACGAAGCTTGGTATGTATATTCAATGATCGTAATATTTCCAAATGTTAGATAATCTATTGAAGGCGCTAGCTGCCAAAGCAATTCTAGTATGGATTTCTCTTGTTGTGTCACCATCCTGAGTCATTTTACTGCCTAAATAATTGAAACTTTCAACTTTCTGTAGTTTTTCCCCGTTCAAGATGATATCAAAGGTCTCGTTAGAAAAGTTCATAGCTTTAGTTTTAGAGGCATTTATTTGGAGACCAATTTTAACCGAGAGATGACACAAATTATTTATTGCTTCTTGGGATTGTCTTGGTGTTGAACTTAAGAATGCTACATCATCTGCGAAATCCAGGTCCCCCAGGAATTTTCCATTTGTCCATTTTATACCCAATTGTTCATTGTGGATATCAAAATAAGAATACAAAATGCAAGAGGAGCTTTCATTGCATTGGGAAATATATGGAGATCAAGAGAAATCGGATCCAACACGAAAATAAGAATCTTCAACTCAAATGTAAAGTCAGTCCTATTGTATGGCTCGGAGACACGGAGAACAACAAAGACAACAACCAAAAAGCTACAGACTTTCATGAATTGGTGCTTGCGTAGAATAGAGGGATTAAAATGGTATGACAAGGTTACCAACGTGGAACTGAGGACAAGAACTAGACAAGTGCCAGTGGATCAAGAGATGAGAAGAAGGTGATGGCGATGGATAAGACACACACTGAGGAAACCTGTTGATAGCATTACAAGGCAGTCCTTGTTCTGGAACCCCCAGGGCAAGAGAGGCAGAGGTAGACCAAGAAGCACATGGAGAAGAGAGCTGGAAACAGAGGTGAAAATGATGAGGAGAACGTGGAAAGAACTTGAGATGTTGGCACGCGACAGGAGAACTTGGCATGTGTTTGCTGAAGGCCTATGCTCCTTTGGGAGTGGAGGGTTATGATGATGATGACGTACCACTCACTGATTGAGAAACGAAAAACTGCCTGGCGTTAGGGTAATTTTGTAACACGTAAAGATACTAGGCAATTTGGTCTCTCAAGCTATCTAGTTTACAACAGCACACAACACGTAGACAACAATCCTAACTCACGAGGGCGATACGCCATTTAGGGAGGGAGTAAATGTGTTGCACGCACAGAGAGAGAGAGAGAGAGAGAGAGAGAGAGAGAGAGAGAGAGAGAGAGAGAGAGAGAGAGAGAGAGAGAGAGAGAGAGAGAGAGAGAGAGAGAGAGAGAGAGAGAGAGATTCCTGTCAGGTCGGTATACAAGCAATATAGAAGGTACGTCCTACACAGGAAGAAACTTTTATTAATGAAGTTTTCCTCAGCAGGACGTATCTTCGACATGTCAGATCTATTTTTAAATTACATTGTCATTCGCGGGGGGTGTCTGGAGAAACAAACATAGAACATGGCTGATGTACCTTAAGGCAGGGTCGTACATGGAGGCCCTAATATGAGCTTGTGTTGGGGTGGGGGGGGGGTGGGGGGGTGGGGGGTAGCGGGGGGGATAGCCTCGTCATGTAAAACATAAAAGTGGCACAGAATCCACCGCTGTAAGTGTATGTGAGCGCTTGTGTAGGCTTCCTGTCATGGGAACCGCTACAGTGCCGCGTTAGCAGCGTAAAGGTTAAAGGTGGTGATAATTGTTTTATATATTATTATAAATGATAAATTATATTATAGTTTTATGTTAGATTTGTTATGTTGTACATTATATACAGTATCTTGTATGTTCTAGCCTTTGTTGTAAACCGTGTGTCGGGCCTTCTGATTACAGATGATCTTTACCGGTAATTTTTCTCCGTTCATTTCCAAAAAATGGCATGTGGAACTTGCTACGCCCACGAAAGTTCTGTGCCTTACTCCCCGTTTATGGGTGTACACCACTTTGAAGTGAAGAGAGTAATGGACAATCAGTAAACATGCAAGAACATTGTTGGTGATGCCACAGAGATGTGGTTTTACACAAAAATGTTAAAAGAATACCATAAACAGTTAAAACATAAGTAATGATGATGTCCTGACAGAGGCTAGTTCATACAAAAAGCTTATTTCTCATGTTAGAAAGAAGCAATCCACTGTCTGTGGGCATGTTATGAGAAGAAAAAAAGCAGAAATATATTGAGACAACAGGAACGATTGAAGGATAACACAGGACGTCAAAGAGAGTATAATTATTTTGTCTTTGTCATATCTTTCTGTTACTATATACGCCTGGCAGTGACACCACTGCCGTATAAAGAACTTTATTAAGGGGGGTGGTTAATTAAAAAAAAATTTTATGGACTATTTTGGTACCGGTACAGTATAATTTCCACCCTGGGGGGGGGGGGGGGGTTTGACCCCACGTATCTACGGCTCTGATGGGCATATGTCTACTTCTGGTCCTACAGATAACCCATGCTGCTTTATCCCACGGCTTTCATATTCTGAGATTTATCTGACCTACATACATATCACCCAACCCATGTCTCTCTGTTCTAATGTTTGTCTCCCCTATAGACCACCCACGCTGCTATCCATACCTTTCTGTTAAAATGTTGGTCTGGCCTACAGAGAAGCCACGTATTTCTCTTCTAATGTTGGTCTGACCTACAGAGAAGCCACGTATTTCTGTTCTAATGTTTGTCTGTCCCTCAGAGAATCCATGCTGCTCTTACCCTTGTCAGAATCAAGGAATCTGTCTGACCGGCAAGGAGCCTGGATCATATAGTTGTGATTGCAGTAAGCATAACTACTATGGACGCCATTGTGAAACTCGTAAGTATAGAACGAACGAACGAACTTTATTTTCAAAGGGTTAAGAATTGGGCACGCTCGCCCGTCTGACATTCTGCCCTTCCTCTCTCTCTCTCATCATGTATACTGTATCCTTTCATCCTTACATTTACTTTAAGCATTACTAAGGCATTTATCATTATAAAAGTAATATTACATTTGCAATAATCACCATAATTAAAGTATGTTTTTAAAATAAAGAAAACAAAAATAAAGAATTACAACAACAAAAATTAACGGAAAAAAAAATAATAATAATAAAAAAATAAAAACAAACAAACAAACAACAAGACTGATAAATATCGAATTCCTCATACAGTAAGTTAGTGATTTGCGACATATTCAGAGGTGTGTTATAAGAACTCGTGAAATATTCAAACGGTCTGCTACTGAATGACTCAGGGGCTCGATGTTTTTTCTTCACGAGAGGTGAGCAGCTTTGAGTCTCATAGCAGATATATATATAAGAGGGGAGTTCAGAAAGTAATGCACCACATCGTTTTTCTCAGGAGCTGTTTATTAAAAAAGCATGAAATTTATACACAATATACATGGATATGTCATGTAAACATCGATTTTATTCAACATAATCCCCATCAACTTGTAGGGCTTTATGCCAGCGCGAAACAAGTGCATATATTCCTAGCCCGTACCAGATTTTGTCTTGATCATGTAGCCATTTCTTCGCTGCATGAATCACTCCTTCATCATCTTCAAACCTTGTCCCACGGAGTGCATCTTTAAGTGGACCAAATAGATGAAAATCAGAGGGTGCCAAATCGGGACTATAGGGTGGATGCGTTAGTACAGTCCAACCCAATTTGGTGATTGCTTCCCATGTTGCCAGACTTGTGTGAGGTTGCGCATTGTCGTGAAGGAGAAGCAGGTCTGATGGATTCTTGTGCGGCCGAACTCTGCGAAAACGTTGATTGAGTTTTTTTCAATTTCTTAATGTAAGCTTGCGAATTCATTGTCTCTCCTCTTGGCATAACGTCCACAAGAATCACACCTTCAATGTCCCAAAAGACAGTGATCATGACCTTTCCAGCTGAAGGAATTGTGTTGAATTTCTTTCTTCGTGGTGATTGCGGATGATGCCACTCCATTGACTGTCTTTTTGTCTCAGGTTCAAATTGTTGTGCCCAGATTTCGTGACCTGTAAAGATCTTAGCCAAAAAGTTCTCTCCATCAGCATTGAAACGATCCAACAATTCAGAAGAAATTGCTTTCCTTTGGATCGGTGGTCATTTATGAGACTTCGAGGAACCCATCTTGCGCAAACCTTAGAAAATCCGAGAGTTTTTATAACTGCATTTGCACTACCAATGCTGACTGACAGCTGTAAGGCCAATTGTTGAGTAGTGATTCGCCTATCAGTAAGAATAATGCCCTCAGCGCATTTCAACATTTCTGCGTTGGTGGCTGTGGCAGGACGTCCACAGCACGGCCGATCAAGCAGCTCCGTATCTCCACTTCCTGATTCTTTGATTCTCTGAACCCAGCGACTGACTGTACTCCTGTCGACTGCAAAACTTCCATACACATCACATAAACGCTTGTGAATGTTCACAACAGTTTCCTTCTCTGCAAGGAGAAATTCTATCACAATTCGCTGCTTATAACGCAAGTTGCTAACACGCTCCATTTCAACGGTTTAGGGCAGCCGTATTATTTGGCCGGTTGCAGTGCAATTTGGTGCACACAATTGGAACATGCCATATTTGAAGTGTGCAAAATTTCATGCTTCTATCTTCATTATTAGCTGAGAAAAACGATGTGGTGCATTACTTTCTGAACGCCCCTCGTATATATAGGTAGATATATAGAACTATATATCTCGTATATCGAGACATTCGGAAGCTGCCGTTTGGCTGACGAAAGTTGACGAACGACTGAGGTCATGTGACCGGCTGGAAATTTAGGCGCCAACGGAGTCGCGGGGCATTGCGGGCTCATCTGTCGTCCTGGATGGACGTTCGCTACTAGACAATTTCTGTCTACCCTGGTATGGAGTTTTTTCGGAAGACATTGTTTCACCATGATTGTCTTCTCCTGTGCCAATAGTTGAGAGTTAGTTAGTCTCACGGGCGTATTTTTGTGACCGGTAGTTTGTAAGTCCGATCGATTTTTGGTAGTTATTAATCGTCTTTATGACTTAGCCTGGTTTTCGCCGTTTATACGAGTGGGACTCACATTGGAGTAGTCCGGCGCCATTTTGCCTGAAGATGTACTAAGGTTTAGCTTGTAGTGGTTATGTATTCATTCATTATGTATTCCCCATGGTCGTGTTTTGGCCAAGTGGTTTTGTGATTTAAAAAAAGAGATTGTAGCTGTTAAGCTGTGTTATTTCATTACGTCAGCCAGTGTGCGTGTAGTCATCCTCTGGCATATACGAGTCAGCTTTATAGTAAATCCACACGGCAGTGGTATAGCCCTACGAGTGAGGGGTAGCCAGCTAGCACCTTCCCCCACCCGGCTAGAGGTTCTGACAGCTGGGGAGCTCGTAGTCTTTTTAATTGACACCTTAGTTAGTTAGTAGTAACGAATTTCATAACAAATATAAGTTGTCACGTATTGTATATATAATTCTACTTTTTCCCTCGTAGACGGTCTTTCGTCTGATATTATGCGACTAACATTTGTGGTTGTATCACTGTGGGTGTTCTTCATCTGTTATTTACGTGTTTGTCACTGCAGCTATATAGATTTAGTGAGTTATTGCTGCACTTTTGAGAGTGCGCTTATGGTATACTGATTTGAGTTATTGAACAGCAGTCACATCATTACTCATACATTGTAGGTCACTGGTTCAATACCAGGGGACAAAGAGGAGAGAGAATTAGAGTTACAAGAGAGGAAGATGAAATAAGAAAAAGAGGTACAAGAGATGAAACTGAAAGAAGAAAAAGAATTAAGAGAGAAAGAATTAGAGCTACAAGAAAGGAAGATGAAAGAAGATAGACAGATGAAATTAGAAAAGGAGAGATTAAGAATAGCATTGGAGGAGAGCAAGATTGATAAGGAAGTAGAATTGAAAAAACTAGAACTAGGTGCGAGTGGTCAGAACTCGACTCCATGGGAGTCCCATCGTCCCTTTAGGCTGCGTCTGCCGAATTTTAATGACAAAATAGACAGTTTGGACTTCTTATTCGAGAGATTGGAGGGTGATTGCGTGGCCTGGAAGGCTAACCAAGACGTGTGGCCATTTCTGCTATCCACATTATTAGTCGGGCCAGCAATGGAGACTTTTTACAGCCTCCCGCTTGATGAACGAGGGAATTACGATAAAGTAGAAGAACGGTTGCTCCGGAAATTCCACCTCACGGCTGATGGATACCTACCCGCTTTAGAAACGCATTGCCCAGTGCAGTCTAGGACTTCGAGGATTTTATCTCGAAGATTAAGCTTTTGCTTAATAGGTGGATCTAGATGGAGGGCATTAGCAAGGGCTATGATGGCTTGATAGATCTGGTGCTACGGGACAAAGTGTTGTCGTCATGCTCGTCGGAGCTAGCAGCATTCTTTCTAGAACGCCAGCCAAAAGACATTTTGTCTATGGTGCAGCAGGGACATTATTATGTTCTCGCACATCCGGACAAGCCCATCCAACGATCCGGCTAGTTGGATGCATTAGTAACAGGCGTTGAGAAGGTTCAAAGACAATCGTGGCAACGGCGAACGGGCAGTGTCGAGAGGTTACAAAGACAGAGATTGGATATGTCGCCCGTCCCTGGCAGTCTCCTAGAGGCAGGTATGATAAATTCAGTACTCGTCAGAGGTTCCAGGTGCTAGGAAACAATAGACAGTCAGGGAGCGTTACTGATGGAGAACAGCATCACACGCGTAAGCAGGTGCGTTTTAACAAGCCGCTGGGTAAGGATAGGTTTTATTATAAATGGAAACAATATAAGCAGAGAAGTGGCTCATGAGACAGCCGATGTTCGGACTCGAAGACGCACTCGTCAACGAAACATAATCCGCAGAAAGAGAAGAAGCAGCTAATTTGTGGTGAATGCGGGGGTAGAGGGCATGTAGCTAGGATCTGCGCTAATAATACGGAAAAGGCGAATGTGGTTTGTGTTCTGGACAAGGTTAAGAACGAAGATTATGAGGGCTGCAGGCAATTATTTTTGCCAGAAGGGAAACCTTTGCTTACATGTGGCAATACCTTGCATGTTCCTCTTCCCTTGACGAGAATGGGGAACTTGAACTGTACCCAGTTTTCGTGCAGCAGAAGTACGTATCAGTGCTTAGAGACACCTGTTGTACAACTGTAGGGGTATGCCAATCCTGTATTGAGGAGTCGTGTTTGACCGGGAAGACAGTAAGGTGTATCAGATTTTAAGTTAATGTGAAATATTACCCCATATCCATTGTGGATATTGACACCCCTTTTCTATCAGGGAGGTTGGGTGCGTGTCCTCGAGGAACCAGTGGCCGACTTAATTGTTGGTAACGTCCGAGGGGTGCGGGACTGCGCACTGGCGGAAATCCACGAGTGGTAAAAGAGTAAACACCTAGTTGCTAATGTGGTGCTCACGAGGGCACAAGCAAGAACGG
Organism: Oreohelix idahoensis; assembly: GCA_024509875.1. Taxonomy (NCBI): domain Eukaryota; kingdom Metazoa; phylum Mollusca; class Gastropoda; order Stylommatophora; family Oreohelicidae; genus Oreohelix; species Oreohelix idahoensis. The sequence continues at coordinate 272,573 of JAMPIV010020034.1, read as the reverse complement.
AGAAGGAGCAGAAGAATCCAGAAACCACAACCACGCCGTCTACATTAGATGGGGTCCTCGGCGATCAGGACGTGTCAGTTGGTGACTTCACAGAGGGCAGAGAGCGAATAGGACGCAGCAGAGACTGTTTGATCTTGCAAATATGGATGAGGTAAGGCATACCAAAACATCCCGTTGCTGGTTTAAGTATAAGAACCAGATCTTGACCCGTTGCTTTGAGAGACAACAGCAGATCATGCGGCAGAAAGTGGTACCAGGCCGAAGGAGATCAAGGTAATGGAGCTAGATCATGACTCCCATTTAGCTGGTCTTATGGGAGTGGCTAGGACTCGAAACAGTGTACTCTCTTAATTTATTGGCCAGCATGCAATACGGACATTAAAGCGTATTGCCGATCGTGTGTTGTGTGACAACAGATGGCTCACAGGGGCAGATTACCAAAGTGGACTTGTTCCTGCTCCTATTTCAGAAGGTCGCGGTCGACATAATAGGCCCGTTGCCCGTCGCGTCGGATAGAGGATTTCGTTTCATCCTCACGATCGAAGACTTGTGCACGAGGTGGCCGGAGGCGGTGCCCATGCGTTTTATTACCTCACAGACAGTGGCCAAAGCGTTACAGTTATTATACAGCCGATTCGGGTTCCCAGAGTGTGTGCTCTCTGATAGGGGAAATCAGTTTATTTTGAGGGAGATGTCTGAGGTCACGAAGCTGTTGGGGATCTCCCAGACGTTTACCTCTCCCTACCACCCGCAGGCGAACGGGGTTTGCGAACGCCTAAACGGCGCAGTTAAGCAAATGTTGGTGAAAGTGACTGCTGAATTCCCGCAGGATTGGGACAGATATCTGCCGACAGTACTGCTCGCGTACAGGGAAGCTCCGCACCAGAGTACGGGTTTCTCACCGTTTGAACTGCTGTACGAGCAAACCCCAGGGGTCCGATGCATGTCCTAAAGGACTGGTTAGTAGGAAAGCACACGGAAGAATGTGCAGAGTCGGCGTATAATTACGTCGTACGTTTGCGCGAGCGGATAATTAAGTCGTGCGCTATAGCGCGTGAACACTTAACTCAGGCTGGAATTCAGTACCGCAGTTACGCGAACCGGGGTACTAGATTAATATAACTTCGGCCAGGAGATGAAGTGTGGTTGCTCCAGCCTACGAAGGAAGACAGATTAAGCATCTCTTGGTTGAGGCGAAGAGACAGCTCCATTTCATGTCCTTCCGAATCGAGGGCGATGGTAAAACCTCTCGCATGCTAGATTTTTCAGTCAGTTAGATCTATCAAGGGGGTATTGCCAGGTGCCATTATCCGAAGCTGCAAAACCCCTCACGGCATTTGCAACACAAAGAGGGTTTTGCCAATTTAATTTTATGTGTTTCGGGCTAGTCAATGCACCCGCCACCTTCGTGAGAATGATGAGGAAGCCACTAGGTCACAGAGACGATGTAATTACTTACATAGGAAGCCACTAGGTCACAGAGACGATGTAATTACTTACATCGATGATATTTGCATGTTCCACGATACATGGGAGCAGCATATGGAGGGGCTATTCGCCACGTTAAAGTGTCTAAAGACGCATGCTCTCACTGCTCGCCCGAGCAAAGTGTCCATCGGTTACGCAGAGCTGGGCTTCCTGAGCCACATTGTCGGCCACAACGTAATTAAACCAGAAGATAGCACAGTGACTAAGATTTGGAGTTGCAGGTGCCGAAGATGAAGAGACAGGTGAAGAGTTTGCTAGGACTTATTATTTTTTATAATAAGTTTATCCCAGATTTTTCCACTATGGCAGAGCTGCTTACTTCACTCACAAAGAAAGGGCAGCCAAATAAAGTAAACTGGTCCCCGGAATGTGAAGAGGCACTGGGTAGGATAAAAAAGTATTTTACAAGAAACGTATCTTGAGGTTGCCAGATCTAGGCAGACCACTGATTTTACACACCGATGCTTCATCGGTAGGCGTTGGGGCTTGTTTCATGCAGGACCATGGTGGGTCACTCCATCCAGTGCTGTACGTCAGTCGGAAGTTGTTGCCAGCAGAAACAAGGTACTCCACTATCGAGAGGGAATGCCTTGCTTTTGTGTGGGCTGTTCCTAAGCTGGCAAAATACCTGTTGTGGCGCATTTTTTCCTCCAAACAGATCACAAACAACTGCTTTTTCTGCAGTCGGCTAAATCTACCATTGCAAAGTTGACACGCTGGGCGTTATTGCTGCAGCAGTTTCATTTTACCATTCTTCCGATTGAGGGAGTCCATAATGTAGTAGCAGACGCCCTGTCCCAATTGTAATTTTTGGAAAGGGCAGGAGCGTCCCTCGAGGTGTATTATTATTATTAATTTTTTTTTTATATGACATCGTGTAGCAAGTAACTGCTAATTTTATACAGTTGATTCCTTTTTATGTGCGAACATCATAAGTTCTTGTAAAGAGTATGTATGTGGATATAATGTCGCCATAAAGGCAGATTGTTGATTAGGTAGCTGTAAGGAAGAGCACGGGAGTGTATGTTACAGATATTTAGTTACACTATGGGACGTGTACGTAGATACCTAGGTGAGGCAACTATTGTTATTTTTCAGGTTGCCATTACCTCGGGTGACAGGTTTGGTACTCAATTTTGAATTTTGTCCATGTTAACAACTTTGTATATGTCAGATTGGTATGGGACAAGAATGGCACGGTCAGGACAGATGAAGGTATGCTGTGATGCGGCAGATAAGTCTTCGAACCATTGATAAGGTCGGGGCTAACCATTCTCTGGAGGGAAGAAAACTCCGTTTTCTTTCTTAAGGAAAAGGGGAAAAAGGGGGGGGGGGTGGATGTCACGGCGCTATTTCGCTGTACGGGCCAACGTTTGTTTGTATATCGAGCAAGTCATTCGGAAGCCGCCGTTTGGCTGACAAAAGTTGACGAACGACTGAGGTCATGTGAATGGCGGGAAATTTAGGCGACAACAGAGTTGCGGGGCATTGCTGGCTCATCTGTCGTCCTAGATGGACGTTCGCAACTAGACAATTTCTGTCTACCCTGGGGTGGAGTTTTTTCGCCTTGAGTGCCTTGTTCTGTGCCAATAGTTGAGAGTTACTTAGTCTCTCGGGCGTATTTTTGTGACCGGCAGTTTGTAAGTCCGATCGATTTTTGGTAGTTATTAATCGTCTTATGACTTAGCCTTGTTTTCGCCGTTTATACGAGTGGGACTCAAATTGGAGTAGTTCGGCGCCATTTTGCTTGAAGTTGTCCTAAGGTTTAGCTAGTAGTGATTATGTATTCATTCATTATGTATACCCCATGGTCGTGATTTGGCCGAGTGGTCTTGTGATTTAATAAAAGAGATTGTAGCTGTTAAGCTGTGTTATTTCATTATGTCAGCCAGTGTGCATGTAGTCATCCTCTAGCATATACGAGTCAGCTTTATAGTAAATTCACACGGCAGTGGTATAGCCCTACGAGTGAGGGTAGCCAGCTAGCACCTCCCCCCACCTGGTTAGAGGTGCTGAATATATATATATATATATATATATATATATATATATATATATATATATGTGTGTGTGTGTGTGTGTGTGTGTGTGTGTGATGGGGCCGTGAAGACGCCCCCTTCATGTTCAAGGCATATTTATCGCCCATAATTTTCGGCAGAGTTTTATTGTTGAATCGGATCGGTTGCAAGTGTGCAAGAGAGTGATCAAATATCACAACATCATCATCACCATCTATCTACCTACCTACCTTCCTATATACCTTCCTCAGGTAGGCTACCAGTTCAATTATGCTATCATTATTCACATTTCACATTTATTGTCCTAACCTTTATCTTGTTTCTGTGTATTTTCAAACCCAGTCGCTGTAACCTCGAAACAATTATTCTTATCTAAAAAAAAAAAAAAAAAAAAGTATCTCATTTAACCCTTGATAGGTTATAATTAGGACACATGGTGTACTAATTCAAGACAATAAAGTCATGTTTCCAATACCCAAATCTAGTACCTTCTTCCCCCCTCCACTCAGTCCAAATAGAGTAAATTAAAAATAAATTTATCCGAATGTTTAAGTTTGTGATCTCCTGTTTCCAAGAAACAAACAAACAATTAAAAAAAAAAAAAAACGAATAATCCAAAATACAGACAAACAAACTAACTAAAATAAACTCTCAATCTCCAGTTGAGGTAGGATATTTTTAGACCGTAGACGGCTCTGTGGTCGACCCAGCCTCAAGAACTGGGTACCAGGGCAACTCTGGGCCAGCGTGATGCTGACACATCACCCCTAGTGTGCCGATGGTCGAGAAAATATGGGCCTAACACCATATTCCCAATATGCCTCAATGGGCGTGTAAGCGGGATCCTTTACCTTTTACCTTAAAATGAAGTCTCTCATTACTGCCCTGTTGTAAACAAGGTGAAAAGGGGTGAGAAAGCCCGATGGTGTTCGAGATTACATTAAATACACCAATTATTTGCCATCAGCCATACAAACACCCCATCAGACTACCCCTTTTCCTCACACCATCATTGATCCTTATATATTAATTGTAATTCTTGTTATATACTGTTTTACTATATTGTGCAGTTCTCTAGGTCTATCTTTTCCCAACACCTGTTCCACAGTTATGAATGAATTGCATACCTGTAAATAATGTAATAAGTAATATTGGATTTCTCTGTTGTTCATACTTCCTACATTTTAATATGAAATGCTCTGTATTATTTTTTTCTAGACACTCTGAAAAAAAAAAAAAAAAAAAAACTATTCTGATTTTGTCTGTCATCGGATCACGTTTATAGGATCAAAGAGCTAGGTTGCCAGCAACATTTAGATCGTCAAGCTTGTCTGTCAGAGTCCACTGAATTCCATTTATGTAGGTAGTAAAACTATCAACTAGTTTTCTGGATGCGTAACCAATCAAACGCCAATTTCATCTCTTGTTTCCCTGATATTTGTTTCTTTTGTTTTACCAGTTCCACATTTTTGATTTTGTCATATTATTTCAAATGTTCTATTCTGAGATAGGCCTCGTATAGTCTCACGGGATCTCTGACGAGACAAGGACTGAATAGAACCACTACCTCATCAAGCATGTCGTACAAGGCAACCAATGTGAGGTGGTGCATGCGGCTGGCCACCTCACCATATCAAATTAATTGTTACATTACCCACCGTTGTAAGAACATGCGCATGCGTGGTGCAGACCAGTGTTGCCACAACTGGGTGTTTTTTACTAGATCTTAGTTGTTTTGGCTTCCGTCTGGGTATCTGGGTATTTTTTTTTCTCCAAATCTGCATTAATCTGGGTAAATTTGACAATTGGCATTTACAATGTAAGTAAAAGTATTCTTTTTTAAATTTTAGACTTAAGAAGATAAACAGCATATTGTTTTTGTGTGTGGTTATTATAAGATTATAAAATGAGCGATGATGAAGGTACGCTATGTAGTTATAGCAGCATGACGACACGCACGCCACCGCGTAAAAAAGTGAAGCCATGGTATCAGCAGGCTTTTTGTGAGGAATGGCTAACAGACTGCCGGACTCTGGAAATCGCTATGCTACGATTTGTACGTTAATCCTGTACATTAACTAATGCCAACAAAACAGCTTTATTGACACATAAAAGCACACAGAAGCACATGAAAAACTTCGAAGCCAAAAGCAAAACCCTGAACATTAGCAAGTATTTCATCAAACCAAAAAAGCCCTGTCTCCAAGACAAAATTGCTAAAGCGGAGATACCGTTGTCGGCTTTCATGGCAGAACATAGTACTCCGTTTTCGCAAGCTGATCAGTTGATTGAATGTTGCAAGCAGATATTTCCAGACAGCACAACTGCTCACAAAATGTCACTGAAGCGCACTAAGGCTGCCTATGTGATGCAGTACGGCATTGCTCACTTGGACAAAACAGTGTTCTGGCGCAAATGCAGCTGTTGGATCCAAAGCAAGCTCTCGAGATCAACAAACCTTGTATCATTCCATTAGCAGCGCAGTTCCCAACAGTTGTTTCAGAAGAGAGCCTTGATCGTCTGTCTGATCAATGGCGAAAACTGGCATCGTACCAAAAAGATCTTGGACATCTGGTGGATGAGGATCCGCCCACATTCTGGCTGGAACTGCAACAAGTAACAGATGCTAATAACCAGAAGAAATTTGATGTTTTGGCTGACCTCATGTGCACGCTTATGGCACTACCTCACTCTCAGCATGCGTCGAAATAGTGTTTTCGAAGGTTAACTTATTTGAAACTAAACAAACCAAGCTTGTGTGTGAAACAGTTTCTAATCAAATATTAGCTAAGCAAGCAGTTGCTAAAGATGGAGTTTGTCATAAGTGTAATCCTCGTAAAAGCGTGATTGAAGATGTGCGTTAAGGACATTGTCGGCAGAGATATGCAACGATTTTCGAACTCCACAATCAAGATTCCACGTTGTCAATTCATGCATATAATCTTGACGAAGGTGAAGTTGTCGACATAGATGGCAGTCGCTGCCAAGTGACAAATTTCAAGTTACAACTAACATTTTATATTTGATTTGAGGAACATTTTGTGTAAATAAGCATTGTATATCTCGTGTATTTGAGGCATAAAATAATCTGGGTATTTCTGGATTTTTTTTTAAAGAAGAAAATCTGGGTTTATCTCTAGAACTTGAGTGGCAACCTTGGTGCAGTTTTCCTTCAAGGGACCAGCTGTAGTGATAGCGCCATGCTCCCTGGGTAATGAGGAGTCTGGCGTTATGAAAGTCTGTGACTTGTTGGTTGTTGTACTCCATGTTTCACAGCCACACAATAGGACTGACTTGACATCTGTGTTGAGCATTTTAGATTTTGTGTTACGTTTGATTTCATGCGGTCTTCTGATATTTTCCAGTACAAGTTTAGCTTGTCTTGCCTTTAGTACTGTTGTTTTGATTTCACGGCCGGTTTCTCCAGTTATGTCTTTAATGCTGTCAAGATTTATGTATGATTCTACGTCTTGTAGGGTATTTCATGACTGTACTCTGGTTTTCATTTGCCGTAATTACTCTTATGTACTTTTTGTCTGTTCTCGGTGTATCTTTAAACCCAGTTGCTGGGGCTATCAAATAGTCGTTAGTAGTTTAATGGTTAGCACGCCTGATGAGATGTGGCGAAAACCCGGGATTTCCCTCTGCCAGTAACTGAACCGGGACAAACCAAGTGGCAAAATGTGAAGGATACTTTCAAAGTACAAAATAATTTACATTCTCTTATTTCTCTCTGTACAAAATTATTTCTTGTTTTATTATTTATTTGCTCCTAAAGAAGCATGTCACAAAACAGTTTGCTTGCTTGCAGCAAACCAAAATATGTCATCTCCTCTTGCAGTAGTGGTTTCTGTAACATATTTTATAAAGTGGGGCTTCTAGTCCCAGTTACAACCCTCCTTGTCCAGCGTAATGCATGTAAATTTGTACTTTTTTTTGGGTAAAAGATTTGTTTCGTTTGATAATGGGTAAAGTTTTGTTTTCTTTAGTGACTCTAAAAAGTGTCAAACGTTTCAGACGTAAAGTGTGTAAACCACTACTACAAGAAAAAGACATATGGCAGGGGCTTCATACAAGTAGGTCATCTGTAAAGGTGATCCCCGTGCTCCTTTAAGAAGCAGCAAAGGAGAGTGATGTGTAAACCAGACATGCAGCATGAGACGGCTAATTGACCATGTCAACTTTTATTTTCAGCATCGATTGCGACTAGATTGAAGTTGCTGGTAAAACCATCTTCAGAAACTCTGCACAATTTATTGATCAGTCCCTCGTTAAAGTGGTTCTGGGATATCGTCAACTCAGTGGAGTGGCTGCATGACTACTTCACGAGGCGTATATATTTGTGTAAGGTTCTTTGAACTATGTTTGTGTTTGCTGGGTTAATGTCCACGTGATTCTATCATGTAAATTTTATTTGAAGATTCTGCCATTTAATTTGCTGGGCCTAGCACTTCTGTAGTGTCCGACTGGTTGAGTGGTCAGAGTGTTTGCCTGTCATGGCAAAGTTACCAAGTTCTGGGTCTGAAACCTGGTATCATTCCCACAGTCTACCCAGCTGTAAATGGGTACTTGACTGCTTTTGAGTTAGGGAAGGTAAATGTAAGTGAGGAAGGCAATTACTTACCCTACCTCATAAAAGGTTTATTCCATATAATAATTTACAACAAAACGAACTGAATACACATGTCAATTCAGGCTTCATTCTCTGACATTCCACATCCAGCATCTTCAGTTATTGCCCTTGTCACTCATACTTCCCATATTTCCGTTGTCAGCTTTTTAAAATATAAACTGCAGATATAATATTTCTGCGTGTGCATTAACTTTGATCCCTGCGGATGCTTGAGAGGCTAACCTACCTCGGAAATACTCAGTTCCTGAATAATATGAAATCTGCATACAACTAAAATGGACACCTTGTCCTTTCACAAGCCAACGTTCACAATTCAACTGACATCATACTTTCACTCTGACGTCGTCCTTAACAACACATATTTGACTTCTTTCACAAAGTCTGCACAAGGATAAATGAAGGAACCCTGTATTGGGAAAACCCGAAGTCTTCAATGATCGTGCGCAGCTCTACAATAGTTTATTAAAGTCTACAACACTTCATTTCCCTGCAGCAGTACATGCCATGGGACTAAGTTTAATCTATTTCTGGGAATGAGGGAATAAAAGTTTATGGACATTGTCCATCTTGATGCTATGTAAGAACTTCATGGACATTGTCCATCTTGATGCTATGTAAGAACTTCATGGACATTGTCCATCTTGATGCTATGTAAGAACTTCATGGACATTGTCCATCTTGATGCTATGTAAGAACTTCATGGACATTGTCCATCTTGATGCTATGTAAGAACTTCATGGACATTGTCCATCTTGATGCTATGTAAGAACTTCATGGACATTGTCCATCTTGATGCTATGTAAGAACTTCATGGACATTGTCCATCTTGATGCTATGTAAGAACTTCATGGACATTGTCCATCTTGATGCTATGTAAGAACTTCATGGACATTGTCCATCTTGATGCTATGTAAGAACCTCATGGACATTGTCCATCTTGATGCTATGTAAGAACCTCATGGACATTGTCCGTCTTGATGCTATGTAAGAACCTCATGGACATTGTCCATCTTGATGCTATGTAAGAACCTCATGGACATTGTCCATCTTGATGCTATGTAAGAACCTCATGGACATTGTCCATCTTGATGCTATGTAAGAACCTCATGGACATTGTCCATCTTGATGCTATGTAAGAACCTCGATGTGAAAATGGTTTTCTCACTTGAGGATTGTCCGTCATGATGCTATGTAAGAACCTCGATGTGAAAATGGTTTTCTCACTTGAGGATTGTTGTTATTGTTATTTGTCATCAGAATCAATGTCATTGCACTCTGGGCAAACTAACAGATGCTCAATATCCCTCAGCAAATGTTGAAGGGTATGAATTTTATTTGTTCCTGTTGCGCGCTGGTTGTATACATGATGGATGCAGCCTCTTGTATGTCGATCTCTGCGAGTCTTATGTTTGATGCCAAATTCCATCAATCTTAGCTTTGATGATTCATCGATCTCGGTTTCATTCTTCAAGAGGTGATAATGCTGGAGGTTGTTATCATGTAAACCCCTGCTATGTTCAGCAACTACACTGAAATGCTATTTTCGTTATTAATTGCTGGATTTCAATGAAAATGTACTTTTTGCAATAAATCAAAAGTTTGATCAGATACTCAAAATCCAGCAATATGAAAGTTTTAAAAGATTATGGGCAACATATGTGCCAATTTTTATGTCAATTAACACATAAATGTGGAAGTTTTAAGGAAATTAGGATGAGAAAATTAGATTTTGAGAAAATTGCATTTTTCTCCATAAATAGACTACAATTAAATAAGTCTGTAATATTGCCCCTGAAAAATTGCTTACTTGTCATTTAGAACATACTGGTAGCATAGCCAGCTTCCTCTGCAGCTTCTTATCTGGCTTTCTATTGAGATGTGTGCCTAATTTCCTTCCTTTTAGTGCAGTTTTCTGCCGTTTTAGAGCTGAGCAATATTGGATTCTTTGTTCTATTTCAATTTGCTTAGGCTTTTTTATTTATTAAGCTATGAATACCAAATATGAACACAACGTTTATCATTATATGTTAAAACTTTTCCAGTGATGGATTTTTGATAACTTTAATAGGTAAATATAAAGCCTAACAAATAAATTCTAATAAAGAAAAGAGCAATGGTAAAATAACAGTTGTCACAATAACTGTACTCGAAATCCCCCTTGTTTTATGCTTCGTCTGCAAATTGTAACGCTTTCACGTTGATAGTAAAAGCCTACTATATTATTACCCGCGTTCTTCAATGAAACGTGTGCTGTATTTCTTGCAAAAACATTGAGATACCAAGCTGAACAATGACCTAATTTTAATATTTCATTCATTCCATTTTATACACGGCGTAACTAAAGACAGATGGACTAAAGGATAGAGAGAAGGGAGAGGCATAAAGCCGAACACGTGCAACACAAAACACGCGTCGCGCGATACACAATTACTACTATCACGCGTGTAAGGCCACATACACTAACTTTTTCGGACGGACAGTGATAAAAACACTACCCTTCCCAGAGTTAGGTTTTAAAACCTGAAAAACGCTTATTGGGGAAACCTGACATTCTACTGTTTTATGTCCGAAATCCTGACATTAGTCTGACAGTACAGCAGGACAGGTGGCGGTTCTCACATAAAAAAAAAAAAAAAAAAAAACTACACGACTATCCTAGAAATTGCATATTTTGAACGCAGCCACTTAGCTCTTTTAAATTTGTATATTTGGGTTCCTTAGGGCTTGCTGACAAAGAATATGTAAAACGTTACGCAAATAGTCTAGGAATTAACAAGTTATAACCAAAATAAAATAGTGGGGATGCCTGACAGCATGAAATCATTTCTGCTCATAAAATTTTTTTATAACGTGTTTGAAAAACCTTGCGTACGGAAATAGCCTACCATGTAAACTCCAAATTGATTGGAGCGCAACAAATATAAGACTAAACACGATTGGTCGGACTATAAATACTATCTTTGGTTGTTAGGGGAGACGTAGGAAGGTAAAATTTTTTCAAACACTTGTCGAAACGTGGCTCCATTGGCCAGACTCGCTGATATACTCACTTAGGAGCGTTAGTTCGAGACCACTAGTCAAATAAGCTTGATAAAGCAACAGTGCGTTGAAGCCAGCTCATATTTTTGCTAAATAAAAGCCTGGAACATAAGCAGATGGGAATTTGTGCCAGTATTTGTGCCAGAATTCATTGCTAATCAACGTATCTGTGTTTGTTTCCATGAATTGTGGTAAGCTTGAAACATTCAGTATCTTTTAATGAAAATTGAATGTGAATTGTTAATTTATGCCTGTATATATGTGTAGTTCAGTAGCAAACATGATGTAAAGCCTATAATGCTCCAGCCTGAACAGAAGGTGTCGGAGGAAAGTAAAACTGCATGGAATGGCCAAACAGTACACTGACACCTAGATTATTGATTAGACAGAAAATAATGCTGGAAGTGCAGAGGCGTAGTAACCATTAAGGAGGTTAATACTGGTATAAAGTATTTCAGATGAAGCTGACAGTTGGCCTAACGCTCTGAACTCAATGTTTGTGATGTATTGTGCTCAGTGTAAAAAGAGAGTATAAATTAGTTATGAAGTAGAAGGTACATCCTTCTTGTTTTCAGGGACCGTGGTCTTGATGGTATTGAGCAGCACCTGGTCAGAGCTTTGCTGAATCCAGAGTCGGACAGCATACTCCTTGGTCCATTTAGCTATCAGTGAGGTGTCTCCAGAGCCCAGGGGAGAAATCGAGCAGAGGAGTCTTTTCCTGCCGCCATCACGCAAGATAAGCTGATGTGGCCAGCTGAGCTCAAAATTATGTACCCCCATCTTAAAATGACATTGTAAAAATAACATTAAGAGGGGAATTAAATTGTTTTAATATCAGGAACTGAGAACATCTCCAATACTAGTTCCAATAAAGACAAACTATTGAAGTCATGATGACAAATACCAACAGAGCTTGAACAAAACAAAACCAGTATTACCTCATATTACTACTACACAACTGACACACATAGGATACTTTTAATAATATATGTCATTACAATATTCATATTGATAAATTCTGTACATATAACTTGTAAGTAAAATTGATTGTGATTCCTGGTTCCCTTTGTATTTGAATCAGGACACATATTCATTCATAACAGCAATGAATACATATTGTTATTTGAAAAGTTATCAGTGACTCCTTTAAGATATCCTTTAGAGTGTTATATGTATGTGAGTGTCACAGTGTTGTCAAGTGTGGTGGAATAAATAAATTGTTTATCTGTCTGTTGTTGTTATGACTTACACTTCATCATACACATACCCTAGACATACAACGTAGTCATCACACTATTCCAGAATAATTCTGACTGAGGTATACATATGTGGCAGCAAGTAAGGTTATATATAATACACTACTCTTATTAGATATATATATACCTTCACAGCTGATCTCAGTCAGTACACTAAGTCCCCTATACATATTTATAACATCCCACTTCACCACATATATTGGGGTCTCGCTCTTGGGATTTTGAATCTTTACCTATTAAAAATAGTGGGGGTAATTCACTTCAGGGAATATAAGAATTAAAAAGGTATCCTTGGGTGGAATTAAATAAGGTTGAGCTCACGGTGCCTGTGTTGTCCATTAGATATATATTTAGAGATTGAATTGTTGGTTAGACATTGTATAAATTTACCTGATAGACAATGGCGGACCTGGCCAAATTTCGATCTGCTGCTGTTCAGACTGCAAAAGAGTTAGGATTAGATGGGCAAGTTATGGTTGCCTATGTCACTACGGAATGTGACAAATTTATTGAACGCGAAGAAAGAAGGTTTGAAGCCGAAAGAAAGTTAGAGGCTGAAAGGGAAATTAAGAAGTTACAATTTGAGGCTGAGACTAAGAGGTTGCAGGCTGAGGCTGAGACTAAGAGGTTGCAGATTGAGGCTGAGGCTAAGAAATTGGAAGCAGAAAGAGAAGACAAAAGATTGACTGCAGAAAGAGAAGACAAGAAATTAGCTGCAGAAAGGGAAGCAGAAGAAAGAAAATTAGCTGCAGAAAGGGAAGCAGAAGAAAGAAAATTAGCTGCAGAAAGGGAAGCAGAAGATAAAAGATTACAAAGGGAACATGAGTTACGACTAAGGGAGTTTGAGTTTCAAGGCCATGCTCCTGAAAATGGTGCCAGTCCCTTTGCCTCTGATGCCACTGCTAGCCAGGGAGCCTCAACCTCAGCTATGAATTTTCATTTAGATCATTTTGTTGAGAAAGACGATGATATAGAGAGCTACCTAAATAGGTATGAACTATTAGCTACCACGTATGGGTTAGAGAGAGAAAGGTGGAGCTTAAAGTTATCTCAAGGACTTCGTGGGGCAGCTTATGAAGTTTTTGCAAAAATGAGCAGAGGTGATCAGGAAAATTATGACATGCTAAAGCAGGCTCTTTTGTTAAGATATGAAAAGAATGCAGAATTCTATAGGAAAAAATTTAGGAATGCTAAACTACTGTCAGGTGAAACCTATCACCAGTTCTCTGCACGAATAGAGACATACTTGGAGAAATGGACTTCTCTGGGGAAAACCCAAGATCTTAAGGAAATGGTCCTTATAGAGCAATTAAGAGAGTCCATGGCTCCAGACCTGAGAAAGTTTCTCATGGAACAAGGTGCAGAGAGGCTGGGTGATTTGCTAAATGTTGCTGAAAGGTATCAAGCAGCTCAAGCAGAGGTAACAGGTAATAAAAAGAAACAAGTGGATAACTTTAGGGCACCACAGAACTTTAATAAATTTGATCCTAGGGATCAAAACAAAGGTAAGCACCAGTTTGATAGGCCACGGTATGAAAATAAAAATAAATTCCCACAATTCGATGAAAGGAAATATGATGAAAGAAAATCTTTCAACCAAGGAAAAAGGTGGTGTAAGAATTGTCAGATGGACAATCATGACACTGACCGTTGCAGAAGGAAACCTGTGTATATGGCAACCCTTCAGGTCAGGTCGACCTCAAGACAGGAGGAGGATATTATGTTAGATACCACTCCAGAAGAGATGAGGAAGGCACAGGCTGGGGATAAAACACTCAAGCCTTGTTTCAGAAAATTGTCAACTTGTCATACAACTCCAGGCAAGGGAGATTTTTACATGAAAAACAAGTTGATGTATAGGAAGACTGGAGCTAGATCCAAAGGTCAGGGACAGCTGGTACTTCCTAAAAGATATAGGGCAGACTTAATAAGGAGCCTACATGTGAAACCAGATGGGGACCATGAGAAGATAGGTACCATCATTCAAAAGGTGGCTCACAATTATTATTGGCCCAAAGCAAGATGGGACATTGAGAATTTTGTAGAAAGGTGTAGCATAGCACATGAGGGAACACCCACAAGTGGGAACATGGATCAGGACCTGGACACGCCACGGGGCAAAATTAGGCCTGATAATAAAAAGAAAAATAAATTTGATAAAGTGGACCAAATGGAATGGGAAGCCCCTTTTCACGGACAAGCTTCACTTAACTGTTTTACAATGGCCACTATGCGGAGAGTGCAAAAAGATGTCTTACCCCAGGATAACCCGAAAATCCCTCAATCGGACTTAAACAAACTGGAGGAAGAGGATGTAGAGAGGAAATCTCTCATCAAGAATTTTAAGTGGGGAGAAAGCCCCAAAAGAAAAATTGGTAGCGGTCGTTTTGTGAATGATAATTCTGGGAGGAAAATCATCACTATAAAGCTTCGAGTGGAAGAGACCATACCGGTGCATGGACAAATAGGTCCACAAAAATAAAGGTCCACATGTAGCTTTGTTAAGAACGTGGACTGATGAAAAGGCAGAGGAAAACATTACATCTTCATACCAATATGTGAATGAGCTGACCACTCGTTTAAAAACTGGCTGGAAACTTGCCAATGAAAATTTGAAACAAGCCAGGAAGAAACATGCTGCCTATTATAACAGGAAGGCGAAAGACAGAAATTTGGCTGTGGGAGAGAAAGTACTGCTTCTTTTGCCCGGGAGTCAGAATAAGTTACAAATTGGATGGCAGGGTCCATATACAGTTTTAGAGAAGGTGTCTAGAACAAATTATAAGATAGATAAGAAGGGGAAAGAAAAAATCTATCATGTGAATCTCCTGAAGAAATATTTGGAAAGAGAACATCAGGAGGAGACACACTTGTTGACCTTGTCCATCGCCATGGAGATGAAAAAGGAACCACTTTCATCATTTGAGTATCCATTACACCCCTGTGAGACAGCAGCACAGGTGAAAATCAGTACACATTTAACGAAAACTCAGAAAGAGAGAGTGCAACAGGTTCTAAATAATCATGCAGAGGTGTTAACAGACCGACCAGGGCATACAAACCTATTGGAATATGATATGAAACTGATAGACCCCACACCTGTCTGTATGAAACCATATTCGATTCCGTTTGCTAAGGAGAAAGCTTTGAAGGAAGAGATAGACTATCTGTTGAAGGAAGGAATTATTTCGCACAGTGAATCCTCATATAGTTCCGGTGTTGTACTCTTAAGGAAGCCCTCTGGAGAACATAGACTCTGTATAGATTACAGGAGACTGAATGCTATTACAGAAGGACAGGTGGATCCATTGCCGGATACAAATCAGCTGTTTGCCAGACTAAATAAAGCTAAATATTTCTCAAAAGTGGATCTGAGTAAAGGATACTATCAGATTCCAGTAAAGCCTGAGGTTAGACCATACCTAGCTTTTAGTACCTCAGAAGGACACTATGAGTTTAATAGATTGCCATTTGGATTGAAGAATGCGCCTAGTGTCTTCTCTAGAATGATGAGAAAATTGTTGGATGTAAACATTTCGGAGGAACGTAATGAATCCCTGAGTTGCCTCTTTGATTGAGGATATTCCGAATGTTTCATACAGGATAATAAGAAGATTATGGGATCCACTACGAAAACTCTGCTATCACCAGGTATATGTTATCTCCTCATAACGTACATTTTGAGGGAAATATAATGTTCTCTGGACATGTCATTGCGCAGACTCAGAGAAGAGAAATGGTGAATACGGGTTGCGAAGCAGCATTAAGACAAGCACTCACACTTGCGGCTGTTCAGTAACATAACCGAAATATATTATTGGTTGTAGAAGTCTGAGGCAGATTTCATGAGTAGTGCCTACTCTGAATGGACCCAACTACATAAAACCATGATAGCACCACAGCAGAGTAAAGTCAAGTTGACTTACATTTATCTATGTGTATATAGAATAAAGGACTGACATGGGATGTCTGTTTTAAGAGGGGAGGTGTCGTGAAATATTCTAATCCACATATATAAATTATCAGGTAAATATAAAGCCTAACAAATAAATTCTAATAAAGAAAAGAGCAATGGTAAAATAACAGTGCTGTCACAATAACTGTACTCGAAATCCCCCTTGTTTTATGCTTCGTCTGCAAATTGTAACGCTTTCACGTTGATAGTAAAAGCCTACTATATTATTACCCGCGTTCTTCAATGAAACGTGTGCTGTATTTCTTGCAAAAACATTGAGATACCAAGCTGAACAATGACCTAATTTTAATATTTCATTCATTCCATTTTATACACGGCGTAACTAAAGACAGATGGACTAAAGGATAGAGAGAAGGGAGAGGCATAAAGCCGAACACGTGCAACACAAAACACGCGTCGCGCGATACACAATTACTACTATCACGCGTGTAAGGCCACATGCACTAACTTTTTCGGACGGACAGTGATAAAAACACTACCCTTCCCAGAGTTAGGTTTTAAAACCTGAAAAACGCTTATTGGGGAAACCTGACATTCTACTGTTTTATGTCCGAAATCCTGACATTAGTCTGACAGTACAGCAGGACAGGTGGCGGTTCTCACATAAAAAATAAAAAAAAAAAACAACTACACGACTATCCTAGAAATTGCATATTTTGAACGCAGCCACTTAGCTCTTTTAAATTTGTATATTTGGGTTCCTTAGGGCTTGCTGACAAAGAATATGTAAAACGTTACGCAAATAGTCTAGGAATTAACAAGTTATAACCAAAATAAAATAGTGGGGATGCCTGACAGCATGAAATCATTTCTGCTCATAAAATTTTTTTTTTAACGTGTTTGAAAAAACCTTGCGTACGGAAATAGCCTACCATGTAAACTCCAAATTGATTGGAGCGCAACAAATATAAGACTAAACACGATTGGTCGGACTATAAATACTATCTTTGGTTGTTAGGGGAGACGTAGGAAGGTAAAATTTTTTCAAACACTTGTCGAAACGTGGCTCCATTGGCCAGACTCGCTGATATACTCACTTAGGAGCGTTAGTTCGAGACCACTAGTTCAAATAAGCTTGATAAAGCAACAGTGCGTTGAAGCCAGCTCATATTTTTGCTAAATAAAAGCCTGGAACATAAGCAGATGGGAATTTGTGCCAGTATTTGTGCCAGAATTCATTGCTAATCAACGTATCTGTGTTTGTTTCCATGAATTGTGGTAAGCTTGAAACATTCAGTATCTTTTAATGAAAAATGAATGTGAATTGTTAATTTATGCCTGTATATATGTGTAGTTCAGTAGCAAACATGATGTAAAGCCTATAATGCTCCAGCCTGAACAGAAGGTGTCGGAGGAAAGTAAAACTGCATGGAATGGCCAAACAGTACACTGACACCTAGATTATTGATTAGACAGAAATAATGCTGGAAGTGCAGAGGCGTAGTAACCATTAAGGAGGTTAATACTGGTATAAAGTATTTCAGATGAAGCTGACAGTTGGCCTAACGCTCTGAACTCAATGTTTGTGATGTATTGTGCTCAGTGTAAAAAGAGAGTATAAATTAGTTATGAAGTAGAAGGTACATCCTTCTTGTTTTCAGGGACCGTGGTCTTGATGGTATTGAGCAGCACCTGGTCAGAGCTTTGCTGAATCCAGAGTCGGACAGCATACTCCTTGGTCCATTTAGCTATCAGTGAGGTGTCTCCAGAGCCCAGGGGAGAAATCGAGCAGAGGAGTCTTTTCCTGCCGCCATCACGCAAGATAAGCTGATGTGGCCAGCTGAGCTCAAAATTATGTACCCCCATCTTAAAATGACCTTGTAAAAATAACATTAAGAGGGGAATTAAATTGTTTTAATATCAGGAACTGAGAACATCTCCAATACTAGGTCCAATAAAGACAAACTATTGAAGTCATGATGACAAATACCAACAGAGCTTGAACAAAACAAAACCAGTATTACCTCATATTACTACTTCACAACTGACACACATAGGATACTTTTAATAATATATGTCATTACAATATTCATATTGATAAATTCTGTACATATAACTTGTAAGTAAAATTGATTGTGATTCCTGGTTCCCTTTGTATTTGAATCAGGACACATATTCATTCATAACAGCAATGAATACATATTGTTATTTGAAAAGTTATCAGTGACTCCTTTAAGATATCCTTTAGAGTGTTATATGTATGTGAGTGTCACAGTGTTGTCAAGTGTGGTGGAATAAATTAAATTGTTTATCTGTCTGTTGTTGTTATGACTTACACTTCATCATACACATACCCTAGACATACAACGTAGTCATCACACTATTCCAGAATAATTCTGACTGAGGTATACATATGTGGCAGCAAGTAAGGTTATATATAATACACTACTCTTATTAGATATATATACCTTCACAGCTGATCTCAGTCAGTACACTAAGTCCCCTATACATATTTAGAACATCCCACTTCACCACAGCGCCGACATTGGTAGTGATCACGACATGGTATTGATGACGCTCAAGCTTAAACTTAAAAAGAACTATAATCAAAACAGATGTTCTCAGTTAAGATTCAATTTAGACAAACTTAAAGATCCAGAAATCGCGGGAATCTTTGAGGCAACTGTTGGAGGAAAATTCGCAGCTCTCAACTTTTTGGAGGATGATATCAACTCAATCACAGAGAACAGGAAAGACGTGCTCATTGAATCAGCAACAGAAATACTTGGTAAAAGAAAGAAAATAAACAAACCATGGGTTACAGATGACATTCTGAAGTTATGTGATACACGGCGGGAAATGAAAAAGGTTAAGAAAGAGGTTCCTGAAGCAGCATGGCAATACAGTATGGTGAATAAAAATATTAGGAAGAAAATGAAACAGGCCAAAGAAAAATGGGTAGCTGATCAATGTGAGTCCATTAATACGGGGCTAATAAAAGGTAACAGCAAGGCAGCTTTTGACACATTAAGAAAACTATCAAAACCCCAACAGCCCAGGGTAACTGTCATAGAAGATAGCAATGGGGCTCTGCTCAATGAAAAAACAGCTGTAATGAGAAGGTGGACAGATTATTGTAAAGAATTATATAACTGTAAACTTGACACTGACTTAGGCATATTAAACAACATTAAGTGCAAAAACAGGGAACTCGGAAATGCAGCAATATTACGGGAAGAAGTGGAGGAGGCTATATGTTCGATGAAAGGAGGAAAGTCACCGGGTGTGGATAATATCCCAGCAGAGCTCTTGAAATATGGAGGACCAGATATAGTAACAATCATGACAACAATTTGCCAGAAGATATGGAGTACAAAAAAATGGCCAAAAGAATGGACGCAGTCATTAGTAATACCGCTTCCAAAGAAAGGAAATCTAAAAATGTGCAAGAACTACAGAACCATTAGCCTTATTAGTCATCCAAGTAAGGTGATGTTAAGGATACTTTTGAACAGAATAAAACAGAAATCAGAAGAAATCTTGTCAGAGGAACAGGCTGGTTTTAGACCAAAAAGAAGTACCTCAGAACAAATCTTCAATATTAGATTACTTATCGAAAAACATCTCCAACATCAACACGATTTATACCATAACTTCATCAATTTCACAAAAGCCTTCGATCGAGTCTGGCATGAAGGCTTATGGCAAGTAATGAGAAAATTCAATTTTGATACCAACATCATAGATATCATTGAAGCACTATACAAGGACGCAAGCAGTGCTGTTTTTGCAAGCAACGACATTGGAGAATTTTTCAAAACAACTGTAGGAGTTCGGCAGGGATGTATCCTGTCCCCAGTGCTCTTTAATATTTATCTAGAACATATTATGCAGGAGGCTCTCTACGATTATAAATCAACCATATCGATTGGAGGCCGACCTCTGTGCAACCTACGTTTTGCGGATGATATTGATCTGATAGCTGGATCAGAATCAGAACTTCAAGACCTTACCTCTAGACTGGAGAAAGTAACAAGAACGTATGGGATGGAAATTAATATAGAAAAAAGCAAGATATTGGTGAATAGCCATAAGAAACATGTTCCAACCAACATTACGTTAAATGGGCAAACGTTAGAAGAAGTTAACACCTTTAAATATCTCGGGTCCACTATATGTAGTGATGGAAGATCAAGTAAAGAAATCAAGACAAGACTTGAGATGGCGTCAGCTGCCATGACAAGGTTGAATGTGATCTGGAAAAGTAACATCAGTTTTCCTGTGAAGATCAAATTATACAAATCACTTGTATTATCTATTCTCTTGTATGGGTGTGAGAGCTGGACACTCACTGCAGATACGGAGCGAAGGATTCAGGCTTTCGAGCATAAATGTTATAGAAGAATTTTGCGCATTTGCTATAAAGAGCACAAAACAAATGTCTATGTTAGAGAGAAGATAAACACCTATGCAGGCCACCAAGAACCACTTTTGTCAATAGTGAAACGTCGAAAGCTTGCCTGGTTTGGGCATGTAACTCGTCATGACTCCCTTTCGAAAACGATCCTTCAGGGAACAGTCGAAGGTAAACGGAAAAGAGGAAGGCAGAGAAAATCCTGGGCTGATAACATCAAAGAATGGGCAGGACACGGTTTTTCCACACTTGTACGCATTGCTGAGGATAGAGAGCAGTGGAGGACCCTGTCTGCTGATGCTTCCACCATGGCACCCCTACGACCCATGACGGGTTACGGGCTGAGATGATGATGAATAAAAAAAAAAAGTTGTAGGACTTTGAAAATAGTGTCAAAAAATAGTAACAAATTTTACTAAATTTTACATTACTTTTGTCAATTAACCAAAAGTTTGATCAGATACTTAAAATCCATCACATAAAAAGTTTTAAAAGATTATGGGCAATATATGTTCCTATTCTTGTCAATTAATACATAAGTGTGGAAGTTATAAGAAAATTAGTATGAGAATAATGATTTCTTTAAAATCACATTTTTCAATATAATTAGAATATAATTAAATAAGTATGTAATACTACAGCAAAAAAAATAACTTACTTTTCATTTAGAACATACCAGCCATATATCCAGCTTCCTCTGCAGCTTCTTGTCTGGCTTTCTGTTGAGATTTGTGCCTAATTTCCTTCCTTTTCTTAGTGCAGTTTTCTGCCATTTTAGAGCTGAGCACCAGACGTTTAACGCTTTCTTGCTCCTGCCAGTCGACAAGCCTCTTTTCCACTGTTCAGCCCCAGGACTTTCTTAAAAAATATAGCAGCCTCAGGTCCTTGATTAAATTCAGCAATATTAGGGCCATATGGTTTAATTGCTATGATCTGATTGAATGCTTTGCTATCACAATCACTTTACACGGTGTAGCAAAATTTATGTCGCATCAGAGAACAGCTTCACAAATCACTACCTGCCTCAGCTTCCATGACACTTGAACTTCCTAGAAAGAGGCAAATGTTTACATTAGTAAAATTTCAAATAAAGATGTAAACAAGCATTAATAAACTGTGTCTTAAAGTACAATGGAAGCAAAACAATACATGTAAGTAATGAAATATGTTTCTAAACTTGATATTTATGGAGATCAAAATAAATTACATGAATGTCTATGCTTAGGCAAGGGGAAACATAAAGTAAGTTTCAAAAGTAAATACCTTCAAAATGTATATGACAGCCTTGCTTCACTTTCCATTTGATGAAGTTTCCAATCTTTCTTCTGGTACCAAGAACCAGCTGTTGCATATGTCTGGCAGGCATTTTTTAAATAACACATATTGACATAAGCATCTGTGACAAGACATGTCAATAAAAAATACACAAGAAACAAACATTAAATTGAGGAAACAAATATGCACTATGCTTACAAGAATCATGATAATGCACTGAGTTATGAGAAGTCACCCGTTATTCTGTAAACTCAGGAAAACGTGATGATTTTTAATTGACTGTCTACTACTCGTAATAGCTAGTTCATGTAACTCCCTGGTGGTTGAAATGAAGCACAGTGGGCCGCCTTCTTTGATTTCATTCCAGTAAGTAGCCAACGTCGTAAGGTTTAGGGTTAGGTTAAGATTCTTAAACCTGGTTGAAATGAGTCACTGTGGGCCGTCTTCTTAGATGTCATCCCAGTAAGTCGCCAACGTCGTTAGGGTTAGGTTTAGGATACATTTACGTAACCATTAGCCCTTTTTACTGCGTCTCTGAATTCTAATCTAAGGAACTATCGTACAGACGGTCCTGTCTGCTTCATTTCAACCACTAAGCCTAACCCTTACTCCTGTTTACTGCATCTCTAAATTCTTGTCAAAGGCCACATCGAACAAACGGTCCGCTGTGCTTTATTTCAACCTTCCTTGCCTGAGTACTAATGTCCCAGTTTTTACCATTACATCGTCACAATAAGTACGTTTTACCTCCAGTGTAGGCTAAGTCTTGCTTCCATCTCTAACTCTGGCCTATTCCAGTTGGAGATAACGAGACCATCTCGTTTTTATAGGCTATGTCACAACTATTACTAAACAAAACTGAAATTTCGAACCTTAATGTAAACACGCGGCCATATTGTCGTTGCCGGTCACGTGAACGCGCACAGCCAATTAAAAATTTAGAATCAAGGGGAAACCCTTATTGTTGACTTGGAAATTATAAATTTCCAATCTGGCATTTGGAATCCCGAAATAAGTGACCTGCTTACAGTAAAGTGTAGATTTGGATGAATCCAACGATGTATAATAAGTAGGGGTGTAAGCTTGGTTGCTATGTAAAAAAACTCGGTCTAATGAGACATATTTTCTCGAATTTGAGAAAATCTCTCCAAACCATACCTTTTTCAAAGTCAAAATACATATTGTTAGAATGCATTTTGACATTTAATTCTGTTATATTTAGATTTAGGAGATGCTAAAGTATCAGAAAATGGACTAATCCCAAAATCCATCATTTTTTGTATTTTGACGTTCCTTGAAAATATTTTCAATTGAGGTCACGTGTTTAATAATTGCCTTTGCCTGCACCATCAACCTCATCCATCTCTCTCGAAAGTCTGGCAGGCAATTAGTTGTAACATTAATGAGTTCTTTGTAACAGTAGACCTTCTTCTTTTCTTTGATCCTTGGCTGCCGACCGTCAAAGCAGTTAGTGGCCATCACGCCTAGTGGCGTCTTGTAGGGCAACAACAAATTTATTCCACTTTGCTCGGTCGGTGGCCATCCTTCGTACAGTGCCCCAACTCTGGTTCATTCTTTGCATCTCAGCCTCCACAGTCCTCCGCCAAGTTGTTTTTGGTCGGCCTCTCTTTCGTTTTCCTTCAGGGGTCCAAAGCATAGCTGCTCTTGTGATGACATCGGGGTCTCTTCTGAGGACATCGCCAACCCAGCTCCAGTGTCTTCCAGCTATGATGGTGTACATGTCCTCTTGCTTGCTCCGAGTAAGCAGATCTTGGTTGGTGATGGTATTCGGCCAAAAGATTTGGTGAATTTTTCTTAAGCATGCTGTATGAAAACAGGACAATTTCGACATTTCCTTCTCTGCAACTCTCCAGCCTTCCACACCATAGAGAAGCACAGAAAGCACACAGCTCTGATATAATCTTAATTTTGTGCTTGTGCTGTATTGAGAGGACTTCCAGATGTGGTTTAGCCTAAAAAAGGCTGTTCTTGCTTTGTTCATTCTGTTGCTGATGTCTTTGCTTGTCCCCGCCGTCTGGTGTTACTATGCATCCTAGGTATGTGAAAGTGTCTGTCTGTACCAGTTGCTGATTCCTTACTGATATGGGCTCAGGGTTGCTCACATTGAGCGTCATGACCTCAGACTTCTTTAAATTGATCTTCAAGCCCACCTGCTGGCTATACTTATTAAGTCTATGCATTTTTTTCTTTATGTGTTGATGTGAATGTGCTAGTAGTGCAATGTCATCTGCATATTCCAGATCTTCCAATGTAGAAAATGTAGTCCATCTTATTCCTCTTGGACTGCTCTCTGTTGTCTGGCACATCACCTAGTCTATGACTGTTAAAAATAGATTGGTTGATAAGGGGCATCCCTGTCGTACACCTGTCTTCACCTCAAAGGTTAGGTTGCTCTGCCCCACACTACACGTAAAGTTGGCATAGAGGCTTTTTATGATTGACACAATGATGCTTGGAATTCCATAAGCCCTCAGTATTTTCCATAAACTGTCCCTATGTAAACTGTCAAAAGCCTTTTCAAAATCAACGAAATTAATGTACAGCTGTCTTTGCCATTCTGAGTACTGCTCTATAATGTTCCTGAGAGTAAATATATGATCTACACATCTTCTGTTCTTTCTAAATCCTGCTTGTTCTTTCCTCAGTTTGTGGTCTACTGCTTTTGAAATTCTCTGTATAATTATCCTGCCTAGTATTTTATTGGGAACTGAGAGAAGAGTGATTCCTCTCGAATTATTGCAGTCTGCAAGATCTCCCTTCTTGGGCAATTTGACAATTATTCCTTTGTTCCACTCTGTTGGTGTTTTCCCTGTTTTCCAAACTTGTGCAAATAGTGGTTCTAATAGTTCTGCTGCTAGCTCAGGGTCTGTCTTAAATAGCTCTGCATTTAAGTTATCATGGCCCGGAGCTTTTCTATTCTTTAACCCTTTGATTGCTGTGATGATTTCTTCTTCTTTTCGTGCAATGTCTTCATTGTAACATTAATGAGTTCTTTGTAACAATAGGCTATTTGTTATATGATTAGTGCATTCTTTACAATAAAGGGTTGTAACATTAATGACTTCTCTATTACAATAGATACTTTGTTGTAACACTAGTGAGTTTTTATAACAACAGACAGTTTGTTGTAATATTAATGAGTTCTGTGTAACAAAAGGCAATTTAAAAAAATTAATTACTGGTAGTTCTTTGAAACAACAGGCTAAATGTTGTAATATTAATGAGTTCTTTATAACAATAATTATAGCAAAAATACAAACTAATGATGTGGTTGTTATCACCTGCAATGTGAATATACTGTTAATTTGTGTTTGCTTGTATGTATGTGCATGACAACTTGTTTGTGTGTGTGTGCCTATGAACTAATAAGTGTGTTTGTATATGTGTACCCTAGTATGTATATGTGAATTTGTGTGTTGTGTGCACAAGCACACAATTAAGTGTGTAATACTTAATTTTTCTGAATTTTACATTTTGCCATTGTAGGTAATCAAAAACAGGCAGTTTTCATTTTGTCTCATTTTAAAAACATATGCATATTTGTGTCATTTACTTGATCTCCTACATAACTCCCGGCATTCTTTGATCTCCTACATAACTCCTGGCATTCTTTGATCTCTAGTACGATCCAACATAGTTGACAGTCCCCCACTTTATGAAACAAGACACGAGTATCCAACCATAGCAGCACATACTAATGATACA
The DNA here is from genome assembly GCA_024509875.1 of Oreohelix idahoensis. NCBI lineage: Eukaryota > Metazoa > Mollusca > Gastropoda > Stylommatophora > Oreohelicidae > Oreohelix > Oreohelix idahoensis. The sequence goes on along the minus strand of JAMPIV010020034.1, from coordinate 246,808 downwards.
TACTATGCCAGGACCCTGCCTCCTGTTCCCCTGGATTGTCCCACACCGATGGGAACCAAAGGTAAAAAAAATAGACAAATATAACTTACAAAGAAAGAAAATTCTTACCAACATTTTGCTGTCAAAATTGATCATTATCTAAAACAAGTGAGAGGAAAATTATTAACTGCAAGATGAGATGTCTTAGACAAGTTGGTAATGTTGCTGTAAGAGACAGATTTGATAGATGTTATTTATGAAATCCTGAAGAAACACAGACTGACGTTAGCTAATGGACTAATAATAATAATAATAGCCCCTTCATCATAACAGACTATGGGAATGTGCCACTGAGGTGACAGCTCTCAGCTGCTTATTTTTCTGATGCTCTTTTCAATGTTTTCTTCTCTTTTCTGCTTACTGTGAGAGCTTCGTTTTGCCCAATCTGAGGTGCGGCCATAGATAGCTTTGCCACTTGGTGTGATCAGCAGCTTCATCCTCCCAGGTTGCTGGATTAATGTCCAGTGCCCTCATGTCTCTCTTGCACTCATCTTTGATCCTCAGCTGCGGTCGCCCAACTGTTCTTTCAGCAAATGGACTACAGCTCTAACAAAAACAGAATCTGCATCTTCTTTATGAATAGGGACACAAGTTAGAGTAGCAGGTTTATGGAAAAACAAAATCTGAAAACTAAATGTACTCTTGAAGCCAAATACTCTTTAGAGCAATCGTGAGTGAACATTTTTCTTTCATCTTTGTTTACTGTCATATGTAAAGTATGTGGCCAGTCTCAGGTTACTGTAATTGCTCTCATGTAACCACATTGATCTGTCTCATAAAGAACCTGGCCAACTCAGGCCTCTCTCATTTCTGCTATATAACTGCATCTATTTCTGTCAGAATTGGTAGCCTCTCTTACTGCTCTTATGTAACATCTATTTCTCTCATATAGTAGATGGTCCATCTTATGGTGCTCTTATTTCTCTCATATAGTAGATGGTCCATCTTATGGTTCTCTTATTGCTCTCATATAGTAGATGATCTATCATATGGTGCTCTTATTGTTCTCATATTGTAGATGGTCCATCTTATGGTTCTCTTATTGTTCTCATATAGTAGATGATCTATCATATGGTTCTCTTATTGTTCTCATATAGTAGATGGTCCATCTTATGGTTCTCTTATTGTTGTCATATAGTAGATGATCCATCTTATGGTTCTCTTATTGTTCTCATATAGTAGATGATCCATCTTATGGTTCTCTTATTGTTCTCATATAGTAGATGATCCATCTTATGGTTCTCTTATTGCTCTCATATAGTAGATGATCCATCTTATGGTTCTCTTATTGTTCTCATATAGTAGATGGTCCATCTTATGGTTCTCTTATTGTTGTCATATAGTAGATGATCTATCATATGGTGCTCTTATTGTTCTCATATTATAGATGGTCTATCTTATGGTTCTCTTATTGTTCTCATATTGTAGATGGTCTATCATATGGTTCTCTTATTGTTCTCATATAGTAGATGATCTATCATATGGTGCTCTTATTGTTCTCATATTGTAGATGGTCTATCATATGGTTCTCTTATTGTTCTCATATAGTAGATGGTCTATCATATGGTTCTCTTATTGTTCTCATATTGTAGATGGTCTATCATATGGCGCTCTTATTGTTCTCATATAGTAGATGATCTATCATATGGTGCTCTTATTGTTCTCATATTGTAGATGGTCTATCATATGGTTCTCCTATTTTTCTCATATTGTAGATGGTCTATCATATGGTTCTCTTATTGTTCTCATATTGTAGATGATCTATCATATGGTTCTCTTATTGTTCTCATATTGTAGATGGTCTATCATATGGTTCTCTTATTGTTCTCATATAGTAGATGATCTATCATATGGTTCTCTTATTGTTCTCATATAGTAGATGATCTATCATATGGTTCTCTTATTGTTCTCATATTGTAGATGGTCTATCATATGGTGCTCTTATTGTTCTCATATAGTAGATGATCTATCATATGGTGCTCTTATTGTTCTCATATAGTAGATGATCTATCATATGGTTCTCTTATTGTTCTCATATTGTAGATGGTCATATGGTTCTCTTATTGTTCTCATATAGTAGATGATCTATCATATGGTTCTCTTATTGTTCTCATATTGTAGATGATCTATCATATGGTTCTCTTATTGTTCTCATATTGTAGATGGTCTATCATATGGTTCTCTTATTGTTCTCATATAGTAAATGATCTATCATATGGTGCTCTTATTGTTCTCATATTGTAGATGATCTATCATATGGTTCTCTTATTGTTCTCATATTGTAGATGGTCTATCATATGGTTCTCTTATTGTTCTCATATTGTAGATGATCTATCATATGGTTCTCTTATTGTTCTCATATTGTAGATGGTCTATCATATGGTTCTCTTATTGTTCTCATATTGTAGATGGTCTATCATATGGTTCTCTTATTGTTCTCATATTGTAGATGGTCTATCATATGGTTCTCTTATTGTTCTCATATTGTAGATGATCTATCATATGGTTCTCTTATTGTTCTCATATAGTAGATGATCCATCAACATTATTCTCTTATTTCTGTCATAAAGTAGGTGATCCGTTTGAGGCTTCTCTCATCACTCTTCATATAACCACATCTATTTCTCTCATAAAGTTGGTAGTGTATCTCACGCTTCTTTCCTTGCTCTCAAATAACCACATCTGTTTCTCTCATACATTCTGCATATGTCTCAGACTTCTTTTATTGCTGTACAGTTTCTCCCTCAAAGGCATTAGTGACATTCATTCCGTCAGTCTCCTTGTCCCATTGAGCTGACATTGAGTTCTGTTTGTGTGTATTCCCTTAATAGCCTCATCTTTGTCTGTCCAATTTTTAATTTGTTTAATAGACGATATTTGAGTCTGTAGTAGCCGCCAGTTGACAGTCTCAAAATTATCTCTGCTAGGCAAGTGTTAGTATACTTTTGTTTTATCTGACTGTAGTTGTTGTCTGTGCGATTTATCTTTAAAGCTATTTTTAATTATAGCTTTTATCTTTTCTTTTGATGACCTCATTTTGTACTTGAATGCCTGCTATAGCAAGCCTAATCTCCCTCACTTTAAACAAATTCACACACAAGTCACGACATCATCTCAAGCTGTAGCCGCAGGTTGTCTTTCGCTGACTCGAGGCCCCAGATACTGAGGTTCTATCATGAGCAAATATGCCCAGTGTCTATACACTGATTCAGAAAGCGCAGTTATGATGGACCGGACATCTGGTTTGCATGCCAAATGAATGCCTCCCAAAGAGGCTGCTGTATGGCGAGCTGAGGGAGGGAAAGCGAACAACTGGACGACCAAAGAAGCGCATCAACGACAGCCTGAGGGAGTCACTGAAGAGCTGCCAAATTAATACAACCACCCTGGGAGCAACTGGCACAGGATCGCACAGCCTGGAGAGGCACTATCAAAACAGGTCTTGCAGTCAGCGAGGCCAATCTTGTGAGGGTAGCCCAGAAAAAACGTGCAGCCTGAAAGTCAAGCGTGGATGTGCTTCCTGTATTGTCTTTGGACCTTGGATGTCAGTCATGCAACAGAACTTTCCTTGCCCACATTGGCTTGATCAGCCTTGTGCGCACCCACTTAACTTCATAGAATGAACTGTATTACAAGAGATGTCGATGGTCCTCATAGAATATGATGGACAAATCATCATCATAGCAAGCCTATTTTTGTTTTCATTTTCACATATCCTACAGTGGGAAGTAAACCACTGTGCTTCCATTTTAACTCAAGTGTGAAGTCTGTCCTATTGTATGGCTCTGAAACACAGAGAACAACAAAAATGGCAACCAGAAAGATACAGAATTTCATAAATGGGTGCTTGCGCAGAATAAAAGGATTGAAATGGTATGACCGTATCGCTAATGTAGATATAGACAGAACCAGACAAACATGGGTGATACAAGAGGTGATGAGAAGATACTAGCAGTTAATAGGAGACACGTTAAGAAAACCTGTTGATAACGTTATAAGGCAGTCCTTGTTCTGGAATCACCTGGGTAAAAGAGGCAGTGGGAGAACAAAAAACACACGAAGGAGACAGCCTGTGGGAGAACAATAACATGTGAAGGAGACAGCCTGTGGGAGAACAATAACATGTGAAGGAGACAGCCTGTGGGAGAACAATAACATGTGAAGGAGACAGCCTGTGGGAGAACAAAAACACATGAAGGGGACAGGCAGTGGGAGACCAAAAACATGTGAAGGAGAGAGACATGACAGGGATACCTTATACATGAAAAGACCTCAAATGGATGGGACGGGAAGGCATGGCATGTTGAAGACTTGTACTACATAAAGAGCTGACAGGTGATATAAGGTATTGAACATAAGGTTGTCAATTATGTTGGCCTCCATGCAGGAAACTTGAACTCAAGCAGTCTCTAGCAGTGGTGGTATCTATAGCAACTTATTGTGTATGATGACAGCCTTATGCACAACCTTGACCTTGGTTACCTCTTTTTTAAGGTCTTTTGTGGGAGCAGAGTTTCTATTCTTTTTGTCTTAATATAGACACCTCAGAGACCCCCCACCACCAACCTCAAAGCCCCCTACAAAACTCAAAGCCCCCTTCAAATTAAGTCCCCCCCTTTCCCTTTCCAGAAGTAACATATCTACGAAATATTTGTTGAATGAATTATTATTCTCATGCATTTTTTATTTGTGAATTTAAAAAAACAATTATTGTTTAAGATTATAACAATTTAAAAAAAAAATTATATATATATACGAGGGATGGTCAAAAAGTAATGCCTCGTATATTTAAATTTCATTCAATAGGAAAGAAAACAGATACAATTCACATTGAAATGTAGCCCCAAGTCTGAACTTCAAAAATTTATTTCTCAATGTAGTCTCCGTTATTTGTTACAGTTTTTGTCCATCTTCTCACAAGGGCATGTATCCCCACACGGTAAAAATGTGTGTCCTTTTTCCTAAACCACTGGCGTACGGCGCGTTTAAGGGTCTCGGTGTCCTCAAAGTGATGTCCGCGAAGATCTTCTTTCAGTGGTCCAAACAGATGGAAGTCAGAAGGTGCAAGATCGGGACTGTAAGGGGGATGTGGTAATAATGTCCAGCCAAATTCTGCAATCGCATCAATGGTGCGTTTAGCGGTGTGTGGCGTGGCATTATCGTGCAACAGTAGTGCAGTTCTCTGATCTTTTAATGGGTAAAGTCGCCGAAGACGACCTCTAAGCTTCTTCAAAGTTTCAATGTAACGGTCTGCATTCTCCGTGTTTCCCTGTTCCAAGAAGTCGAGAAGGATCCCACCCTTCTCATCCCAAAACACGGAGGCCATAACTTTCCCTACAGATGGTGAACTTTTGAACTTCTTTCTTGTCGGCGAGGTTGTGTGATGCCATTCCATTGACTGCCTCTTGGATTCTGGTTAAAAAAAATGAACCCAAGTCTCATCACCTGTCACAATATTCGATAAAAACTCTTCTCCTTTAGTTTCGTAATGGTGCAGGAGGTTGATGGCTATGGTTTTCCTTGTTTCTTTATGTCTGTCTGTCAACATTCTGGGTAGCCACCGTGCACAAACTTTTGAATAACCCAGGTCTTTAATGATGTTCTGGACACTGCCTTTACTAATGGACAACATGGAAGAAAGTTCATCCAGTGTTACCCGAAGGTCACCACGAATGATGCCATCAACTCGATGAATGTTGTGTGGAGTCACTGCGGTAGACGGATGGCCAGTCCGCTTTGCGTCAGCCATTGAGGACTGACCTACTTCAGCTTCGTCACAACGATGTACCCAACGTCGGACAGTGCTAACATCCACTGTTTAATCTCCATAAACATTCTTCAAACGTTCGTTGATGTGAATTGGGGTCTCGCCTTCAGCAATGAGGAATTCTATGACATAACGTTGTTTTAACCGAACGTCTTTGGCAGCCATTTTTAAACTGTTACAGTGGTGCCACCTGTTACTGAAACAGGTTGGTAATGCTATACAGTGCAGAAGAGTGTTTGAGGAATCCTGCTAAATTTACAAGATGCACAACGATGCAGTATTTACATACATAAAAAATAGGAGGCATTACTTTTTGACCTTCCCTCGTATATATATATGGTGCAGAAACATGGACAATGAACAAGTAGTTGAAGGAAAGAATTTAGGCATTTGAGAAGTGGATATTTAGAAGAATGTGGCGCATCTCATGGGAAGAGAAGAAATCAAAGGACCCAGAAATCTAGGAGTAAAAAGAGAATTAATGAAGGAGATTATTAGACAGCTTAAATATATTGGTCATGTAAACAGACATAACACCTTACTGAAGATCATAATGGAAGGATGAGAAGGCTAATGTGCAAGGGGAAGACAGCGCTATAAGTGGGAAGATAACATCAAGAGATGGACAGGAAAGAGTCTATCAGAGTGCACCATCAAGACAACAGACAGAAGACATTCAAGATTCGTTACAGTTGACCTTCATTGTGAAGATGATGATATACAATATTTTTATTACATTGTTTATGTTTCCATATTAAATGCATATGTCCATATTATTCCTGTATTCTTGCGATGTTATTATTTAATGATCTGCATGCTAGGAAAAAAGGTGCTCCCAGATGTGAACAAACTAACTAAGACATTCTTCACCCGGACAAAACTGCGACCCGAGGTGATGGGAGGTAGTGTTTTAATGGTTTACTTTGCTCAGCACTTTACTCACATGGCCTTTAAGACAGACTTTAAGAGAGGACCTGGCTTTTCCTGGAGCGGTCATGGGGTATGTTATTTCAGTATACATTTAATTGCTTCACAGTTAATTGTTTCATATCTATTAATAGTCATAAAGGAAGTATTTGGTTATCTTATTACTGTCATCCTGCATGAATACATTCTTTAGACAGTGCAGATTGTGCTGACCCCCACATGGAAGATGGTCGCATCTCCAAAGATATTTTCTATGGACCACTGGCAGATGGCAAAAGAACAGCTGGGTGACTGTAGCTGAGGTTCAAACATGTGTGCAAGAGAGACATGAAAGCATTGGATATAAATCAAGCAACCTGGGAGGATGAAGCTGTCAATCGCACCAAGGTGGATGCTCCCTACTGGACCACTTCAGACTGGGAGAAAAGAAGCACAACATTCTGAAAGGAACTTCTTCTCTTCTTTCATCCTTGGCCGCTGACTGACGAAGTAATCAGGGACTATCACTGGTGGCATCTTCTTGTAGGGCAGCAACAAACTGTTTCCACTTGTCTGGGTCTGCAGCTATCCTTTGTATTGTGCCACAGCTCTGGTTCATGCTTAGAATGTCTGCCTCTACATTTCTCTGCCAGGTGGCGCTTTTGGCCAGCCTCACTTTCCTTCTAGAGTCCATAGCATGGTAGTTCTGGTGATGGTGTCAGTGTCTCTTCTGAGAATGTGGCCAACCCAATTCCAGCGTCTATCCGCTATGATGGTGTGCATATCTTCTTGGTGGCTCCGAGTTAGCAGTTCTTGGTTAAATGTTTAGCAGTCAGAATGTCTGTTTCATGTCAGTGGCTTGCTGAAAGGAAAAGCAGTTGAGGACTATCACCCCAAGGGCGCAGCATCCCCATAGTCAGTTATGACTGAAAGAGGCTACTTATTTACATCCTGCATCTCTTCTTCTTCTTAAAGTACCATGGCTACTGGCATAGGTAACCATGTTTCTCCACAACTTCCTGTCTTCAATGTTGATTATCTATTCTGTTGTAGATTTCTTTCCATGTCTTGATGTTGAGCTGTCCAGTATCTTCTGTCTTTAGTGGACTTCATCAACCTTTTTCCTTTAGTCTTTCCTGTTATCTTGTTATATTCCAGTTTAATTTTCCTTCAGTCTTTCCTGTTATCTTGTTATATTCCAGTTTATTTTTCCTTCAGTCTTTCCTGTTATCTTGTTATATTCCAGTTTATTTTTCCTTCAGTCTTTCCTGTTATCTTGTTATATTCCAGTTTATTTTTCCTTCAGTCTTTCCTGTTATCTTGTTATATTCCAGTTTATTTTTCCTTCAGTCTTTCCTGTTATCATGTTATATTTCAGTTTATTTTTCCTTCAGTCTTTCCTGTTATCTTGTTATATTCCAGTTTATTTTTCCTTCAGTCTTTCCTGTTATAGTAACTTAATATTGTTATATTAATCCAGTTTTTATTTTTCTCTTCAGTCTTTCCTGTTATCATGTTTTCTTGCATGAAATTACTTTCATTTTAGGGAATGCTGCTTTTCTCTATGACAGGAAAATATGTTAGAAGCAATTCCATTGGTTGGATGATTGTTGTGAATACATGTTTACCAAGTCTGAAAATGAAGAATACATATGTAAGTTGGCTCTGATCTTTGGTCTGAGTTCAAAGATATGCCCAGTCTTGTTTCGATCTCAGCGTGCTTGTTCAGAAGTACATATCTGTACTATGTTTTCATATCTTTATTTGATTGGACAATGGTAGGATTACCTTTTTACATGAATTGCAGTGGCAGTATTTTATAACTTTGATTATTCCATTATGCTTTTCTATGATATAAATAATTTTTTATTTCAATAGTTGAGTGTGTTTGAGATTCAAAATGTCTCCATATTTGTGAAAAACTCTGTTTTTCATCCAGAACAGGCATGCACAACTGGCGTGATGCTGACAATATCACCTCTAGCGTGCCGTAAGGTCAAGAAAATATGGGCCTAACACCATATTCCCAAAATGCCTCAATGGGCATGTAACGGGATCCGCCCCCTTTCCATGTACAATATACGGCCCACGGGCCACATACAAGTACCATATTTCATAAATTCACAAGTACCACATTTCGTAAATTTACAAGTACCATATTTCATAAATTCACAAGTACCATATTTCATAAATTCAAAAGTACCATATTTCATAAATTCACACGTACCATATTTGATAAATTCACAAGTACCATATTTCATAAATTCACAAGTACCATATTTCGTAAATTTACAAGTACCATATTTCATAAATTCACAAGTACCATATTTCATAAATTCACAAGTACCATATTTCATAAATTCACAAGTACCATATTTCATAAATTTACAAGTACCATATTTCATAAATTCACAAGTACCATATTTCATAAATTCTTCTTCTTCTTCTTTGATTCTTAACCGCCAACCGCCAAAGCAGTCAGCGACCATCACGCCTGGTGGCGTCTTGTAGGGCACAACAAATTGATTCCACTTTGCTCAGTCGGCGGCCATCCTATGTACAGTGCCCCAACTCTGGTTCATTCTTTGCATCTCAGCTTCCACAGTTCTCCGACAAGTTTTTTTTTGTCGGCCTCTCTTTCACTTTCCCTCGGGGGTCCATAGCATAGCTGTTCTTGTGATGGTATCAGGGTCCCTTCTGAGGACGTGGCCAAACCAACTCCAGCGTTTGCCAGCTATGATGGTGTGCATGTCCTCCTGGTTACTGCGAATAAGTAGTTCTTGGTTGCTGATGGTGTTTGGCCAAAAAATTCGGAGAATTTTCCTTAGGCAGATTGTGTGGAAGGAGGACAGTTTTGACATTTCCTTCTCTGTTACTCTCCAACATTCCACACCATAGAGAAACACAGAAAGTACACAGCTCTCATATAGTCTTAATTTGGTGTTTGTGCTGTACTGGGAAGACTTCCAAATGTTGTTGAGAATAGCAAAGGCTGTTCTCGCTTTATTTATTCTGTTGTTAATGTCCTTGCTTGTTCTGCCGTCAGGTTTTACTATGCATCCTAGGTAAGTAAATGTATCTGTCTGTTCTAACTTCTGATTCCTTACTGTTATTGGCTCAGGATTGCCCACATTTAGTGTCATGACCTCTGTCTTCTTCAGATTGATGTTCAGGCCAACCTGCTGGCCATACTTATTCAGCCTATCGATTTTGTCTTGAATGTGTTGATGTGAATGCGCGAGTAGTGCAATGTCATCTGCATATTCCAGGTCTTCCAGTGTAGAAAATGTTGTCCATCTAATTCCTCTTGGACTGCCCTCTGTTGTCTGGCGCATCACCCAATCTATGGCTGTCAAAAATAATGTTGTTGATAAGGGGCATCCCTGTCATACTCCTGTTTTCACTTCGAAAGTTACATTGCTCAATCCAACACTGCACGTAAAGTTAGAATAGAGGCTTTTTATGATGGAAACAATGCGGCTGGGAATTCCATAAGCCCTCTGTTGAAGCTTGTTTTAGGATTATTATGGATGGTTAATGATCTTGAGTATCGTGCTTATGGATGTTTGCGAATGGTTTGGAGTTGTCAAGAAAATTACTGTTCATGCACGGACTCCAACACCTGGTTGAATTTTGGGTCCACAAATACCGGCATATTTATTATGACATTAAACAAGTTCATTTGAAAGCATGAATTACATTAATAAGTTGAATCTCCTACAGTCCTCCTTGGAACATTACACATCTGGAATATTTACTACGCAGTGCCATCATGGATCACTGAAGTATCGAACCCCAGACGTGGAGTTAATATTTATATATTTTAAATTGCGATAGCAATACTTCTCTGTGAGAATACTTCCTCGAACTCAATCCTTCTGTTCGGAATCATATATAATATCAGTGGCGACTTTCATACAATATCCAGCCACGTAGAAGAGTAGATACTCTTCAAAATAAGGAGCAACAGCGTTGACGTCCTTCTTGATAAAAGTCTGATAACGAAAGGCCCCGTCTAACGGTTTGCATAAATTATGTTAAGTACCAAAACAACGTCATCATACACAAATAACATCATGCTGGCCACGAATAGAACTGTTAGCAAGTAGATTATCTGATAACAGAACTAAACATGGTCAACATGTAAAATACATGATAAATCATCTTTAACAAATTCCTCCCCCGGTAGGTTGAAAAAAAAATCGAGAAACGATTTTTTTTGCAAAAGTATTACCGAACAAATTTAAGTTAATCTAGTCCTAAGATTTTGGAACGAAAAATCGTGAAAAAAAATTAAATAAACATCCAGATATGTTTATATTAAAATAATGTCAATGTTGTTATCTAGAACAATATACGTCAAACGTATGTCAGAGCAATGTATACATAATTACACATCACTAATGAAGTCCAAAAAAGATACAGAAAATCAGGAGTTGTACAAGGAATACACAAAGCAGATTAAAAAACGAGTCAGACAAGACAAACAACAATACATAAACGACACCTGCAGGAAAATAGAGGAAATGCGCGAACAGGGATTGAGTAAGAATATGTTTTCTGAAGTAAGAACATTGAAAAACAGCAACTTTAAATCATCACCCCGAGCAATAAACGACAAGAAAGGCGACACTCTAACAGAACGTAAAGATATTCTGAACAGATGGAAGGAGTACTGTCAAGAAATGTATACGGAAATAAACAAAGCGGCAGATAACAACGTCATGAATGAAGCGGAACGTGAACCAGAACCTACCATAGAGGAAGTCCGGAATGCAATCAAACACTTAAAAAGTGGAAAATCTCCTGGTTGTGATGAAATAACAGCTGAAATGATACAGGCAGGAGGAGAAGGCAGCGCTCGTATATACCATGCATTATGCTGCAAGATCTGGCAAAGCGGAATTTGGCCCAAGGAATGGAAACGATCAATTTACATACCCTTGCCAAAAAAGGGCAACCTGAAACTGTGCACAAACTACAGAACTATAGCTCTTATAAGCCATGCCAGCAAAATACTTTTACAAATCATAATGAAAAGGATGCAACAAAAGCTAGAAACAGAAATAAATGAAGTACAGGCGGGTTTTCGACCAGGTAGAGGCACTAGAGATCATATATTCAACATGAGGATCATCATAGAAAAGTGTAGAGAATTCAACGTTGACCTACATACTTGTTTCATTGATTACACCAAAGCTTTCGATTGTGTACAACATCAGCAGTTATGGGCTATTATGAAAAATATGGGATTTCCAAACCACCTTATACAACTCATCGCACTGCTGTACCAAGAACAACAGGCAGCCGTAAGAATAGAGGGGGAAACATCAGAATGGTTTGAAGTACAGAAAGGAGTAAGACAAGGCTGTACCCTTTCCCCTTACCTGTTTAACATTTATGCCGAGAATATCATGAGAAACGTAAGAGATGACCAAGAACACACAGAGTTTGACTCATTTAACATCGGCGGGTACCAGATCCCGGAAATCAGATATGCTGACGACACAGTCCTCCTATCGACCAACCCAAAAGGACTTGAACAATTACTTCTGTCCACCAAAAAACACAGCGAGGCCCAGAATCTATACCTAAACACCAAGAAGACCAAAGTATTGACAACAGACAAAGTAAAGACCAAACCAGAAATTGAAATTGATAACGAAGAACTGGAAAGTGTCAATGAATTCGAATACTTAGGATCAATCATTAACAGCTCTGGCGACTGTGCAGTAGAAATTAAAAGAAGACTTGCAATTGCTTCACATAAGCTAATACAAATGAAAAACCTATGGCAAGGCACAAGCAAAGAAACAAAGTTACAACTGATCAGAGCATGTATATTCCCAGTAGCAACATACGGCTGCGAGACTTGGACACTCAATAAAACAGTTGCAAAAAAGATTACATCATTCGAAATGAAATGCTACAGAAGGATGTTGAGAATACCCTGGACAGAAAAAAAGACCAACAGAGAAGTACTGCACTCACTAAACGTACAGGAACATTGGCTCCTAAATACCATCGCAATAAGGAAGCTGAAATTTTTCGGTCATATAAAAAGACATAATAGTCTGGAAAAAACAGGATGGAAGGCATGGTCCCTGGAAAAAGGGGAAGGGGTCGACCTAGACGACGGTGGACCCAGGACATCACAGAGAGTCTGAACTTGTCTTTGGCTGATGCAGGTCGACTTGCCCAGAATCGTGATGCATTCAGAGCAGCTGTAATGGAGACAACGTTCTGGAAAGAATATGTCACATGATGAATAGAAAATGTCATCAATAGTCAACAAATTAGAGAAGTCTATGACACTGAAGAAGTATATAAGACAAATGAATATCCAAATATAGTGATGTTATAATTAACTACTCTGTAATAATAACTAAATTAAAGAGAAGAATGCGGTAACTATATGATTATGTAGTAATTCAAATAATAAAATTATATATATATATATATATATATATATATATATATATATATATATATATATATATATATATATATATATATATATATATATCTTCTTCTTCTTCCGTCCTTAGCCAACGACCGGCAAAGCAGTCAGTGGCCATTACGCCTAGTGGCGTCTTAAGGGCAACAGCGAATAGATTTTCTTTGCCGTTGTTCCCATCACGCCTAATGGCGTCTTTAGGGCAACGACAAATCAATCCGTTTGCTGTTGTTTCCGTAATCAAAGTGACTGGCAAACGGGTGATCAGCCCGTTGGTATATATATATATATATATATATATATATATATATATATATATATATATATATATATATATATATATATATATATATATATATATATATAATTAATCTAAGTAATTAAAATAAAAATGTAATGCATTTGTGTAAAAACAATACATTAGAAAGTAGTGAGCAATGAAAATTAGACAAGAAAATATTTATAGCAAAGAAAAAAGTAGACATCAGAATAAAGGAATGTAAGGAAGAATAGCATAAAGCGAACAAAGAAACTGTGTGTTATCTATTCAAAATTATTACTAATCAAAGAGAAGTAAAGACAAGACATTACTTAATCTGTCGAAATATAATAGTAAGTTATTCCTAATTAACTAACATTTAAATATCAACAATGCAGAAAGACACAATGCAATAATACATTAAAATACAATATCACAATAAAAGTCAGTTAAGTTTCAAATCCTGGAAATATCAGAATCCTTGACATGTAGAATGTTCGGAGCAGTACTATGTCAATGTTAAATTCACACTTGTCAATAATAAAGAGCAGCTCCATTGACTAAATTAAAGTTCCATGTATCAATGCAGCAGTAATCCATCCTGGTGGTTTCTTGAATTGTGGAAGTTGTGAGTTCCATAGTCATAAAACGAACACATGGGAAACGTTTGATATTCGCATCTTCATATATCTCCGAAATGTCCCGTGAGATATTTAGCAATTAAATAACACATTTTTGTCCATACAAAAGCCATTACAGGCTGCAAAAGAAACAGTCTTTTCTTCTGTACACTCTCTGGTTGAAACGAGGTTGTCTGTACGTACACTTTCTAGTTTGAACGTGGTTGTCTTTATGTACACTTTCTGGTTCAAAATGAGGTTGTCTTTATGTACACTTTCTGAGTTCAATTGATCTTGATTTCTTGACAAGCAATGACAGGAATTACACAAATGTCTTCTGTGTAACGATTAGGCGTCAGGTAAGGAAGTCAGATTTCTGGATAACACGTCAGCCACGACATTGAACGAACCTCGGATGTGTTGAATCTCGAATGAGTATGGCTGTAATATAATAGAAAATCTTGCCAATTATTCATTTTTATGGTTGGCACGTTTCAAAGCCGCAACTGAGCGTTGGTCAGTTTGAATGATGAATGGAGCACCAAGCAAAAACCGGTCCAGCTTTTGAATAGCCCATACAACTTCCAAAAGCTCTTTCTCGATTGTTGAATATTTCTTCTCTGCATCCGACAGTTTCTTGATATGTAGAAGGTAGGATGCAGTATACCATTGTAGTCCTGTAACAGCGCAGCTCCCAAGCCAACATTACTCGCGTCTGTTCGGAGTATAAAGATTTTGGAAGTATCAGGCAACCTCAAAATAGGAGGTGAATTAAAAATAGTTAAAATTTTCTCAACAGCTACCTGTGTATCTTTATTCCACTTTACTTTTATTGGCATGCCCTTTCGTAATAACGACAAAAGGACAGCTGTGATATCAGACAAGTTAAGGATAAATCGGCTATAATATTGTACTAATCCTAACAAACTTCTTACTTGTCTCTTGGTATGAGGAATAGATAAGTTTAGGATTTTGGACACATTATGAGGTAGGGTCTGAAGTTGACCAGAACCAATAGTATGTCCTAGAAAAGTTAGTTCCTTAAATGCTATTTGTACCTTAGTAGGTTTAGCAGTAAGATTATGGAAACAAAGAGTTTCCAATAAGGAACGAAGTCCTACAAAGTGTTCATGAAAAGATGAACTGAATAAACAAATATCATCTATGTATGTTATGATGTCAGTTCTGTGTGACAAAATTTTTCGCATCATGCGAATGAATGTGGCTAGTGCGTTCATCAGCCCAGAAGGTATAACATTCCACTGTAATAATCCACGTGGAGTTGAAAACGCAGTAAAAGGTTTAGCTTGTTCGGTTAATGGGAATTGCCAATAATCTTTTGTCAAGTCAATTTTTGTAAATAGGATAGCATTAGCAAGACGAGCAAGTAGATCGTCAAGAAGTGGGTGTGGTTCAGCATCGGAAATTGTTTTAGCGTTTAATTTGCGATAATCTACGTATAAACAAATATTATTATCCTTTTTATGGCCAATAACCAATGGAGATGAATATGGCGAATTACTGACTTCAATAATTCCCAATTTCACGATCTGATCTAACTCTTGAGCAGTTTTATCCTGATAATGTAACAGAACAGGATAAGGTCGTAGACGGATAGGAATATCATTAGTAAAGATGATATCATCAGTAAGGATGATATCATGAGAAATAACTGATGTTCGACCAGGTTGGTCAGTAAGAACTGGGCAATGAATGGAAAATAAGTAATTAACCACCTTGGAGCATGTTATAACAAATGATAAGAGTATCCCTGTGATCAAAGGCCACACCGGAATACAAATTACATGTGCATGTAGCTGTATCAAAGCATTGCCTGCATATGCAGTAAACTTATGTAGTCGTTCCCACTCTTCAATTTCTTCTGGTGAGCAGTCCTTGCTCCCGTGGATGCGATCGACCGTGAGATCAGCGGCAGGATTATTTAATAAACATACATTAACTTTCCCTGAAAAGAATGGAGTGTGAATATTAACTATAGCTGCGGAGTAAAATTCCACAGTTCCTGCAAACGTAATGCATTTCACAAATTCCCCAGTCGAACAAGACGGGTAGACCAGCGACTGTCTAATTCCAACAGTTGTTGATCCTGAATCCTTTAGTACTGATACTAGAGTACCATTTACCAATCCTCTGTTGAATATAAGAGTACCAGTGCCATCATGTGCCGAGAGACTCACAGCAGGAAGAGGATGTCCGCACTTCAGAATCGTAGTGCTGGTATTCTGAAATAGACTTTTACATTCCTGGCAATGGGAAGCAACATCAAAATTAAATGAGTAACATGTAGATGATTGAACCTGATAATTCAAATCATGATTACCCACAGGTGTATTAGTAGTGAGTGCCGCCCCTGCATTATGTTCTGACCTCATTGGGCCACGTGAATTAGATCGTTGCCTCTGACGTTCAAACGAATTACCTTGATTTCTAAATGTCTGACTGTTACTTCTATTACGGTACTACTGATTGTTATTACCCCAACTATTATGTTGAGGAACGAAATTATTTTGTTTTCTCCAGTTGTTACCTTGTTGGAAATTGTTGTTATTATTATTATTATATTTATATTGAGGTGACTGGTTTCTAAATTGTTGACAACCCCTATTAAAATTATCATGTTTGTTGAAATTGTTATTTCTGTTATACTGATTATCATTATTTCTCCTAGTCATACAATTTCTGTCTCGGCTCTGAGATCTAGTTCTATTATTATTATTCCAAGTCGCGGCAGAAGCAACTGGAAGACCTTCTCTTATTTTGTTGTTAGCAAAACATGATTCTGGATGTGCAGTACAAAATTGTATTGCTATTTCCTCTAGAGCAGATAAGTTTGACGGTTTGCGTTCCTGTAAGAACGACCAAAATGGCTTGCTTACCGGGGATAACACCTTATCCCTTAGCATTAAATCCACCAGATTATCATAAGTTTTCTCAACACCAGCTAGTTGAATCCATCTATCAAAAGTGATTCTTATTGCAGCGATAAATTCAGAGAAGTTTTTCCCTGTCTCAGGAATCATTGTTTTAAACTTCATCCGATAACACTCTTCATCGAGTTGAAAACGTTTCAACAGTACTTTCCTAGCTGCATCATAGTCATTTCTTACTGCCTCGTTCATAGTACTGATGGCAGTCATAGGTTCTCCACTCAAAAATTGTAATAGTTTGGTAACCCATAATGATTTATCCAACTTATGTGCAGTGCATATACCTTCATACCTCGAAAGGTATCATGATATGTCATCAACCGTAGGGTTAAATACAGGTAATTTAAACCAATCATTACCCTTTTTATTACTGGATGACGAAGCATTCTGTCAGTTTTTGCCAATATAGGTAATGCCACACCTCTTGCAGATGATAGCATAAATCAGGTTTCTGGATTCGCACGTGAAAGACTCTCTAATGATAAATTTTCCTTTCGGAAAAGTGACTGTCTGACTTTGGAGTACAAATGGACAGTTCTTACATATACGGCGTTGGCACGGTTTAGTACCAAAGTATGAAAGGCTAGTATGTCGCAAGCTTCTTCCTCGTTCGTCCTGAAAAGGACGTTGGTTGCATTGTGTCTGTTTATGCCGGAGCTGTGATATCTGCACCTTTTGGTCAACACATCCGACCTCAGCATGGCATTTTTTGGGACCGGGTTTGCCTTCCCTCTGCGATCCCTACTCTCTCAGCCAGCCTGCAGTGATAAAATTCCTATCCCTACGATATGCCACCAAAGGTGTATCACGAAACAACTCTCTGGTATCAGGATCAGAGTTGAGAATAGGCAGATGTTGAAACAGAATTCTCTTTACTGCCAGACAGTGAGGATGGAAAGTTAGAACCAGTTTGAGTCTGTCAGATTTGACAGAAGGTTTAGCAGTGAGTGCCATCTGACGAGTATGATACGATTAAGGGCATCAGATAAAACATGTTCTGGATAAAGACGTCGGCAAAAGAACTCGAGCATCTCTTGAGCTCGCTGTTGGAAATCATCGTCATCGTGACATAACCGACGCAAGCGAAGTAGTTGAGAAAAGGGAATGGAATTTTTACAACTAAGAGGATGCGATGAAGTATAAAGAAGGAAACCATGAGCGTCAGTAGCCTTATAATAGACAGACATTTTAAGACCAGTAGGGCTAATAGTCACAGTGATGTCAAGGAAGTTCACTGGAGTCGTAGAAATTTCAGAAGTGAAATTGATTGCAGGATTGAAATTACCAACATAGTCAATAAATCGACGGATGTCTACCTCAGACATGTCTGTAATGCCAATACCATCATCAATATAGCGGCGGTAAAACTCGGGTATTGGCCCATCATAATTTTGAAAGACCAAATATTCAAAGTGGCCCATAAACAGGCAAGCGTAACTAGGGCCCATCTTAGTACCCCATAGTGACGCCACTGATTTGGTTGAAGAATTGGCCATTAAACTCAAAAGAGTTGATAATAAGAACCAACTCAGCAAGGCGAAGAAGCATTTCTACCAATCTAAGTGACCAATTAAAGCAGAGAGTGAGTGAGTGAATTCTGCTACTATTCTTTAGCTATGCATGACAGTACTAATTTAAAAGACACCTTCCCATTTCTTATCTTCATAAGAGGTATTGATAAGAATTTTCAAATTATTGAAAAACCGTTTTGGTATGTGCTCTATGACAGGTTGCAAAACTGGAAAATCAATCTATTCTGAAGTGTTAAAATGTGTGATAGATAAGATTGGGACTAGATTTAACAAACTTGGTGGCCATTTGCACTGATGGTTGCTCCAACTGTGTAGGGAAACACGTCTGTTGGACAAAAATATGTTGGAGCAGACGCTCTTTTTAAACAATTTATTGATAGACCAATAATCAAGCATCACTGCATCTCACATCAGCAGGTTTTGTGTAGAAAAATCTTAAAATTTGAGCATGTAATGTCAGTTGTTGTTTCCATTGTGAACTACATCCGTTCTAGAAGACTCAAACATAGAAAATTTGGAAACTTTCTTGAAGAGATAGCTGAAAAGTACAGTGACTTGTTCCATACTGAAGTGTGGTGGTTGAGCAGAGCAAGAGTGCTCCATTATTTCGTTGCCTTGATGGAGGAGGTGGCAACGTTCCTACAAAGTGAATCAAAAATATTTACGGAACTTGAAATTAAACCTGGAATCAAGTTTCGACAGTGGAAAATACATTTAATGGAAGTCGCCCTGAAAACCTTCAGCATGTTTGGAAGCACGCACACACACACACACACACACACACACACACACACACACACACACACACACACACACACACACACACACACACACACACACACACACACACACACACACACACACACACACACACACACACACACACACACACACACACACACACACACACACACACACACACACACACACACACACACACACACACACACACACACACACACACATATATAAGGTAAAAAGTAAAGGATCCCGTTACACACCCATTGAGGTATATATATATATATATATATATATATATATATATATATATATATATATATATATATATATATATATACATAAACATTTTCACTCATGGACATGAACAAAAACAAGCAATGTTCCAAACTCACTGACGACCATTAAGAAGACATTATAAAAATTTCCACTTCAACTATGACCCCACAATTCAACAAACTTGTTGCTGAAAAGAGATGTAATATCTCTCATTAAGTGTAACGACTTTATGAAAAAATACCAGTTTCCTTGTAATTCAACAAATACATTTAATTTACCTATGATTAAAAAATAAGAATATTTCAATTTGTTAATTTAATTAATTAATCACCTCTTAATAAAATCCCCCCCCCCCCCCAACTTACGCTTGCGGTCCTCACCAAATTTTCTCACAGCAATATGGCCCTCACCAATAAACGAATTGTGTATCCCTGATCTAGAGGGTGTTTAGTTTTTGTCAAGAATGGGCTTTTGACATCATATACTTGATATCTGATAACTCCCATACTTCACAGGGATCTTCATTAAAGTTTTGGTTGCAAATTGCTGTGAGAAGCATATATGTTTGAAGCAATCCCATTGGTTGGTGGTTTTTTGTGAATACAAATTCCCCATGCATGAAAAGAAGAATAAGCTCTGGTGTTTGGTCCGAGTGGACATGAATAGTTTTAGTAGAGGGAGTTGGTTGACACTTGTTTAATGCTTGCAGTTTATTTAGTGTCTATTTTTGGCTCTCATTCATTAAGGAATACCTTCCTTACATCCTTCATTAGCAGATGGCAAGATTATTCACAAATACAGACCTGTGAAAAAACAATCAAGATTATTCACAAATACAGACCTGTGAAAAAACAATCAAGATTATTCACAAATACAGACCTGTGAAAAACAATCAAGATTATTCAAAAATACAGACCTGTGAAAAAACAATCAAGATTATTCACAAATACAGACCTGTGAAAAACAATCAAGATTATTCACAAATACAGACCTGTGAAAAACAATCAAGATTATTCACAAATACAGACCTGTGAAAAAACAATCACACAACAACCAATACATCACCATCATCCTTCAAGTCTCCGAGGGGTCTATATCGTCAACAAATTTATGCCAAGTCTTCCTGTCCTGTGTCATCAGCTCAAGGTATCTCCTGTTCTCTTCTCTATGTGGTCTCCCTCTACAGCTGTACCAGTCTTATGCGGGGGATTCCAGGACAAGGCCTGTCTTGTGATGCAATCAGCAGGTTTCCTCAATGTGTGTCCAGTCTATTGCCAGAGTCTTCATCTCATTTGTTATTACACTGGCACTTGCCTGGTTCTTGTCATCAATTCCACATTTGTGACTTTGTCATACTGTTTCAGTCCTTCTATTCTACGCAAGCACCCGTTTATGAGAGTCCGTAGCTTGTTGGTTGTTGTTAACTGATAGATCAGTACATAAGGTGCTCATCAAGATTCACTCTTGTGGTGATGGCACCATTCTGATTGTCCTGTGTTGGATGTACCAGGTAAGTCTATCACTTCTGTTACTTTTTTTGTTGTCTAGTTATCACCTTTTTTCTTCCTGACGAGTGCCTGAAACATACCCATTTGTGTTCATTATTTAGATGGAGATTAAAGAGAGAAAACAAAGATAGATAACACATATGCTCAGGAAACATCCAAACAACACAGCCAAGCATGCCCTTGTTTGGAATCCTGGGGGGTGGGGAGGGGGAAGGGGAAGATAAAAGGTTATAAGGAGATGAAAGGTAGATGAGGAAGTAGAGACAACCTGGATTTCATGAAGAGAGTTGACAGAGACAGCTCTGATATAAATCTGTGGCAAGCAACTGTTACAACAATGTGCTTCACATTGAATGAAAGAATACAACAATGTGCTCCACATTGAATGAAAGAATCAATGAAGATAAATAATGGATCTGATAACACAAGCCTAGTGCAGCATGTTTTAAATAATGCATTGCAAAGTGATGTCTTCACATCTTTTTATTTTTTTCCTACCGCAATTTCTGATCTAACATTTTGTGAACTCATTTTACTTGAAGATTGATGTCAGTTCTGTTTATGGAAATAATGAGGGACATGAACGAGCACTACGGAGCATGCAAGATGGAAAGCTGAAGATGCAGGTGATCTATTCGTGATTTCTGAATTAGTCATGTAATCTAATATTGTAGACCACCCAAGTTATCTAACATTGTAGGTTAGTCAAATTATCTAATATTGTATGTTAGCCAAGTTATCTAATGTTGTATGTTAGCCAAGTTATCTAATATTGTATGTTAGCCAAGTGATCTAATGTTGTATGTTAGTCAAGTGATCTAACTTTGTAGGTTAGCCAAGTGATCTAATGTTGTATGTTAGCCAAGTGATCTAATGTTGTATGCTAGCCAAGTGATCTAATGTTGTATGTTAGCCAAGTTATCTAATATTGTATGTTAGCCAAGTTATCTAGGCTAATATTGTATGTTAGCCAAGTGATCCAATGTTGTAGGTTAGCCAAGGAATTTAGCATTGCAGATTGATAAGCGAACTTCAGATTGTTCATTGGAAATCTCACTTTTATCAGGAAATCAATGGAGAAGACTACCCAATGTATCTAAAAGATGTCAGTGGTATTCATATGACCTATCCACCAAATGTACCTCGTGATCAACAGTTTGCTCTCGGTCATCCGTTCTTTGGTCTCTTGCCAGGCTTGTTTCTGTATGAAACAATATGGATGAGAGAGCACAACAGGGTCTGTGACATTCTCAAATTGGAGCACCCTGACTGGGATGATGAGAGACTATTTCAGACATCTAAACTGATCATACTGGGTATGTTTGTCTTGTCTGAAAGTAGTAATAAATTGACCAGTGTTAATTTAGCTCTCTGAAAGTTGTCACAGATCTGATTGTGGTCAGAGATAGTTTCAGATGAATAAACCAGAAAAGCACAAGATGGCAAAGTTGACAATTAAAAAATGGAAGAGGCAATGAGGTCACTAAAGAAAAAGAAGTCACCAGGAAAAGATGGGATAACCAGTGAAATATTAATAGGTCTAGGTACAAAGGCAAAAAAGAAGCTTCTGGCAGTCCTAAACTGCAGCTGGAAAAGAGGAATTGTACCGCATGCATGAAAGGAAGCCATACTGATCATGATGCCTGTTCCAAAGAAAGACAAAGAGCTAACAGAACCAAATGGCTACCGACCAGTCAGCCTACTTAGTTGTGTAGGTAAACGGAAGGAGCACATGATAAATACAAGTCTTATGTGGCACCTGGAAGAAATAATACCATCATTGAAGATGCCTTCCAAGAAAGAAAGCATGCGGTGGTGGTTTGGATAAATTTGGAGAAAGCATTTGACAAAGTCTGGAAAGAGGGACTGAAAGTCAAGCTGCAAAGAAGTGGAGTTGTGTGGGAGAATGTACAAATGGATTGGCCACTACCTTGAGAATAGAACCACCAGAGTACAGCTACAAGGAGAGGTTAGTAGGAAGTGCAGGGTGTCCCCTAAGTAGAAGTCCTGACACCTACACTGTTCCTTGCATACATAAATGACATAACAGACAATATTCCAAGAAAAACACACAAATCCTCATTTGCAGATGACTTAGCCCTATGGATCTCTGAAGAGTATATCACAATGGCAAGCATTCGGATGCAACAAGCCCTGACATCACCGAAGAAGTGGGCCAAAGCATGGCTAATAAAGATAAATTAAGGGAAAACAACATACACAGTGTTCTCCCTCTCAAATAAACCACAGAGCTCCAAACCGGTGCTAAATGGGAAGAACTTATGCCAGGATGAAAATCCAAACTACCTAGGCATTACCTTTGATTGCTATTTGATTTGGAAAAAAACCAGTTTGAAAAAAACCAGATAAGGGCAAGGCAAAGAATGGCAGTCATGAAAAAACTTGCTGGAACAGCTCACGGAGCAGATGAGAGTATACTAAAGAAGCCATGCACAGGGCGAGTGAGACCAGTCCTGGAATATGGCATCACAGCATGAGCAACAGCAGCTAAGTCAAACTTTGATAAAATAAATAGACTCCAAAATCAAGCAATGAGAATCATAACAAAAGGCATGAAGACAACACCTATTAAAGAACTCAAAAAGATTACATACCTTCAACCAATGGAGGATAGATGAGATAGCAGGGCCCAGAAACAAACCGAGAAATTCAGGAGACTACCAGATCACCCAATGTACCATAGAATAAATGGTCTTGGAAGATGAAGACTCAAGCGAAGCAGCTTTATCATCATCATCATCAGTTGCCATCTCCACAACGAAGGTTGGCTGTAATGGATCTCCAACGTCTTCTGTCTATTGTCTTGGTGGTGCACTCTGATAGACTCTTTCCTGTCCATCTCTTGATGTTATCTTCCCACTTATAGCGCTGTCTTCCCCTTGCACGTTTGCCTTCAACTCTCCCTTCTGTTATGGTCTTCTGCAAGGTGTTATGCTTTTTTATGTGGCCAAAGTATTTTAGCTGCCGAACTTTGACCTCCCTCATTAGTTCTCTTTTCATACCTAGATTTTCTAGGACCTCCTTATTTGTTTTCATCTCTTTCCATGAGATACGCCCCATTCTTCTATATATCCACATTTCAAGAGCCTCAATTCTTTCTTCCAAATGCTTATTCATCGTCCATGTTTCTGCACCATACAGAAATGCAGAATATATATAACACTTTATGATTCTCAGCTTTAATTTGTGAGATAACTGTTTGGATGTCAGTATATGTTTCATGTTGTTGAATGTGGCTTTGGCCATTCCTATTCTCTTCTTGATTTCTGTTTCACATCTGCCATCTTCTGTTATTATATGACCAAGATATACGTAGCTCTTGACTTGTTCCAGGATTTTCCCATTTACGCTTATCTTTAAAGTGGGTTTATCGTCTGTTTTGCTAATTATCATAGTTTTTGTTTTCTCAATATTAATGTCCAGTCCATATTCATGACTTATACTGTTCACTTGCTTCACTAGTTCTTGTAACTCCTGTTTGCTTTCAGCTAACAACACGGTATCATCTGCATATCTAAGGTTGTTTATTGACCTTCCACTGATGTTCAGTCCTGGTATTTCCTGTATCTGTTTGAAAATTTTTTCGGTGTATAAATTAAATAGGCAGGGGGATAGCACACAACCTTGTCTGACACCTCTTTTTATGTCTATGTATGGTGAATAATTCCTTCCCGATCTTACTATGGCAGTTTGCTCCCAATAAAGGTTACTGAGTATTCTTATATCTTTTCCATCAATACCTATGTCTTCGAGGCATTCAATTATTTTCTCATGATGGACTTTGTCAAAAGCCTTCTTATAGTCAATGAAGCACATATACATACTTTTTTGGACCACAGTATATTTTTCTGCTAATATTCTTAAGCAAAATATTGCCTCTCTTGTTCCGCTGTTCCATCTAAAACCAAACTGTTCTTCTTGGATTTCGCTGTCTACTTTACTTTTTATTCTTTCCTATATGATTTTGAGCAGTATCTTAATTGCATGACTCATCAGGCTGATTGTTCTGAAGTCTGAACATTCTGTTACATTTGGGTTTTTTTGCAATGTTATGAAAACTGATGTCTTCATGTCGTGTGTTATATATCCTGTATTGTATATATCATTGCATATTTCTGTGATTGTATCTATACCAAAGCTCTCCAGAGCTTCTATCATTTCAATTTTTATGTTATCCATGCCTGCTGATTTTCCTTTTTGTATCATATGAATGGCATTCTCTACTTCTGATCTGAGAATGTTTGGGCCTTCATTAGAATCTGGTGATGGTTTTTTACCTCTGTTGTCCTCGAATAGTTCTTTTACGTATTCTGCTCATCTGTTTGATATAACTTTCTCATCAAGTAATATTACACCATTTTTGTTCTTGATACAGCTTCCTCCTTGTGCAAACCGCGACTGATTTGATAATTTCTTTATTTCTTCATGCATATCTCTTGTCATGTGCTTTGCTTCCAAGTCTTCTATTTCCTTGCATTTTGTTTCTATCCACTGTTCTTTTGCTTCTCTACACATAGTACGTATGTCATTGTCTATTGTTTTATATTCTGGAGTGTTTTTTGCTTTCTTTCTTTCTGCCATTTTATTCAAGATGTCATCTGTCATCCAAATTTGATTTTTCTTAGACTCATTTTTAGGTAAATTTGCATTAGCTGATTGTATGCTTGTTTTTAAGCATTCCCATTTTGCGGTTGCTTTTTCTTCTGGGTTTTCTCTTCTATACTGCTCCATGCTTTCTGTCAATAACTGTTGATATTTATTTTTGACATCGATTAAATATTTCTGTTTTATATCTGGTTGTTTCAGCGCTGATATTTCTATCTGAGGTTCCTCCTGTCTTCTGTTTCCTGCTCTTTTCAGCTTTATATTTACTTTGATGATGACTGGATTGTGATCTGAATTTATGTCGGCGCCAGGATGTGTCTTTGCACTTGTGACACTGTTCTTAAATCTATGTTTTATCATGATATAGTCGATTTGATTTCGTGTTACATCTCCTGGGCTTTTCCATGTGTATAATTTCCTTGGGTGGTGTTCAAAAAAGGTGTTACATATGACCAGCTGGTTTTCTTCACAGAACTGGATAAGTCTGTCTCCTCTATCATTTCTTGTCCCTAATCCATACTGTCCTACTATTTTCTTGTATTTTCCTTTTCCTACTTTTGCATTCATATCACCCATTACTATCAACACATCTGTAGATTTTACTGGTTTAAGTGTGTGTTGTAGCTCTTCATAGTATTCTTCTATTTCTTCCTCGCTGTGATCTTTAGTTGGTGCATAAGTTTGTAAGATTGATATGTCGAATGGCTTTGCTCTCATCTTTAGTAACATCATTCTGTCATTGTGTGTCCAGTATCCACATACGTATTTTTCTAACTCCTTCTTTATCAACATTCCTACCCCTCTTTCATGTTTTTCTCCTCCTGAGTGTATAAGCGTGTACTGGTCTCTTGTTATGTAGCCTGTATCCAAAAGTCTTGCCTCTGCAACTCCCAGTATATCGAGTTTCATGTCTGATGCCTCTAATATAAGATTGTCAAGCTTTCCTTCTCCGTTTAGAGTTCTAACATTCCATGTTCCTATTTTTAGGCTTCTCCTACTAGTTTTTAGGTGATCTTTCTCAGAATGCTCCCTTTCAACAGAATTTAAGGAACACTCGTCATTATGTACTTCCTTACTCATTAGAGGAGTTGCCTCTTCCCTGTTAATTTGTACAGTAGATTCTTCCCCAGGGGACAGAGAGTTCTCTACATATCGGTTCTTATCTTGTTGTTGTGATCCCATTACGTTCTGTAGGAAGTATGTGGTAAGGCCCCAATCTCTTCCACGGTGGCTAGCCATTGTCTTTTTCTATGTCCGACACGCCTCTAGTGCACCACACACTTTGCTGTTTCGCTTTGCGAGCCGTTAATCTTCTCAGATTCCTCCGCCTCCGCAGCTTTATAGAATCAGCCAAAACAAAGATGTGAGCAGATCCCATAAATGCAATATCAACAGCTAAACTCATCTACACTGCACACAAGTTCCCAGCTTGGAAAGAAAAGCTCTTACCAGAAATGATAGAAAATATTCCTGGTATAGAGAGAAAGAAGAGACAAGACTGCAACAGAGAGACGAGCCATAACTACAGAATACATATAGAAACAACAATACCCAAGCAACACCTGGACCCATGCCTACACAGATTGATCAGCAACAAGTGCAGCAGAAGATGGAGGTTGAGAAATGTTGCTGAACTTAAGCACTGGTACACAAAAAAGGATGTCAGTGGCAACAGGAAAATTCTCAAGCAATTTCGGAGCAGACTCAGTGTCCTTGAAAACTGCAACAGAGTTCCTAATAACAGAGGAAAGCACCAAGAGACAAGTTGTTACATATGAGCTGTCAGTAATTGCAACACTGAGAGACAAGTTGCTGTCTTTACAGATGCACTGCCAGTAATTGCAACACTGAGAGACAAGTTGCTGTCTTTACAGATGAGCTGTCATTAATTGCAACACTGAGAGACAAGTTGCTGTCTTTACAGATGAGCTGTCATTAATTACAACACTGAGAGACAGGTTGCTGTCTTTACAGATGTGCTGTCATTAATTGCAACACTGAGAGACAAGTTGCTGTCTTTACAGATGAGCTGTCAGTAATTGCAACACTGAGAGACAAGTTGCTTTCTTTACAGATGAGCTGTCAGTAATTGCAACACTGAGAGACAAGTTGCTGTCTTTACAGATTAGCTTTCAGTAATTGCAACACTGAGAGACAAGTTGCTGTCTTTACAGATGTGCTGTCATTAATTACAACACTGAGAGACAAGTTGCTGTCTTTACAGATGCAATGTCAGTAATTGCAACACTGAGAGACAAGTTGCTGTCTTTACAGATGTGCTGTCATTAATTGCAACACTGAAAGACAAGTTGCTGTCTTTACAGATGAGCTGTCAGTAATTGTAACACTGAGAGACAAGTTGCTTTCTTTACAGATGAGCTGTCAGTAATTGCAACACTGAGAGACAAGTTGCTGTCTTTACAGATTCTCATCATGTGACGTATTCTTTCCAGAACGTTGTCTCCATTACAGCTGCTCTGAACGCATCACGATTCTGGGCAAGTCGACCTGCATCAGCCAAAGACAAGTTCAGACTCTCTGTGATGTCCTGGGTCCACCGTCGTCTAGGTCGACCCCTTCCCCTTTTTCCAGGGACCATGCCTTCCGTCACTGTTTTTTCCAGACTATTATGTCTTTTTATATGACCGAAAAATTTCAGCTTCCTTATTGCGATGGTATTTAGGAGCCAATGTTCCTGTACGTTTAGTGAGTGCAGTACTTCTCTGTTGGTCTTTTTTTCTGTCCAGGGTATTCTCAACATCCTTCTGTAGCATTTCATTTCGAATGATGTAATCTTTTTTGCAACTGTTTTATTGAGTGTCCAAGTCTCGCAGCCGTATGTTGCTACTGGGAATATACATGCTCTGATCAGTTGTAACTTTGTTTCTTTGCTTGTGCCTTGCCATAGGTTTTTCATCTGTATTAGTTTATGTGAAGCAATTGCAAGTCTTCTTTTAATTTCTACTGCACAGTCGCCAGAGCTGTTGATGATTGATCCTAAGTATTCGAATTCATTAACACTTTCCAGTTCTTCGTTATCAATTTCAATTTCTGGTTTGGTCTTTACTTTGTCTGTTGTCAATACTTTGGTCTTCTTGGTGTTTAGGTATAGATTCTGGGCCTCGCTGTGTTTTTTGGTGGACAGAATTAATTGTTCAAGTCCTTCTGGGTTGGTCGATAGGAGGACTGTGTCGTCAGCATATCTGATTTCTGGGATCTGGTACCCGCCGATGTTAAATGAGTCAAACTCTGTGTGTTCTTGGTCATCTCTTACGTTTCTCATGATATTCTTGGCATAAATGTTAAACAGGTAAGGGGAAAGGGTACAGCCTTGTCTTACTCCTTTCTGTACTTCAAACCATTCTGATGTTTCCCCCTCTATTCTTACGGCTGCCTGTTGTTCTTGGTACAGCAGTGCGATGAGTTGTATAAGGTGGTTTGGAAATCCCATATTTTTCATAATAGCCCATAACTGCTGATGTTGTACACAATCGAAAGCTTTGGTGTAATCAATGAAACAAGTATGTAGGTCAACGTTGAATTCTCTACACTTTTCTATGATGATCCTCATGTTGAATATATGATCTCTAGTGCCTCTACCTGGTCGAAAACCCGCCTGTACTTCGTTTATTTCTGTTTGTAGCTTTTGTTGCATCCTTTTCATTATGATTTGTAATAGTATTTTGCTGGCATGGCTTATAAGAGCTATAGTTCTGTAGTTTGTGCACAGTTTCAGGTTGCCCTTTTTTGGCAAGGGTATGTAAATTGAAATTTTCCATTCTTTGGGCCAAATTCCGCTTTGCCAGATCTTGCAGCATAATGCATGGTATATACGAGCGCTGCCTTCTCCTCCTGCCTGTATCATTTCAGCTGTTATTTCATCACAACCAGAAGATTTTCCACTTTTCAAGTGTTTGATTGCGTTCCGGACTTCCTCTATGGTAGGTTCTGGTTCACGTTCCGCTTCATTCATGATGTTGTTATCTGCCGCTTTGTTTATTTCCGTATACATTTCTTGACAGTACTCCTTCCATCTGTTCAGAATATCTTTACGTTCTGTTAGAGTGTCGCCTTTCTTGTCGTTTATTGCACGAGGTGATGATTTAAAGTTGCTGTTCTTCAATGTTCTTACTTCAGAAAACATATTCTTACTCAATCCCTGTTCGCGCATTTCCTCAATTTTCCTGCAGGGGTCATTTATGTATTGTTGTTTGTCTTGTCTGACTCGTTTTTTAATCTGCTTTGTGTATTCCTTGTTCAACTCCTGATTTTCTGTATCTTTTTTGGACTTCATTTTTCTTCTCTCTACCACCAACTTCAGTGTTTCGTCTGAGATGTATTCTCGTCTCTTTATACTTTACAGATTAGCTGTCAGTAATTGCAACACTGAGAGACAAGTTGCTGTCTTTACAGATGAGCTGTCAGTAATTGCAACACTGAGAGACAAGTTGTTTTCTTTACAGATGAGCTGTCAGTAATTGAAACACTGAGAGACAAGTTGTTTTCTTTACAGATAAGCTGTCAGTAAATGCAACACTGAGACAAGTTTCTTTCTTTACAGATGAGCTGTCAGTAATTGCAACACTGAGAGACATGTTGCTTTATTTACAGATGAGCTGTCAGTAACTGCAACACTGAGAGACAAGTTGCTTTCTTTACAGATGAGCTGTCAGTAATTGCAACACTGAGAGACAAGTTGCTTTCTTTACAGATAAGCTGTCAGTAATTGCAACACTGAGAGACAAGTTGCTTTCTTTACAGATAAGCTGTGGTGGTGATGCAACCTTGAAGAGATAGCCCTTAGCTGCTTATTTTACTTGATGTTTCTTTCAGTGTGTTCATTTTTCTTCTGCTTGTTGTAAGAGCTTTTCTTTTTTGCCCAGTCTGAGGTGGTGCCGTAGGGAGCATCTCCACTTAGAGCGATGGCAGCTTCATCCTCCCAGGCTGCTGGATTTATGTCCAGTGCCCACATGTCTCTCTGGCACACATCTTTGAACCTGAGCTGTGGTTGCCTGGCTGTTATTTTGCCATCTGCAAGTTGTCCGTAGAAAATTATCTTTGTGGATGCAACCATCTTTTATAGGCAAGCCAGTGTAACATGTGCTGTCTAAGCAGTGTATTTTAGCTTTGAATGCCAGCACATGGCAGCACTTTGACACTTTGTCCTTCCGTAAAATACCAAGTATGTGGCATAAATACTGCAGATGAAAGTTATAGAGTCTTTTTCCTTGCTTAGCATTGGCTGTCCATATCTTGCTGACATATAGAAGCATACTGGTGATGCAGGCATCATATGCCACAACTTTGGTCTTCATCGTGAGTGTGGGTGTCCTGAAATATGTGTTGTGAGGTGGGGAAAAATGGTTGCAGCTCTGCCAATGGGGCTATCAGTTTCTGTGTCCAGAGAGAGCTTGTCATTGATGGTAGACCCCAGGTATGTGATGTAGTGCACCACTGTCAATTCATTTCAGGGTGCAAACTTTCGCAGTTATTTGGAGATCAAGCTGTTGCCCATGCAACATATTCCCCCACTGCACATAGCCAGTAAGTCCATAGGAAGGGCAGTAGCTGCTACAGTTTTGTAACAGTGATGTCACAGGAGTTGCCAGAATAATGTTGAATCAACATTAGACTGCCTTAAGCACTCTGGCTTTTGCTTTATCATCAGGGTTTACTCCCGAAGTCTGTCCCATAAACAGATATTCCTACAAGGCAGCTGAAGTTTGAAATCAGAGTTTCTCCTGGAGAGGCTACCGACCAAAGATCATGAACCCTATATGCCCAAAGCAGCTCATTTTAAAGCACCAGTGGCTTGCCTTTGCCCCCTTCTCCTGTCAATGGAAACAGTTCTGCTGGCATCAAATTGCACCACAAGTGAAGGCCAGGTGCTGGACTTGGCTGTCAGAAGCTGTTTGAGGCACATGCCATCAAATCATTTATCTGTAGTGGGAGCTTATCCCAACAGCATATGTAGTCAACAGGGAAGTACAGTCATTCATACACAGAAAAGGAGTTTTAGTTGTTAAATGAATTTGAGGACTTTGATTTTGAAAAACATGCAGACTTTTTTAAGTTTGAAGCTTTGGAAACGCTTTGAGATAAGTTGCTTCTTTACCTACTGATGAAAAACTTCAACAGTTTCTCAACTAGACAAACATTCTGTTTCTGAAATCATGCTTATCCAATTTCAGCTTCTAAATAGCATTTCAACATTTTTTTGTATGTGATCAATTCTAACTCAAAATTTCAAATTCTAGAAAAATCATCACAATGCTGTCTGCTGATAAACATGATTTTTACTTTGACACGCTTGTTCTGCACAGCCTGGAATACTTTGAGTTTAATTAAAATATTGCTCTGTCACTGATTTATAGGAATCATTCATGATTGAACAGAAACTACTAACACTGTTAGTAACAGTCAAATCTGGGATTTCAAAAATATTCTTAGTGTTGAGGTCACAGCAGGTATGAGAAATAACTTTTTATGTATTGGGATTTATTGAGTCCAATACTGATCTTGATTCCAGTTTAGAGTTACCTTGTACAGCTAATTCAGCCAACAATTACACACCTCATCATAAATGGTCACATTCTGCATCGGTTTTAGTTTATGGATAATTGTCTGAGTGCAAGTAATGATCCAGAATTATTTTACTAAAATATTGTCAAGATTTGTATTCATTATTTTTAATGCAATTAAATGTATAAAACTGTGCATAGTGTAGCAAGTTTCAATTCTCATTACCATACCTGTAACAAGCTTCAATTCTCATTACCATACCTGTAACAAGCTTCAATTCTCATTACCATACCTGTAACAAGAAAAGCTAATTGGGTTTCTTACCCATACATTCTTGAAAGATATTGTGATTGGCCTCAATGCTGTACAGCTTATATTGGATAAGCTTGTGGTGTATCAAATCTAATGAATTTCTCTGTTTCTTAAGTTCGTAAAAGAGCTATGTAGAAGAATAATAATATGGCAGATTGTAAATAATTAGTATAAAAATTGAATAATGTTGATGACTATAATATTTTTGGCAACATTAGAATTACAATCTTTTATGATTATTATCTTATATTACAGGAGAGACAATCAAAATTGTGAT
This sequence comes from Oreohelix idahoensis, assembly GCA_024509875.1. Lineage (NCBI taxonomy): Eukaryota > Metazoa > Mollusca > Gastropoda > Stylommatophora > Oreohelicidae > Oreohelix > Oreohelix idahoensis. The sequence continues at coordinate 214,018 of JAMPIV010020034.1, read as the reverse complement.
AGAGGATTATGTAGAACATTTTGCTTCCTACAACATTAAGATAAAATTTAAGCCAGAAGTTCTGTTCGATGAAAGTTTCCAGTACCAGAACAAGATCAATGTAGAGTTCAACCACTTGTACCACTGGCACCCACTTATGCCTGATGAGTTTAACATTAATGGGACTGTCTACTCAATGAAAGACTACATGTTTCACTCTGAGCTGGTGCTGAAGTATGGGACTTCTGTGTTTACAGACTCCTTGTCCCGACAGAGGGCAGGTCAAGTACGTTAAATTACTACATTGTTTTTGTCTTTCTGTATTTTGAATACATCATGTCAAGTCAGACATGCAGATTTGATTGTCTGTATTTGTTGATTGTTTTACAACATTTTTCTGTTTTGGTGAGGGTTTTAGTTTTTTGGATGTTCAAGATGTATTGTGTTTCCTTCCATTAACCACATATCTGTAGCCTTTAATTTTTTTTATTTGTCTGTAATGTTGACTTCAGGTACCACAGCAAACTTTCTTTCGCATGGTAGTGTGTTTAAAAATAAAAATTTACTTTTCATGCTGTGGAAAGCTGACTTAACTTCTTAAGGATAATGTATGTCACTATTACTTGTGCCTAGATTTATTTACATTATTCTGAGATCTTTCTAAAGCATCCCTCCCCCCTTTGTATTGGTTTTTTTAAATATATACAGGGTGTTCCAAAAATCACCACTCCATTTGGAGATGCTGAAACTTGTTTTATTTAAGTTTTCTTGCAGATTATAAAAATTCAGCCCAAAACTTAATTTATGAAATTAATTTTAACATTTATCCTATTCTATATTTTCTTTCCTTTCGGTTCAAAAGTTGTAAACAAAATAAACCAGGTAAGAAAATAACAATGTTTGGCTGAAATCAAGACTTTGCCAGACTGACAGGTACTGAAATCTCAGTAAGGTACTGATATCTCAGTAAGGTAGTGATATCTCAGTAAGGTTCTGATATCTCAGTAAGGTAACTGATATCTCAGTAAGGTAGCTGATATCTAAGGTAGCTGATATCTCAGTAAGATAACTGATATCTCAGTAAGGTAGCTGATATCTAAGGTAGCTGATATCTCAGTAAGGTAGCTGATATCTAAGGTAGCTGATATCTCAGTAAGGTAGCTGATATCTCAGTAAGGTAACTGATATCTCAGTAAGGTACTGATATCTCAGTAAAGTAACTGATATCTCAGTAAGGTAACTGATATCTCTGTAAGGTAACTGATATCTCTGTAAGGTAACTGATATCTCAGTAAGTTAACTGATATCTCAGTAAGGTATCTGATATCTCAGTAAGGTACTGATATCTCAGTAAGGTAACTGATATATCAGTAAGGTAACTGATATCTCAGTAAGGTAACTGATATCTCAGTAAGGTGACTGTTATCTCAGTAAGGTACTAATATCTCAGTAAGGTACTGATATCTCAGTAAGGTACTAATATCTCAGTAAAGTAACTGATATTTCAGTAAGGTAACTGATATTTCAGTAAGGTAACTGATATCTCCATAAGGTAACTGTTATCTCAGTAAGGTAACTGATATTTCAGTAAGGTAACTGATATCTCAGTAAGGTAACTGATATCTCAGTAAGGTAACTGATATCTCAGTAAGGTAGCTGATATCTCACTAAGGTAACTGATATCTCAGTAAGGTAGCTGATATCTCTGTAAGGTAACTGATATCTCAGTAAGGTAACTGATATCTCAGTAAGGTAACTGATGTCTCAGTAAGGTAACTGATATCTCAGTAAGGTAACTGATGTCTCAGTAAGGTAACTGATATCTCAGTAAGGTAGCTGATATCTCAGTAAGGTAGCTGATATCTCTGTAAGGTAACTGTTATCTCAGTAAGTTACTAATATCTCAGTAAGATAACTGATGTCTCAGTAAGGTACCTGATATCTCAGTAAGGTAACTGATGTCTCAGTAAGGTAACTGATATCTCAGTAAGGTAACTGATGTCTCAGTATGGTAACTGATATCTCAGTAAGGTAACTGATGTCTCAGTAAGGTAACTATTGTCTCAGTAAGGTAACTGATATCTCAGTAAGGTAACTGATATCTCAGTAAGGTAACTGATATCTCAGTAAGGTAACTGATATCTCTGTAAGGTAACTGATATCTCTGTAAGGTAACTGATATCTCAGTAAGTTAGCTGATATCTAAGGTAGCTGATATCTCAGTAAGATAACTGATATCTCAGTAAGGTAGCTGATATCTAAGGTAGCTGCTATCTCAGTAAGGTAGCTGATATCTAAGGTAGCTGATATCTCAGTAAGGTAGCTGATGTCTCAGTAAGGTAACTGATGTCTCAGTAAGGTAACTGATATCTCAGTAAGGTAACTGATATCTCAGTAAGGTAACTGATATCTCAGTAAGGTAACTGATATCTCTGTAAGGTAACTGATATCTCTGTAAGGTAACTGATATCTCAGTATGGTAACTGGTATCTCTGTAAGGTACTGATATCTCAGTAAGGTACCTGATAAGGGTGGATTTGAGCTGAAATGATAATGGTGCGCCAGAAAAAATGCCAGGTACGTTAGCTCCGTTATAAGATTGACGACCACTTGCCACCCCTATCGACACCTGGTATTAAAGTGCAAGATGTAGGTGTCTTCTCTGATTTAGAATGTTGCTGTGTGTGTTGCAGTAGAACAGTTCACAGGGTACACCACAGGCAACATGACGTGTAGAGTCATAGAAATGGTAACTTCGCTTTAGTTTTATACCATTTATTGCACGCCACAAAACAGTCATGATATTTATGTCATCACCAGCATAGTATAACGAATGCAGCATTCAAAATCATATTAACTGATAGTCATGTAGGATTCAATACTCAATAGTTGTATTGTAAACAGATATCATAAAGTTCTGGTTCGTGAAGCTGTATCAATAATATATATAACTTCTGCAACAGTGTCAGCTGCAGATCTTCAATGTTCATAGACAACAATAAATGCTCCCTTTCTGATGCTAGCAGATCAGATGTATACAATAAGTCCATTTACTGTCTGCACGTGAATAGCATACTGGGCATACAGGTCATACCGACCTTTATAACGTTTCTAAGTCTAACCATCTGACTTGGACGTGATCTCTGATATAACGAATCCTGGAACACAGACAATAGTCTTGTTGGTCTAGAGCGACCCATATATATATAACTAGTTCAGGTATAAAGATACCGGTGGCGAAAATCCTAGTCAAAGTACCTCTCCATATTAAATCACACAGGCGAGCAAGGAGCGACAAAAATGACGAACTTCTAGATGATAGCAAAAAGTTCGATACAAGAGGAATTACCTTTCTTCGGAAATCAACCACGAACATATGCCTCCAGGCAGGCTTGAATAATACTGGGAAATAGTCTAGTTAGTTAACTAACTCACAAAGACAATGTATTTCCCTCAGAAAATCACAAGACGCAGGTTGCGTCCGCTCGCTACTCAGACCATTTCTAAACTCCCCAGCTGGGCGGAACACACAGAACGAACTCCCAGTTTTTGACATGCGCAGAACTCATCTACGTGAGTATCAATTCACACAAAGCGATTTTAAGAACATTCGAGATAAAAGTCTTACACAGTCGCGCCTTTTATGGTCATGAACAGAAGCGTTAAGACAGGTTTCAGACATCTACAACAGTTGACTGATACTACCAAATAAGGAGATATGGTCACGCTTCGTTCAAGAAATTATAGACCGAACGTGTCTCTATACAAGAGAAGGCAAACTCCTAAAAAATTGTAGTCTCAATAACTCGGGTTATGTCCCTTTGACTGTAAAAAAACATAATACACATTTCAGTCAAAAAAATGATCATACATACGAAAAATGATCATACAAAGACTTTGGAAAAAGTAATTATTTGTGCGTAACATTACCGCACCCTCCCGGGAAAAAAAATGAAACATTTTTTTTTAAAATCCTGGAGCCGGAAAAATCTAGGCTCCTAACGCACGTATGATGCGCGGATATATACCTAACAAAATAGCTCAACACTTGGAGCGAAACTGAGATCATATCCCAGGTCCTTAGAGAAAAAATTTATCTAAGTATTCGCGTATATATTCCAGGAAGGTGCCACCAACACAAGCCACCATGATGGCAACATCATAATAAAAGTCAAATTACTCTCATACCAATATATGAAATTAAATATATTATTATGATATCATATAATGTGTTGTGCAACAGCAGCGGTGTAATATATTAATATACCGCACTATTTTATTACATTATATAATGCATCAGTAATTAATAAGTAATACAATGTTGTTCTTTGTTGACATAAACAAGCAATAGAAGATGTGGACATCATCCGCTCCCAATCTAGGACAGGACTTGATATCCTCAAAGTTCCACAATGGACATAATCTCGCAGACTTCAATGATGTGCTGCGAAAATATCAATAACACAAATCTTAAAGACAACTGGTAAATCTCTTAATACAATTATGCAAATATATTATTTAAATGTGGCCGAGTGATCTTTTGGCCCGTATATCACTAACTAAGCCTTCTTAGATAATTACATGGTACAATGTTATAAATTTCCCTCAAAAAAAAAAAGTGAGAAAAAATCTACTAACATGTCATTATAATATTGGACTGTATATCAGGAAATATATATATATGACAGAAGAATCATGTGGAATCGTGTGGGCATCTGGACAGAATGTCTGCCATCACATTATCCGAACCACGGATAGCTCGAACCGAGAAATGAAATGGTTGAAGAGCTATGGCATAACGAGTGGACCTCGAGCTCTTCAAGTTTTTGCTCTGAATAGCAGTAAGCGCTTTCTGGTCGGTTTCCACAATGAAATGTGCGCCTAGAAGAAATCTTTGTAACTTCAGAATAGACCATACCATAGCCAATAACTCACGGTCTAAAACCGAGTAATTCTTTTCTGCAGCATTTAATTTCCTAGAGATATACATCACCGGATGCAGAGTATCAGAATACTCCTGCATTAGTGCCGCCCCAATCCCAGTTGACGAGGCGTCACTTCGAAGAACAAAAGTCTTCTCAATAGTAGGTAACCTAAGAATAGGTGGAGATGAAAATAGGGCTTTAACCTGGTCCAATGAGGATTGACATTCTTTAGACCAGCGGATCAGATTAGGCGACCCTTTCTTCAATAAAGTAGAAAGCGGTGCCATAATGGAGGACAGATTCGGAATGAATCGTCGTAGAATTGGATCAAACCTAATAGACTCCTTACTTGTTTCTTCGTCTTAGGGACCGAAATGTTAAGTATTTTTGAAACATTGTGGTCCTCTGTCTTTAAAAGACCACGACCAACACGATGACCTAGGAAAGAAATCTCACTAAATCCTATAAAGGCTTTAGAGGGTTTTGCAGTCAAGTTATACTCGCGAAGAGTAGACAGTAATTCGTATAAACCCAAATAGTGATCTTCCCAGGAATCACTGAATAGACAGATATCATCTAGGTATGCTATGACATCTGTACGATATGCGAGAATTCGCCGCATCATGCGTACGAATGTAGCAGGGGCGTTCATAAGGCGAAAAGGCATGAAATTCCATTGGAATAAACCCCTAGGTGTAGAAAAAGCTGTAAAAGGTTTGGCACGTTCAGTTAGCGGGACTTGCCAATAACCTTTAGACAAATCTAGTTTGGTAAAGAATCTAGAATTAGAAAGTTTATTGAGTAGCTCTTCTAATGAAGGCATAGGTTCAGCATCGAACTTCGTAACTTGGTTCAATTTGCGATAATCTACGCAAATGCGAATGTTATTATCCTTCTTTCGAACAATAACCATAGACGAAGAGTATGCTGAAGTGGATGGTTCAATGATTTCCAAACGTATCATTTCATCCAATTCTTTTTCGACTTGAGACTGGAAATGGATAGGTATTGGATAGGGTCTGACTCTGATAGGATTATGATCAGTTAGCACAATGTCATGTTCAATGACATGTGTGTGTCCCGGGATGTCTGTAAGAACATCCTGAAATGTTTGCAACATCGAAGAAACTTGTCGATGTTCCTCAGCGGAAAGATTTGGAGAAACGGTCACGTTTTTCCAAGATTCCGTAGAATAAAGTGGGACCATAGAAAGAGGAAGATTGACATCAGAAAAAGTAGTTTCCTCATCCTGTATAACTGACAGAGATGAGTACTGACCATGAGGTACTTGAGAATTGTCCGTTGCCTGGAAAATAGGCTGCAAATAGTCAGGTCTTTCATAAAATTCCGTGAGCATATTTATGTGGAAAGTTTTATGCTTTCCATCAATATCGACAACATAGTCGACATCAGAAATTTTGGAGACTATTGCATATGGACCTTTCCATGCAATTAGAAGTCTGTTCTCCCTTGAAGGAAGTAGAACGAGAGCTTTGTCACCTGGACAAAGTTGTCGTAGACATCTATTCTTATTTGCAAACTGCCTTGCCTTTTCTTTAGCAAATTCGGAAGACGAAGTTGCTAGTTTGCATGCCTCGATGATCTTTTGCCTAAGAGCAATGACGTACTCATAAGAAGATTGAGTCTCATCGCTAATATTATCGGCAGTGATTAGATCGTGAAGTAAAGACATAGGGCCGCGCGGTTGCGCGCCAAAGACAAGTTCAAAAGGGGAAAACCCTGTATGTTCATTGGGGACCTCTCTATACGCAAAGAGAGCCGCGGGTAAGACCCTGTCCCAATCCTGAGGATGATCCTCAGTTATTTTACCAAGTAAAGTTTTCAGAGTCCTATTTAAACGTTCGACCAACCCATTAGACATTGGGTGATAGATACTGCTGAGAGACCTTTTAATGTGTAGCATAGACATTACCTGTGACATAGTGTCTGATATAAGTTGAGTGCCATGGTCTGACAATATTTCTCCGGGAAAACCCAAGCGAGAAAATATCAGCCAAAGAGCGTCTGCGATATCAGCAGTTGAGATGCTCTTGAGAGGTATTGCCTCTGGCCAACGTGTGCACATATCGACACATGTAAGAATAAATTGATGTCCTCTAGCCGACTTAATTCTAAAAGGACCGATAATATCTATTGCCATTTTTTGAAAAGGGCGAATAGGGATGTCAGCAGCCTGGATAGGCGCAGCATGTCGTGGTCCTTTAGATTTGACCTCCTGACATACTTTGCAAGAGCGACAGTAAATTCGTATGTCCTTGCTCACAAATGGCCAAAAGAAAGCCGCAAGAACTCTCGACTTTGTACGGGAAAAACCCATATGTCCAGCACATTGCGAGTCATGAGCATGTTGCAATATTTGCAATCTCATGCTCTTAGGCACAAGAATTTGTGAATGAGTGGACGTAGTCGAGTCTTGTACTATACGTACAAGTACGCCGTTCTTCATAGAAATCCAAGACTTTCTATTAGTATTTTGATTAGGATCACCTTTTTTTGCTAGAATGAAGAATTTTTGTAAAGAAGGATCTTCTTCTTGCAATTTGATAAATGAGTCACGTGTAATAGTCAAGTGACTATCTTGGTCATTTACTTCATCATTATTAGTTAATGAAGTTTGAGGTGGATCCAGAGCATGTGCTCTTGTGACCACCGCATTGGTAGCTTCAATGTTTTGCTCTTCCCAAACAGCGATCTGCTGTGGGGTACATTCCCTAACTCCGTGAATACGACCAATAATAAGGTCCGCAATAGGGTTTGGAAGTAGACACGCGTGGACCTCTCCCGTGAGAAAGGAGTAGCAATATGTATTATGGCAGTAGGATATTTTTCCAACGTGCCACCAAATGTGACACATTTGATGACCTTTCCTGTAGCACAGGATGGATCTACAAGAGATTGCCTAACGCCGACAGTAGTACATCCAGAATCAAACAACACCGAGACTGGATTACTATTTACAAGCCCCTTATGTAATATAAGAGAACCTCTCCCATCATGAGCAACATTAGCAGGAAGAGCAGGCAAAGGATGACCACAGCTTAGAGTACTAACGGTCTTCGGATCAAATAAAGTACTGCATTGGATACATTTATTTGCCCTACCAAAATCAAAAGATGAGCATCCGATAGCATTATGGTCTTTATCATTATTAACCTGCTTATCTGCTCCCTGAGATTCTTGTTGAACAGCGTTTGTCTGTTGATATTTTTTTTTCTTATGTTGCGATCTACCGCGACCATTATTGCCTCTGCAATTATCATTAAAGTCCCTACTGTAATTTTTATCCTGGTTTGAGTTCCAGTTTCCATAACTGTCATTACCATCTCTATGCTGTTGAGAACCTCTATTATCTTGGTATTGAGGTCTCTGCAAAAAATATTTCCCTCTATGCTGATTACCTTTGTGAAAATTTCTAAAGTTAACCGGAGTAGAATACCGTGTAGTATTAGGTTGTCTCCAGTTCTGGGAAGAAGAATCACCCTGGAATTGATTACTATGATTCTGGGCATAATTACGGTTACTCTTTTTATTGAAATTTTGCTGGCTACCCTGAAATTTACGCATAAAATTTGGGCCATAAGGTGCTGCCGAAGCAACTGGCAGACCTTCTTTTACTTTAGAGTTGCTAATGGTTATGTGCGGATGCGCAGTAACATACTGGCTACAGTATTCTTCCATTTCTTTTATGTTTTTAGGCTTACGCTCATGAAGAAAAGAAAGAAAAGCTTCATTAACAGAAGACATAACCTTGTCTCTAAGTAGTATGTCCATGAGGGCTTCAAATGTACTTTCTGTCTTAGACAACTCAATCCATCGTAAAAAAGTAAGACGTATGCTTGAGATGAATTCAGAGAATTCAACTCCAGTTTCTGGTAACATGTTTTTAAATTTAAGACGATATCCGTCCTCGTTAAGTTGGTACTTCTTTAACAATGCCGCCCTGACAACCTCATAGTTGTTTTTGTCAGGCACATCTACCATACTCAACAAAGTCAAAGCATCACCTCTAAGTATCTTGGACAGATGATAAACATATAATGTTTTATCTATATTATGCACATTACATGCACTTTCAAATCTATCTAGATAAAATGTTATATCATCGATTGAGGGATTAAATGCTGGTAGATTAAGGGGGCATATACACCCAGAAAAAGACAAAAAAGGTTATTTTTGATTTTCATATAATAATTGTGTTTTAAATATTTATAAGCCTTTTTACTTTGATATTCTTTTTGAATTATGTGTTTATCTGTAATAGTTTATGAGTTATCAATGTTCAAAGAGAATCAGATAAGTGTTTTAACATTTTAAAAACTAAACTTTAACGAAAACTGGGCTTGCGATTCACAGTTCCGGTGATATTTTCTACAATTTTAAAGCTATAGCCTTCAAATTTTGCACACTTATAGCCCATGTTATCCTTTATGGCATGAAACTCCACTTTTTTCTTACATGGTATAGAAACAGAGATATTGCTATACAAAGTTCTAAATTTGTGCTATTTAAAAGGGTCATATTGCAAGAGCCATATCTACAAAACTCATTGGGGTAGACATTTTTGGGTGGTTCACGCCACAGGTAGGGATGTTGTGCACATCATCTGCTGGTTTGGCATTCTTTGCACCTTTTATGTGAGTGAAATTCATTCCCAGGTGCACTGGGGGTTTTCCTTTTTTTTTTTTCATCACTTCATGTTAATTAATTATTTTCACATAAAACATTAAAATTTATAAAGTAAACTTTGTTCATCATAAAATATAATATCTCTTGTAACATGTGGCCAAATTTTATGTCAACAAGTTTGTTAGTTATTTTTCTGTTAATTTTTTAAAAAGATAACCCATTTCTGGGTGGGTGTTCCCCCTTAAGCTTGAAATCCTTAGCATTAGTCTTATCTGACACCTTATTTGCATCATTAGCATTACCAGCGTTCAATAACTTTAACTTCTCTAACTCTAAAGCTATGAGTTTTTCTTCATGCTCCATTTTTGCTTTTCTCTCATCAGCTTCTCTTTGTAACCTTCTTTCTTCAGCCTCAGCCTGTAACTTTCTTTCTTCAGCCTGAGCTTGTTTTTCTAATCTTTTATTTTCAGCCTCTATTTCAAGTCTCTTATTTTCAGCCTCTATTTCAAGTCTCTTATTTTCAGCCTCTTTTTCAAGTCTCTTATTTTCAGCCTCTTTTTCAAGTCTCTTATTTTCAGCCTCTTTTTCAAGTCTCTTATTTTCAGCCTCTTTTTCAAGTCTCTTATTTTCAGTCTCTTCTCCTGAGATTCTGCTTCTCTTTTTTGTTTTTCCATTTCCATTTGTAATCTTTTTTCATCTACCTGCATCTGCAGTTTTAAATTTTCAGCATCTATTCTCTTTTGTTCAGTTTGTTCTTTCATTTTCTTTTCTTCCGACTTCAATGCCTTGGCATATTGAACAGTCGCAAATTCTTCTAATTTATCACCTGTCTTCCCAAGGGCTTTACCCTGCTCAATAAAGTACTCAAATGTAGACATGATGTCTAAAATGTGAGTACAGAACCTGAAATAATTAATTATCTTATTTCAATCTTAATAGCAACAAGACTTAATAAAGTGCTTGTATAATCACTATGTTTACTCCAATCTCTGTGGGAAACAAGACTTGACACCAACTTGTATTATCAAATGTATAATAATATCACAAGTCACCTCTTAATTATCAGTGCACTACCCAAATCAGTGCATAACCATCAGTTATTTATCATAACTGCACTACAATAGTGCATAAGCAAAAAACCACCAGTTAGTTATGATAAGTGCACTATAGACCAATAGTGCATGAGCATATATGTAACAATAGTGAAAGCTAACTATGCAAGAACTATGCAAACAATAACAAGACAATGTAAACAATAACAAAGGTCACCAACAATGTAAACAATAACAAAGATCAAAGTCAATGTAAACAACAACAAAGATCAGAGTCAATGTAAACAACAACAAAGATCAAAGTCAATGTAAACAATAACAAAGATCAGAGTCAATGTAAACAATAACAAAGATCAAACAATACGAAAACATTCGCATAAGTCAAATAAATAAACAGCGAAACTAAAAAGAAATGTGATGACAAAATGCGAAGATATGACAAACAAATGACGCTACAGTGTATACACAAAAATTTACGTAAAGAACTGAATAATAGAAAAGATGAGACCTACAAATACAAACAATTGAAATCGAAACTAAAAAACAGAAAGAAAGAGAGGGAAAAAAAAATATACAAAAAACGAAAATAAAGCACAACTCGTCACAACTAAACAGATATAGCAACGATTGTCGCTAGCAAATTTCACAGTAGGAAATTCGCACAGTCCCTAACGAAAACGCTAACAGTAGAACCTCTGTGACGTGGTATCTTCTACTGAAAGACACCGCCCAACCGAGAAAATCCGCAGAAATATAAACATATAAATATACAAATACAAATAACATATAACATGTAACAAACAGCAAAAAGTGTGAAAGAATTTAGAAGGCTCAGCTAGAACATAAGGGCACAGTTCACAAACAAAACAGGCCACTTAACTTCTATGTATCCACAACGTCAGCACAGTTCAGAACAGGATGTGATCAGCATTCTTAGGACAATGATCCAACGTTGATCCATATCTCCTCTCGTAAACTGCCATGACGAAGGAAATGAGCTTCTGACAGGAAACAGCTTCTGAACTTGACCTTCTGAATTCTACAAATTGACTTGAGCACTTGACCTTCTGAATGTTATAAATTGCTCAAACCGGCACTTGACCTTCTGAACCCGCAACAGTACGTCTGAGACCGGAACAGTTGTTACGGCACTTGTCCTTCTTCCTAACAGATCAGGAAAACTGCCAACTTGACGAGCAATGCCGGGTATTTTGAAACAATTTCCAACTTTCAGCAACGCCGGGTACTTTCAAAATCTTTCATCAAAAGTAGCTTTTCTTGAAGGAAGTGAGTTGAACTGTAATTTTGAAAGCTTGATGATGATGTCTGGGTTTGTTGACCCCCTTGATAGCTGGTATCAGAGTAAACCAACCTATGGCCACCAAAAATGATAAGGGTGGATTTGAGCTGAAATGATAATGGTGCGCCAGAAAAAATGCCAGGTACGTTAGCTCCGTTATAAGATTGACGACCACTTGCCACCCCTATCGACACCTGGTATTAAAGTGCAAGATGTAGGTGTCTTCTCTGATTTAGAATGTTGCAGTAGAACAGTTCACAGGGTACACCACAGGCAACATGACGTGTAGAGTCATAGAAATGGTAACTTCGCTTTAGTTTTATACCATTTATTGCACGCCACAAAACAGTCATGATATTTATGTCATCACCAGCATAGTATAACGAATGCAGCATTCAAAATCATATTAACTGATAGTCATGTAGGATTCAATACTCAATAGTTGTATTGTAAACAGATATCATAAAGTTCTGGTTCGTGAAGCTGTATCAATAATATATATAACTTCTGCAACAGTGTCAGCTGCAGATCTTCAATGTTCATAGACAACAATAAATGCTCCCTTTCTGATGCTAGCAGATCAGATGTATACAATAAGTCCGTTTACTGTCTGCACGTGAATAGCATACTGGGCATACAGGTCATACCGACCTTTATAACGTTTCTAAGTCTAACCATCTGACTTGGACGTGATCTCTGATATAACGAATCCTGGAACACAGACAATAGTCTTGTTGGTCTAGAGCGACCCATATATATATATAACTAGTTCAGGTATAAAGATACCGGTGGCGAAAATCCTAGTCAAAGTACCTCTCCATATTAAATCACACAGGCGAGCAAGGAGCGACAAAAATGACGAACTTCTAGATGATAGCAAAAAGTTTGATACAAGAGGAATTACCTTTCTTCGGAAATCAACCACGAACATATGCCTCCAGGCAGGCTTGAATAATACTGGGAAATAGTCTAGTTAGTTAACTAACTCACAAAGACAATGTATTTCCCTCAGAAAATCACAAGGCGCAGGTTGCGTCCGCTCGCTACTCAGACCATTTCTAAACTCCCCAGCTGGGCGGAACACACAGAACGAACTCCCAGTTTTTGACATGCGCAGAACTCATCTACGTGAGTATCAATTCACACAAAGCGATTTTAAGAACATTCGAGATAAAAGTCTTACACAGTCGCGCCTTTTATGGTCATGAACAGAAGCGTTTTTTTTTTTTTTTTTTTTTCTTAACCAGCGGCACTTAGGCTTTCAGCCCTTCGGCCCAATGACATGTCATTGCGAGGCTGGGGAACCTGAGGACTTTCCTTCCAACCCGGTCAGGAGCTTCGCTCCTTCCCATCCATAGAGGGTTTATCACAGGAGCCGTTCAGGCTATTCAGTCAAATTTCCGGCCGTAAACATTTCTTCAAACGCCGACGCCCGGGTTTGAACCATGAACACCTGGTCGCCAGTACAACGCCGAAGCCATTACACCAGCGCGGCTCCCGAACAGAAGCGTTAAGACAGGTTTCAGACATCTACAACAGTTGACTGATACTACCAAATAAGGAGATATGGTCACGCTTCGTTCAAGAAATTATAGACCGAACGTGTCTCTATACAAGAGAAGGCAAACTCCTAAAAAATTGTAGTCTCAATAACTCGGGTTATGTCCCTTTGACTGTAAAAAACATAATACACATTTCAGTCAAAAAAATGATCATACATACGAAAAATGATCATACAAAGACTTTGGAAAAAGTAATTATCTGTGCGTAACAGTACCGATATCTCAGTAAGGTAGTAATATCTCAGTAATGTACTGATATCTCAGTACAGCTGTAAACTACAGGACACATATTTATTATGCTCTCTAGTGTTATTGTTGAACAAAATCAACATCATTGCACTCCGGGCAAACCCATAGGTACTCAGTATATTTTGAAGAGTGTGAATGCTAACTGTATGCTCCATTACATTCCATATATCAGCCATCGGTGTGACAATCAATCTGAGGAGTCCGGCTATGTTAGAAAGAATGCTCAGCCTCAAGCCTCAAAGGGAATACAAGGCTCATGTAGAAGAAGACAATACTGTTATGTTCTACTTATCCAAGATAATGAACAAATAATTTTGCATATTAAATTTACAACTTTTCATAACAACACTCATGAACCATTTTTTTCCCCTTTAACTCTTTCAGTCCCAAGCAAAAAAGTGGGTTTGGCCCAAGCAAAAATGGCCACCTCAGTGCGTTTTTATTGTTGTTTGGAAATAATTTTTTAAAATGTTCATATGCATAAATAACTTTGTTGTTGTATATGAAACTGAAGGTAATTGGATGTACTTTACTCTTGTGCTACAAGTATAAAAGCTTTCATTGAAAAATGATTAGTTATTCAAGGTAAAATGGAGGATATGCGCTTAAAAAAAATGATTAGTTATTCAAGGTAAAATGGAGGATATGCGCTTAAAAAAATCGCTTTAAAAATCTAAAATAAATATCTCAAAACAGAAACATGTTCACTCTTAAACACGTGCGGTATTTAAAAGATGTACTTGCAGTCGGAAATGACTTTGTGGGTAGTTATAATTAGAAACAGTCTCAAACAGAGGCACATATACTAAAGGCTTTTTAAAGTCGACTGGGCCAAGCGCGTCTAACTCCTGAGCCTTTATAAAGTCGATTGGGACTTAAAGAGTTAAAGTTGTAGGCCTATCTAATTTAATATAAACTTTTATGAACCTTTTTTCCATTTAAAGTTGTATTTTCTTCCTCATTCATCCTGAAAAGGGCATTGTTTGCGTTGTGTTGTAGTTTAGTGAAGCTTCGATATTTACGCCTTTCGGCCCGACACATCTGCATTATTTGGGACCAGGTTTGCCTTCCCTCTTTCATCCCTACTCTCTCGGCCAGACTGCAGTGATGCAGCCTGTTTCCAGGACCACCACTTGGAGGTGAAGTAAGGTCTTTGTCAACTCTGGTTCGCTGACCCTGACACAAGCAGTCAAGCTATGAGTCGCTGACTGCATTCATCTCTTTTGCTACATCTTCGGTCCCAAGTTGTATCTAATTTAACAGAAACATTTGATACAACACTCATGAGCCTTTTTTCTTCTTTAAAGTTGTGTATAATTTAACTTAATCTTTTGATACAACACTCATGAACTTTTTTTTAACCATTAAAGTTGTATATAATTTAACATAAACTTTATTATTTGCTATAGCTATTCTACCATCAGCATGAAGGTACCATAATTTACCACATTTTCAGATTTTACACTTATGTTTTACTTCTGCCCATAGATGTCTCATCACAACCACGGCCCAACTACAATTCCTGTTCTAAGGGACTTAATACTTCATGGGAGATCACTGAGGCTGCAACCATTTAATAACTACAGAAAAAGGTTTAATCTGGAGGCCTACACATCTTTTGAGGACCTTACTGGTGAGATATATCCCTGAATTGAATCATAGATCAGTCTATGCAGGGCACCAAAAAAAAATTTATTGCATATTATTAAAACAGTGGGTTGGCAAGAAATCAATCATGATTTTTAGGTAGATCACAGAGGAGGATCTGGTTAAATATAGTTGATTTCTTTCATGTCAAATGTTTTTCATACCTTGGTTATACAATAACAGAAGATGGCAGATGTGAAACTGACATCAAGAAGAGAATAGAAATGGCCAAAGCTACATTCAACAACATGAGGCAGATGCAAACATCCAAACAGTTAACTTACATTAAACAACATGAGGCAGATGCAAACATCTAAACAGTTAACTTACATTAAACAACATGAGGCAGATGCAAACATCTAAACAGTTAACTTACATTAAACAACATGAGGCAGATGCAAACATCTAAACAGTTAACTTACATTCAACAACATGAGGCAGATGCAAACATCTAAACCAGTGGTGGCCAAGCTAAGGTTGGCCGAGGGCCAGATTATGGTAAAGGGTAACACCAGAGGGCCAGACCTATAAAATCCTTAAAAAATAACGTTCTGAGATTTAGTTTTACATATATAATGAACCACGTACAGAAAGCAACGGCAAACTACTGTACTGCATATCTGCCAAGACATGTATACCAGTCTTCGGACTGAAATTACTGTTTAAAAAAAATATAATGAATCTGTTGTTTTAAGTTGTTGTGTAATTTGTAATATGACATGTAATTATTTATTTCAAACATACATTTGTGTGTTATTTCAATGTGAAGAGTGTGGCTTCAATCAATAATAAGAGGCCGGCCAAAACAGGTTGGCGGGCCGGTCAAAACTGGTTGGCGGGCCGGATATGGCCCGCGGGCCGTAGTTTGGCCACCTCTGATCTAAACAGTTAACTTTCATTCAACAACATGAGGCAGACGCAAACATCTAAACTGTTAACTTACATTCAACAACATGAGGCAGATGCAAACATCTAAACAGTTAACTTACATTCAACAACATGAGGCCGATGCAAACATCTAAACAGTTTACTTACATTCAACAACATGAGGCAGACACAAACATCTAAACAGTTAACTTACATTCAACAACATGAGGCAGATGCAAACATCTAAACAGTTAACTTACATTCAACAACATGAGGCAGATGCAAACATCTAAACAGTTAACTTACATTCAACAACATGAGGCAGATGCAAACATCTAAACAGTTAACTTTCATTCAACAACATGAGGCAGATGCAAACATCTAAACAGTTAACTTACATTCAACAACATGAGGCAGACGCAAACATCTAAACAGTTAACTAACATTCAACAACATGAGGCAGATGCAAACATCTAAACAGTTAACTTACATTCAACAACATGAGGCAGAAGCAAACATCTAAACAGTTAACTTACATTCAACAACATTAGGCAGATGCAAACATCTAAACAGTTAACTTACATTCAACAACATGAGGCAGATGCAAACATCTAAACAGTTAACTTACATTCAACAACATGAGGCAGATGCAAACATCTAAACAGTTAACTTACATTAAACAACATGAGGCAGATGCAAACATCTAAACAGTTAACTTACATTAAACAACATGAGGCAGATGCAAACATCTAAACAGTTAACTTACATTCAAACTTAGAATTCTCAAATGTTATATATATTCTTCATTACTGTATGGTGCAGAAACATAGACAATGAACAAGCAATTAGAAGAAAGAATTGAGGCCTTTGAGATTTGGATATATAGAAGACTGGGGCTTGTCTCATATACCTAGAATGGAAAGGAAAATTAGTGAAGTACATCAAAATTTGGAGATCCATTGTACCCAACATTTGATGTGAAGATGGCAACTGATGATGATGATGTTTCAGAGCCATATAATAATAATATAGACTGACATTTGAGCTGAAGATTCAGATCATTATGTAGGACTAATATTTGTTTCGGCTTCTGTAGTTTTTTATTTCTGAATTTAGTGAAAGCTTATCTGGCCTTTAGTACTCTTATATAAATATTGTTGTCTGTTCCTCCACCTGTCTCAACTGTTTTTATAATAATAGCCATTTTCTGCCATCACAGGAGAACAGGATCTGTCTGCGGAGTTGGAGAACATGTATGGGGACATTGATGCGCTGGAATTTTATGTTGGGTTAATTATGGAGAAGCGTCGATCAAGAAGCGTATTTGGATCCACAATTGTAGACATGGCGAGCTCCTTTTCTGTGAAAAGTCTCTTGTCCACCCCGATTTGCTCCAAGCAGTACTGGAAACCTTCAACGTTTGGTGGCGATGTTGGTTTTAATATTATCAAATCAGCAACACTGAAAAATTTGTTTTGTGATAACATCAAGGGACCATGTCCATTAGTGTCTTTACGAGTGCCTGAGTTTTATGATGGAGATGTTGATGAATTTAATACATACAAATTCAAGAGATTGAAAGATGAGTTGTAGTGGTACATAATTTTAATTTAGGCTTAGAGTAAATGGTGGTAAATAAACAGTGTTAACAGATGTGATTGTGTTTGTAAGTAAACAGTGTTAACAGATGTGGTGTGTGGGTGTGTTTGTAAGTAAACAGTGTTAAGAGATGTGGAGTGGGTGTGTTTGTAAGTAAACAGTGTTAAGAGACATGATCCATTATATACATACATATTTGCTAAAGATGGGATGAGTAGCTTATATATATGTACTAAAGATGTTGCATCTGACTGGCTAAGCTTTTAGAGTGCTTGCCTCTCATGACAAAGTTAAGGGCTCTGTGGTTGAAACCTGGAGCCATGCTCCAGTCTATCCACCTGTAAATGGGCACCTCGCTGCTCTTGAGTTAGGAAAGGCAAAGATAGCAAGGAAGGGAACTGATCACACCACCTCATAAAGCTGGACCCAATTTAGTGAAGTCTCTAACATTTTATTCCCTTACAGCAGTGGCACTGACCAAATGATTTTTCAAAATCTGCTACAGGTGTGCTGCACATATGAAGAAATGAGAATGCACACATTGCTGACATAAGTACTAGTCCAGGAGAAACTGCATGGTGATGTCTGTAACCTGAAGCTGACCACTGATTACGTCAAGCACATTCAAGTTAACGTCTGGGTTTATTCAAAGAAGATGGATAGTAGGTGATGGCAGACGTGTGACTGTGACAGTTTAGTAACAAAAAAAAGAAATAATTAAGCATCAATATAGCTAGCGTTGATCCATTTAAATGTGTAATAAACAGTTGTATTATTCACCCACTGAGTATCTTCAAGTCTGCTGCTGGTTAACTAGTTATGTGTGTTTCTGTCAATGTGCATGTAACAGGTCGTGTGTTGTTAATCATTCCATTCATGCATGTTTGTGTCTCTATGATCATGGAACAGAATGTGTGTTGTCAATCATTCAAGCAATGCCTTCTGGCTACACTGATATCCATACACACAAGAAAGGCCTCTGCTGATCTGTTTCTCGTTGCATTTATTGATTTCTTGTTGTGATAATGCATATCATCACGTAAACAACCCAAGCTGCAATTTCTACAACAATAAACAATGATTTTAAACACCTGACCCTCCCCCTTCCCCAAATAAAATGAGGATAACATTTGGGAGTCATGACCTACGTGGGGGCCACACCCCACATCATCAAATATCTGAAACACTTGTCTGAAGTAGAATTTATGTCTGATGACCAGAATACCTACTGCTGTATTGCTGTGTATACAGCTTCCTGTTACTGTACATCCATAGTCACATTATCTTAAATAGTCAGACAAGTACAGGTCACGTGATGGTACAGGACAAGTGAGACAAGTACAGGACAAGTGATGGTACAGGTCTGTAACCTTTTTTTCTGAAATCTTTGGGGACAGCTTTGTTTCGGACGCAAGATTTTTTTCAGATGTCGCATCTGACAAGTAGCAAAAACACCTCGGAACAGATGTCGCATTTACAAGTAGCAAAACACCTCAGAACAGATGTCACATTTGACAAGTAGCCAAAACGCCTCCGAACAGATGTTGCATTTGACAAGTAGCCAAAACACCTTGGAACAGATGTCACATTTGACAAGTAGCCAAAACACTTCGGAACAGATGCTGCATTTGACAAGTAGCCAAAACACCTCGGAACAGATGCCGAATTTGACAAGTAGCCAAAATACCAGAGTCGCCCAAGCTGTGCTAAAAATAGTCCACAAAAACATTCAATTTTCAGAATATTTCAGTTTTTGGGTGTTCTGATAAAAAGTTATAGACCTGTACAAATGGAATAATGTGCTTAAAACTAAGCTAGCATCTGTCAAATAATTCAAATGAACTCGGTCTCAAATGAATCTTCATGAAACAAATCAAAGTTTTTATAGAACTAATTTGCCTCAAGAGGCCACCCCCAGGGAGAAAGAGAAATAATAGACCCATTGCAGCCTCTGATATGTCGTAAAAGGTGACGTAATATGTGGCTGTGCATGACAAGGTGGCAACCTCATTATGTCAAACACATGATTGAAACACAAACTACTGCTACAAGAACACATCAATGCCTTGCGGGGAGGGGGAAGAGAGAGAGAGAACACACCAATGCCTTGGTGCTGGTTTACTGGTGGTTCCATGCTCTGTAGGGAACACAATGGTAACCATGAAGTAGCTAGTTTAAGAAGAACCCAGATCCGCTCGTTTACAAATTAATATAACCCAAAGATGTCCAACTTCGGAGTAACATCACTAAAGTATTTCTCAAAATACAGAGTAGTCTTATTTAAATATATAAAATTATAAATTAATCTTATTGTAATTTATCAAATGACATTTTTAAGCCTGATTAAAATACAAGAAATGACAGATTAACAATATGCCAATGACACATTAGCTACGTTTTAATACAGAAAACTTAAGATCAAGTCTATTCAAATACATCAAATCTCCATTTTAATCTGTCTCAAAACATACATTATAATTAAATCATACTGCGCCCCCCCCCCCAAAAAAAAAATTCAGATTTATTGTAACAGTAAATTTAGGAATAACCTTGCTTAAAAAAAAAAGTTAAGACATTTTTAAGGTAAGCTTTTCTTTAAAAAATATATCAGTTTATTTCACGTACTCAACAGTATCAAATTTCAGCAAAATAAATAAACCGTACAATCAAACTGTGGTTTTTACATAAATTAACCACTATTTCACATTAACCATAAAAGATAATTATGGATTTACCTTGCTAAAAAAAAACTGAAATTTCAGAGTGTAAGTTTATTCAAATATATCAATCTGAATTAAGTCTTACTCTACTATATCAAATATCAATGCAGTGTAATGCCACAGGCGTCAACAGCCGCCACAGAACTACAAAATATAAAAATAATATGTGACCAAACGTGCCAAAAACGTCACCATGTGATACCATAGTTTAACTAATAGATAAGTCAAGATAATGTCACCATGTGACACCGTAGTTTAACTAATGGAAAAGTCAAGATAACATCACCATGTGACACCGAAGTTTAACTAATAGAAAAGTCAAGATAACGTCACCATGTCCACCATAGTTTAACTAATAGAAAAGACAAGATAACGTCACCATGTCCACCGTAGTTTAACTAATAGAAAAGTCAAGATAACGTCACCATGTGACACCATAGTTTAACTAATAGAAAAGTCAAGATAACGTCACCATGTCCACCGTAGTTTAATAAAAAAGTCAAGATAACATCACCATGTGACACCGAAGTTTAACTAATAGAAAAGTCAAGATAACGTCACCATGTCCACCGTAGTTTAACTAATAGAAAAGTCAAGATAACGTCACCATGTGACACCGTAGTTTAACTAATAGAAAAGTCAAGATACCTATAGCAGATACTGCCACAGGGTAGTGAGGAGACTTGACTATGCTATGCCCCAGCTTTATGAGATGGGGTGCACAGTTTCTTTTCTCTCTGCAGAGCCAGGTACCCATTTACAGCTGGGTAGACTGAAGTGTAATGCTACCTGGATTTGAACCTGATAACTTTGTCTTGAGAAGCAAGTGCTTAAACCACTCTGCCACTCAGCTGAAATGAAAAATACCAATAACAAAAACCAAAAACTTTTTGTTGGATTTGATTTCTTTTGATCTCCATAATTACCCAATACAATGGAAGTTGCGCTAGCCACTTGTATCTTTCTTTTGATATCGTTGTCTGTCCCTTTAACTTTGTCTATATTGCTGCCAGATATATCAATGATTCTACATCTTGTAGCTGTCAATAACCAAGTACATCATAGTTAAACTAAAACAATGAATGAAACATACCATAAAAAAAGTCATCAAGATCAAAATTGAACTAATACTAGTACGTACAACCAAAAACTTCCCCTACCAAAAATTTCACCAAGATCATAATTAAACTTATGTTTGAATGAAACATACCAAAAACTTCCCATACCAAAAATTTCACCAAGATCATAATTAAACTTATGTTTGAATGAAACATACCAAAAACTTCCCCTACCAAAAATTTCACCAAGATCATAATTAAACTTATGTTTGAATGAAACATACCAAAAACTTCCCCTACCAAAAATTTCACCAAGATCATATAATTAAACTTATGTTTGAATGAAACATACCAAAAACTTCCCCTACCAAACATTTCACCAAGATCATAATTAAACTTATGTTTGAATGAAACATACCAAAAACTTCCCCTACCAAAAATTTCACCAAGATCATAATTAAACTTATGTTTGAATGATACATACCAGAAACTTCCCCTACCAAAAATTTCACCAAGATCATAATTAAACTTATGTTTGAATGAAACATACCAAAAACTTCCCCTACCAAACATTTCACCAAGATCATAGTTAAACTTATGATGTTTGAATGAAACATACCAAAAACTTCCCCTACCAAAAATTTCACCTAACAAAAACTTAATCTCAATCATTGTTTAACTCCATTAATAATGCATGTTCGCTCCCATGAAATGTCTAAGATAAATTTAAAAAAGAAAAAAACCCAATTAACAATGTGAATATAAAATCAACGCCACCTCTGAAATGTGATGACATCAAAAGTGCCAAAGCTCAACACTAGAATCACAATATTTACAACAATAATTGTATACAGTGTTTGTTGTATAACTTGTAATTAACTATAGCGCCTGAAGGAGACAGTGCCAGATTGGATAAATTCTATGCCAGGAGACTCTCTGCAGTGAATGGCAGTCGAGTGAACACCATACTGCACATGAAAGCCATGATGGACCACTACATACATGAAGATACACAACAGAAAGATGTCCAGGAAAACAATGTCCACCCTTGTAAACAGCTCAGACAGAAAGTGGCATATGTTTGTGGGAGATCACTGCAGACATTCCACACATCATAAACATGTATGTAGAACTCTCTAACATGAAGGTACAGCTAAGCAGGGGCAGGTTCACATAATTACAAAGACACTACAGGAACATCTACAACAGAAAACTGAGGTTTTTATCTCTGGAGCTGTAATGTGACATGTCACAAATTTTCAGCCAATGTTAACAAATTATTTTACTATGTCACTTTACTTATTCTTGTCATTTATGTTTTTTTTATTGAGTTTATGTCAACTCAAGGAGCATAGGCTCTCATCAAGCTCACGTCATGTAATATATATATAACAATGAGAAAGCTTACATAACAGTACTTCACCAATTTGGCCAAAATTCCTCATTCATTCGACTTTTAATCTTAGAACTAGACCTGTCTGGTGGCAGTGGTTATCTAATAGGCCACACTTTTAGTAGGTCACTGCCAGCTGTTAACAGCAAGTGTTGATCTGTCATAAATGAAGACGTCTGGCATAATTTAACTTTCAGGGACTACCAATCAAAATAAGAATTTTCTTCATTATATCTACAATACTCTATACTCTTCAGATGCTTTTCTTGACTTTAAAAACTAGCAGTATACTAATAAACACTGGATTCTGTGTCAAGGCCTGACTCGAGTACCTGGAGGTAACGGCTGCTTAGGTCAATCTGACAGACATAAATGATTACTAAAACATTCACAAATCCATGGTGACACAAAGTCAGAGGTTCTAACAGACATTGGTGACACAAAGTCAGAGGTTCTAACAGACATTGGTGACACAAAGTCAGAGGTTCTAACAGACACATCTCAGCATGTATGTGTCAGAGACTACCTTAACAGTCAGTGACAAAATTAAAAACCTAGCCGTCAACAAGACAAGACAAACTAGTCAGCCTGTACATCATCTTCTTGCAGAATTCTTCACTGTTCTGTCACATAACAAACTATTTGATTCAATTAGGAGAAAACAAAATGTGACAATAAAATATTGAACAATTCACAGAGTTTTTTTAACTACAATTTTACAACATTCGTGAGCCAGTCTGCTTCTGATATCCAACTTGGTACAACTAGTTGTTTTGTCTGATGTTCCTTTCATGTTCTCAACTAACTCACATTTGGAGAAGTCATGCAATAAAATACTGGATTGGTTTTTTTGTTGAGCTTTTTTTTTTGTTTGTCCCACTTTTTATTTATTCTACTTCTTATGAAACTCGCTACTTCTTTAATTATTTTATCATTGTGAAAACATGTTACTTCTTCATTTAATCTTTGTGAAAATGTGTTACTTCTTCCTTTGTTTAATCCTTTTGAAAATATGTTACTTCTTCCTTTGTTTAATCCTTGTAAAAACTTGTTACTTCTTCCTTTGTTTAATCCTTGTGAAGATGTGTTACTTCTTCCTTTGTTTAATCCTTGTGAAAACTTGTTACTTCTTCCTTTGTTTAATCCTTGTGAAAACTTGTTACTTCTTCCTTTGTTTAATCCTTGTGAAAACTTGTTACTACCACTGGTGTAAGACAAGGTGATATCCTGTCACCTTATCTTTTCATACTCCTCATGGACGATGTTATCAAGGCATGTAAGGAGAGAACAAGAAAGTATTCAGTGGGGTACTGGAAGATGAGACAGGTCTGTATTTCAGAGCTGGCATTGCTGATGATGTTGCCCTGATTGTTAAATCTGAGGCACATCTCCAATCCAACCTGCAAGTCTGGAAGGAAGAGCTGGAGAAGAGAGGGATGGTCATAAGCAGCTCTAAAACAAAATCCATGGTGATATCACGAGAAGAAAGAAGACAACAGATTAAGCTGGGAAAACAGGACCTGGAGCAGGTCGACCACTTTAAATATCTCGGAGCTATTATAGACCGAAAGGGAGGCATCAAAGAAGAGTTGGCCACTCGAAAAGCAGCAGCGGAGACTTTTTCAGGCCATAAATCGAGGATTCCTCAGCAAGAGAGAGGTTGGTAAGAAAACGAAGATGGCTGTATACCGCTCCACCTATGTCCCAGTCTTGACATATGGATGCGAGTCATGGGCAATGACTACAACCCACAAAAGCCAGATCCAAACCTCAGAAATGAGGTATCTGAGGAAGGTGGTTGAAGTAACAAGAAGAGACATGGTCTGCAACCAGATGATACGTCAAGGCCTAAAATCCCACCCCCTGCAGACCCAAGTAGAACAGTCCCAACTAAGACAGTTTGGCCATGTCTGCAGAATGGGAGAAGATAAGCTACCACGACAAGCATGGGAAACAAAGAGCCAGGTATCCAGACCCCCAGGATGACCCAGAGTCCGCTGGGAGGACAACATTAGACAATCTTTAAAGGACCGAGGACTAGAATGGAACCAGGCCAGGAGGAAGACAGCCGATAGGATAGTCTGGCGCTCTCTCTTCCAAACCTCTACACCTCATGATAGAAGGGGAACGACTAAGTAAGTAAGAAAACTTGTTACTTCTTCCTTTGTTTAATCCTTGTGAAAATGTGTTACTTCTTCCTTTGTTTAATCCTTGTGAAAATGTGTTACTTCTTCCTTTGTTTAATCCTTGTGAAAATGTGTTACTTCTTCCTTTGTTTAATCCTTGTGAAAATGTGTTACTTCTTCCTTTGTTTAATCCTTGTGAAAATGTGTTACTTCTTCCTTTGTTTAATCCTTGTGAAAATGTGTTACTTCTTCCATTGTTTAATCCATGTGAAAACTTGTTACTTCTTCCTTTGTTTAATCCATGTGAAAACTTGTTACTTCTTCCTTTGTTTAATCCATGTGAAAACTTGTTACTTCTTCCTTTGTTTAATCTTTGTGAAAACTTGTTACTTCTTCCTTTGTTTAATCCTTGTGACAACTTATAAACATTCAGTGCATCTCTCTCATAGTATGTGACTTTAACATTTCTCTGGGATGATTATCACATCAAGATCTAGGCAGCTGGTGTACAGACAGTTTATGTCTTTCTGTAGTTGTGAGATGTTTCATTTTTGAACAGGACTCTACTGGTCCTCCAAGCATGTCCTACAAGGCCACTAATACGAGGATGTGTATGAGGCTGGTAACCTCATCATACAAAACTAATTTCTACAGAAACTGCTGCTCCAAGAGTCATTAAATTATTTGGATCAGGCTTGGGGGGTGGGGGGGGCAGCTGCAGAGGTGTCTCCATTCTCCTTGGGGGTCTACCTCGAATTCTAGAGGTACCAGGTTCAATTCCCAGTTGACGGGAATATATTTTATGGAAACATTTTTTCAGAACTGGTCTCCTGGGTAGTCAGATCGGATGCCCAGCCTTCTCGGATAAGGGCGAAAAAAATAGGAGGTCCTGTGTGCAAGTTGCACACATTAAAAATCCCACGGCAGTTGGAAATCATAAAAAGTAGGCCTATCAGGCCGCTGCCCTGGCAAAATTTAAAAATTAGAAACCTACCCACCACAAAAATATTTATAGAATGTGCGATTCCTAAATCCACACATTGGGATTCTTGTCGGTGCTACAGAGTTCATGCACTGTGCTGAGATCCTCCTTGTGTGATCTAAGGGAGGAGATCGGAGCACTGATGGAGTAGTCCGTGTGCAATGAAGATAATCCACCAAAGCAAACAGGCAAATGATGATGGCATAAACCTAACCAGACTTCACCCTGACTCAGGTGTCCTCTAGGTCATGTAGTTGGTCTACTATGACACGAGTGCAGGTCTAAGCATACCAGTGTCTTACTTATTTTTCCATTCCAACAGACATATGTCTTTCTGTTTGTAAATAAAAAAACACAGTAAAACACTTTTATTAAAAGTGAAACATCTCTGCGTTGTTTTTCCCCATACAACTTGACTGTCCTTATAAACTGTCCTTTAGTCAAACTTGCATAATACCTTATTTACTCTACCGATGTGGTCTGTCTACCATACTGTAGTCCGTCTACCATACTGTAGTCTGTCTACCATACTGTAGTCTGTCTACCATACTGTAAAATTAAGATAAAGGTAGTCCCATAGCAGATACTGCCATAGGGAGGTGAAGTGTGTGAGACTAGGTCCAGATTTATGAGGTGGAAGTGACTAGCTCCCTTCCTTTGCCTTCATTAACATAAGAGCAGAATCAGGTACCCATTTACAGCAGGGGAGCTGTGAGCATGTTACATATAGGTTTCAAACCTGGAACTTGGTAAACTTTGTCGCAAGAGGCAATTGCTCTCTGCCAATCGAACGCCTCCCACAATACTGTTAAATTTTCTCACGTCCCTTTGAAATAACATATATATATATATATATATCATATTGTGTGTGTGTGTGAACACTAAGATGGAATACTTAACTTTCTTATTCCATTTCTGGTTGTTTTACTTCTTATTTATACACTTATCTATCCTCTCCCCACTTACGGCTGTCCAAAATCTTATTACAGCACTTCTTTATATGTTCATCACTTCTGGCTGTCCTGCTTCTCACCAATATTATATCCTTCAGTGTGTTACAACAATTATTTCAATTTGTAAAGAAAAACATTATAAAAAGCCTAATTGTGTTATTTCATTTCCAGCCTTTTCAAGTTATTTCACCATGTACAATTCACACATTTTTCTATGATATAACTACTCATTTAAATCAGGGGGAAAAACACTTCAGCAAAAATCTAGACTGTATTATGTCCCTGTCAGGAAATTCCAGTACTAGTAGACTTGTAATGTTCATCTGCTATAACATCTCACGTGAGTTTATAGAGGTGTTACTATAAAACACTCCTTGGAGTAACTTCCACTTCTGGCTGTTCAACCTCTTGTACAAGTCTTCGTAATTTATTAATCTCCTCAGCTTTGGTGCTGGCATAATGGTGGTACATCATCTTCACGCCAGTCACTACAGACAACCGCAGTCGTAAATTGTACCTAAAAGAATTTTTCTTGTTTTTGACTGCTCTTCTGTAGCGCACCTCCAGATCTTTAATCTTCTGGTCAAGCAAGATTATTTGTTGGCAAGCTCTGTCAAACTTGCTTCTGGCTTCATTCATTTTTTCTTCAAGCATCTGGGCATCCATGACACAACTCAACAGCTAAACTCAACAGCTAAACTCAACACCACCGATAAACTGGTCTTGTCTATGTTCTCAACTTTTGCTACGCACACAATATCAACAGATTTGACTGAACCAATGATGACTATAAAATAATCAAATTATGGATGTATTTCCAGTGCAGAAATTTCCCTTCGTATAGTATAAACTGTTAGTAAATGCCTGTTGTTGCAGATGTACTCTCAGCTTTCTTAAGCTATTACGTTGTCTCTCTTTCTCCAACACATAAGCCTGCAGTATCGTTTCTGAAACAAAAATTAACTGTTTAAAAAAGCATTAAAAAAAAAAAAAAGTAAAGGAACCCGTTACACGCCCATTGAGGCATATTGGGAATATGGTGTTAGGCCCATATTATCTTGACCGTCGGCACACGAGGGGTGATGTGGTCGGCATCACGCCGGCCGCCTTAACCTTCCCAGAGTAGCTCTGGTACCCATTTGGGGCTGGGTCGACCCAGGAGCCGTTTGTGGCCTAAAAATTTTCCGCCTCATCTGGGGATCGAACCATAGACCACTGCGCTAGGAAGCCAGTGCACTAACCACTATGCTACCGCGGCTCCTTAAAAAAGCATTAAGACAATTATAATTACCAGTACATTAATTACGATTTTTGAAAACGCTGTAAACTATAATAAATAATAACTGTAATATTCCAGCTATAAAAACACATAAACAAATGTGCTAGGCAGGTCAGTTTGGCTGGGTCAGGTCATCATCATGATATTTTGGAGCATAGAACTTCTACAACCTCAAGCCAAACCTTCCTGTCCTGTGCCATCTGTTTATCCATGTCTCCATTGTCCATATCATGTCTGTCTCCAGTTCTTTTCTTTTCAAGGATAACATTTTTCCAGTCTCTAACTGCCGTCGGACATTAAGACATCAATTCAGCCTCTCCAAGCAGATTATGCCTGTAAAATTGTTGATTTACTAGGGTTGCTGAGCTTCTCACTCTTTAGCAGCCAATACCAAGTTGAAGACTCCCTGGTATTATCTACACTGTAGATCTAGGCTTTTCCTCTGGCTTTTCTGCCATGCTGAAACGTGTTGAGTTGAAGTCATGAGCTCTAGTTTCTCCAGCTTGGCTTGCATTTAAAGGATTGTCACATCTGGTCCCAAGCTAGGAGAAGCACGTGGCATACTGTGCATTCCCTGCCATCCAAGGGCGCTCTCCAACTACGCAGAGCTAAAATACTGTACTCTGGTTCTGGGCTCTCCCAAGGAATTGTCACATCCTGCACAGAGCTACTTCTCAGCTTCCCCTGCCTATCACTGGGGTTCATAGCGAGTATATGAGGAGAACTGCCGTTAGACTGGGGTAAAACGGAAAAAACAAACAAAAACACAAATAATAATACGTCTTACTAAGAGAAAGGACAAGGAAAAACCTATGTTGCGGCCACAAGGCCTTCGTCAGGGACAGACAAACAAAAGACAGAAGGGAAAGAAAGTGAGAATTAAGTGGAGAATATGAAACTATAGAAATAAGAGAAAAATACTCCCTGATGTGTGTTACATCTTCTTCTTCCTTGATCCATAGCCGCCAACCGTCAAAGCAGTCAGCGGCCAACACGCCTGGTGGCGTCTTGTAGGGCAGCAACAAATTGATTCCACTTTGCTCGGTCGGCGGCCATCCTTCGTACAGTGCCCCAACTGTGGTTCATTCTTTGCATCTCAGCTTCCACAGTTCTCCGCCAAGTTGTTTTTGGTCGGCCTCTCTTTCGCTTTCCCTCAGGCGTCAATAGCATAGCTGTTCTTGCGATGGTATCAGGATCCCTTCTGAGGACGTGGCCAACCCAACTCCAGCGTCTGCTAGCTATGATGGTGTGCATGTCCTCCTGGTTGCTCCGACTAAGTAGTTCTTGGTTGCTGATGGTGTTTGGCCAAAAGATTCGGAGAATTTTCCTTAGGCAGATTGTGTGGAAGGTGGACAGGCGTGTTACATGTTGCAGCAAAAATGTCCGCTCCTGAACCAAAAACCGAAAGTGAATCACTGCATTGTGCATAGCTGGTGGTCATATAAAGATGACTCCAAATATGCCTTGATATCAGTGAACTGTTCTTCCAACCATGTCTTTACTGCTGCCAAGGCATATGTATGCATGGTTCTACATCTTGTAGAGGTGTGTCTTCAAGTATAATCTTGTTATCGTTTCCTGCATTAATTCTCATAATCTTTATCTTTTCCTTGCGTGTTTTCAGACTCCACGGCTGTAACCCCTCATCAAGTATTTTCATTTTTCATTGCAACTACAGGTGCGTAACCAAGAATCTGAACATCTGTAAACTGAAATTTTCCGAAAATCAGAGGGGTTCTTTTGGCTAAGTTAAACGACTTTTGGTTTCCAAAAAAAATAATAGTTTTTGTTACTGGTATGCAAGGAACCAAAAACATGTGATCTTCAGTAACCCTCTGTGGATGGGAAGGAGCTGAGATGGCACAGGCTTCTGACTGGGTGGGAAGGAAAGTCCACAGGCACCCCAGCTTCACAATGCCATGAAAATGAAATTGCTACATGTTATTGGGCCGAAATGCTAAAGCCCAAGCGCCGCTGGATAAAAAACAACAACCAGCAGTGACGCGCATGGTGCAGTATAAACTGACGTAAGCACTACTGCCATGTGTTGACATATTTACAGGTATGCGAGGAACTGACCACGCATTATGTTTAGTATATTATGCTTCCAGCCCATGATGCGCAGGCTTCAGTACAGTATATGCTGACGTAATCGTCCCTGCATGATACAAATGTTCAAACATGGCATGGTAAGTTGTGTTCCGGCAGTGCAACCAGCCACATATGTGGATATTTCTGAGCTTATTTGTGATTTTGAGTTGGATATCTGTGCGCTAATTTAGTGATTTAGAGATTAATTTCTTTGTGAAAATGTCGAAAAGAGTTGCATATACTCCTGTGGATAACAGTGGGAATAAGAAAAAGGAAGAATGTGTCGTTATCGACGATAGTGCAGGAAGTAGAGTTATTGCAGAAGCTTGAGTCTTGGTACGTCGTCTTACAGAAAAATATGGTGTAGGAACTACCACAGTATATGACATAAACAAACAGACAGACAAGCTGCTGAAGTTTTACAGGGACAGTGATGACCAAAAACTAATGTCAGATCGGAAAACTTTACACAGAGAAAAAGAAAAAAAATGAAGATCTTGACCGTGTGCTGAGGGAATGGATTCGATAACAGCAAAGTGAACGCATGCCACTGACTGGCTTGTTGGTTATAAAATAAGCTAAAATGTACCATGAAGAACTGAACATTGAAGGCGATCCTTCATTAATAGATGTCTGACTCCAAGCTGAAGACGACAATTAAAGCATGAATGTAGGCTACTTTGAAAGTTTAAAAACATACTTTTTCTGAAAAATAAATTCTACTAGATATACATAATTTAAATTGGGGCAAACTTTGGCTACTTTGGGCAATCCCCGACGATGTCTCAGCGGCACGAGATTAGCACTGGAGTGATGCAATCTGTTTCCAGGACCACCACGTGGAGGTGGAGTAGGGTCTTGACCAGCTCTGGTTCGCTGATCCTGATGCAAGCAGTCAAGCTATGGGTCGCTGACTGCATTCTCTATTGCTGCATCTTTGGGCCCCTGTTGCCTATGCAGTATGTCCCCAAAGCTGGTGAATCCAGAGGAATGGCGGCAGCCAATACAGTCTAGCACCAGGCATTTATATGCTATACCTCATGTCCATATATATTTATGCTATATTTCATGTCCGTATACAATTTTAGGATCAAAAGCTTCGTCCTGCCCGAGAATGTCATCCAAGGAACACACATATCTCTGCCCCATCACCTGAACTTGGAGGCCCCGTTTCCTGGAACACCACACACAGCAGTGCGAGGCATCATTTACCTATTGGGGACCTCAAGATGCAGCAATAGAGACCGCAGTCAGTGACTCATAGTTTGACTGCCTGCATCAGGACCAGCGAACCAGAGCTGGTCAAGACCGCACTCCACCTCCACGTGGTGGTCCTGGAAACAGTCTGCAGCTGTGCAGTCTGGCTGAGCGAGTGTGGATCGAAATGGGAAGGCAAACCCGGTCCTAAAAAAAGCCGTGCAGAAGTCGGATGTGTCGACCGAAAGGTGCAGATATCACAGCTTAGACGTAAACAGACACAACGCAACCACCGTCCTTTTCAGGATGAACGAAGAAGAAGAAGAAGAAGATTTACCTATTGAAATCTAGATCATTAAGCTGTTTGATCAGAGCCCACTGAATTCCATCTCATTGCTTTCATAACCTAATCAACAACTATTAGGAAGATAAATTGTGACATTCCTATCGCACTCAAATTCTTACCATAACATTGCTGCTGTCCAGGTTTATGAAAATCATGTCTGCCTGAAATTTCTGCTTCATTAGAAAGTAACTTTGTGTACCTTTCTCTAGATGTAGTAATTATATAAATAGTATAGGCATGTTGCAATGATGATGATACATGTTTAAAACAACTGTCTTGGCTCCAAATTATTATCTTTCACCGGCTGATTAACATTTTACTATATGGTCGGCTATCTTGTCGGAAGCAGACCTCAGCTTGGGTTAAGGTTTTTTTGTTCATGTCTGTTCAACTTCATCAGCGATTTGCAGGAGTGTGGTAAAATAAGAGTGCTGTTTAGCACTGGGGGGCAAGGGTTAGACTGAAAAATAGCTGTTAACGCTAAGCTTTAACCCTTGCTCTAACGCTGTATGTGACAATACATGAAAGTGGCATCACATCTCCTGTCCAATCATTGCAAATAGGGCAAATCAAAATTACCAATTTTGTGTCCATTAAAAAAAGAACTTAAAAAAAAAAAAAAAAGAGCATACATGCCAAGCAATACGGGTTACTTATAAGCTGTACAAGTAATTCTCATTTTCAGATTTAATTTCTGTACAGGTTTTTCACCTAAATATAAATCGATCGTCTTGTGCCCCATTCATTCATAACCCTCCACCCCCAAAGGAGCATAGGCCTTCAACAAACACATGCCAAGTCCTCCTGTCACGTGCCATCATCTCCTCATCATTTTCACCTCTGTTTAAAGCTCTCTTCTCCATGTGCTTCTTGATCTACCTCTGCCTCTCTTGCCCTGGGGGTTCCAGAACAAGGACTGCCTTGTAATGCTATCAACAGGTTTCCTCAGTGTGTGTCCTATCCATCGCCATCGTCTTCTTCTCATCTCTTGTTCCACTGGCACTTGTCTAGTTCTTGTCCTCAGTTCCACGTTGGTAACCTTGTCATACCATTTTAATCCCTCTATTCTATGCAAGCACCCATTTATGAAAGTCTGTAGCCTTTTGGTAGTTGTCTTTGTTGTTCTCCATGTCTCAGAGCCATACAATAGGACTGACTTCACATTTGAGTTGAAGATTCTTATTTTCGTGTTGGATCCGATTTCTCTTGATCTCCATATATTTCCCAATGCAATGAAACTCCTCTTGTTTTTTGTATTCTTAGTTTGATATCACTGTCTGTCCCTCCAACTTTGTCTATATTGCTGCCAAGATATGTGTACGATTCTACATCTTGTATTGGTGTTTCTTCAAGTTCAACCCTGTTATCATTACCTGCATTTATTCTCATTATTTTTGTCTTTTCCCTGTGTATTTTCAGACCCAATTGCTGTGACCTATCATCAAGTGTGTTGTCGATGATCTCAAAACCCAGTCTATTGCTAGTAAGAAAAGAAATGGAGATAAGAGGCATCCCTGTTGCACTCCTGTTCTTATCCCAAATGGTTCTGTAAGCTGTCCTTCATGAAGAACTCTGCATGTCATGTCTTCATATGTTTTCTTTATTAAATTAATGATTTTCAGGGGAACTCCATAATGCCTCATCAATTTCCAAAGTGATTCTCTGTCTACACTGTCAAATGCCTTTTCGTAGTCCACAAATCCGATGTATAGTAGTGAATTTCATTCCAGACTTTGTTCAACTATTATTCTCAAAATGGCTATCTGGTCTGTACATGACCTGTTTTGTCGAAAACCTGCTTGTTCATCTCTCAGTTTCTTGTCTATGGACTCTTTTAATCTCTCAAAGATAATCCTGTTTAATACTTTTCCTGGCACTGATAGTAACATTATGCCTCTATAATTTGTGCACTCTTGTAAATTTTCCTTCTTAGGTAACTTAACCAGATATCCTTCCTTCCATTCTGCTGGTATCTCTTCCTTTTCCCAGACTTTAGCAAGTAATTTCTATAACATCTCTGTAGCCGTGTCGATATCTGCTTTGATGGCCTCTGCTGGAATGCCATCAGGTCCAGACGCTTTTCCATCTCTTAGAAGCTTTATGGCTTTCTTTATTTCTTCCTTCATTGGTCTTTCACCATTAATTTGTAGCTCTTCTTCTGCTGGCTGGATGTCTGGGGGGTTTTGTGGAGCTGGTCTATTGAGAAGGTCCTCAAAATATTCTGTCCACCTCTTCATTTGCTCTTGTATATTGCTGAGAAGTTTTCCATTCTTGTCTTTTATGAGGCAACTTGTTTGCTTGTATTTCCCTGTTAGCTTCTTTGTGCTGTTATACAGTTCTCTCATATTTCCTTTGGCTGCAGCATCTTCTGCCTCTCTTGCCAACTCCTCAATATACTTCCTCTTGTCTCTTTTGATACTTCTTTTTACTTCTTTGTTTGCTTCTGTGTACACTTCTTGAGCCTTGGCTTTGGAATTTCTGGTTTTGCTTGTGTTTAACTCTGCTTTCTTGTTTTTTCTGTCTTTTATCTTATTGATGGTTTCTGTTAACCCCGCCTATGCCGGTCCCAAGCCCGGATGAAAAAGGAGGGCAGCCTGCATGGAGGCCATAAGGAGGCAGTCCCTCCATCATGCAAAGGCACAACAGACCAATCACCTGTTTGTCTTAAAAACCAGATTATGCAAAACATGAGAGAGAAAACCGGTCTGATTCTAAAGGCGACGAACTGGAACGGACTACGACTTATGGAACATGGAACACAAGAAGTATAAATGGGAAGGAAGAGGAGCTGGTGGAAGAGATGAGGAAAGCAAAACTAGAAATCCTGGCTATAACGGAAACAAAGAAAAAAGGACAAGGAGTCATGGATCTCAATGGCAACACGCTGCTCTACAGTGGTGTACCCACATCCGAAAGAACTAAAGGGGGTGTGGGTTGCATTGTGGCCCAAAATCAAAAAGATAGTATCAAGGGGTGGAACTTTGTCTCAGAGCGCATTATGGTTGTGAAACTAAAAGAAGGAGAAACCATAGTCAACCTGGTCATAGTGTATGGGCCAAATGAGGATGAGAGAGCAGAGGTCAAGGAGGAATTCTTCGAGCTGCTTCAAAGGACAGTGGATGAGGTTGGTAAGAAAATGAAGATGGCTGTATACCGCTCCACCTATGTCCCAGTCTTGACATATGGATGCGAGTCATGGGCAATGACTACAACCCATAAAAGCCAGATCCAAACCTCAGAAATGAGGTATCTGAGGAAGGTGGTTGAAGTAACAAGAAGAGACATGGTACGCAACCAGACGATACGTCAAGGCCTAAAATGCCACCCCCTGCAGACCAAGTAGAACAGTCCCAACTAAGATGGTTTGGCCATGTCTGCAGAATGGGAGAAGATCGGCTACCATGACAAGCATGGGAAACAAAGAGCGAAGGATCCAGACCCCAAGGACGACCCAGAGTCCGCTGGGAGGACAACATTAGACAATCTTTGAAGGACCGAGGACTAGAATGGAACCAGGCCAGGAGGAAGACAGCCGATAGAATAGTCTGGCTGTTGGGTTCTTTTGTGATGATGTAATAGTAAGCTAGTGATAGGTGTGTCAATGTTCTAGCTTAAACACGCGAATGGTTTCAATGAAAATGTCAACAGTGTTCTTCAAGCAAACTCCAACAAGTAGTAGGCAATTGGCCAATTCAGGACTGTACACAAGTCGTTGATAAAAGTACATATTATTTATTGACATGATACAGACGGAGTTGAACAGGACGATCATGGTTACAGATGCGAATGTCATACTTTAAAGTTGCTGATAATAATATTAAATTCTTGGAGATTCTTTAACAATCAAGTCCTCTTATATCCAAGGGACTAGGAATCCCTTATCCGTTACCATCTGAGATACATTAATGTAATGTCCGTTGACCTTCTTC
This sequence comes from Oreohelix idahoensis, assembly GCA_024509875.1. Classification (NCBI taxonomy): domain Eukaryota; kingdom Metazoa; phylum Mollusca; class Gastropoda; order Stylommatophora; family Oreohelicidae; genus Oreohelix; species Oreohelix idahoensis. Next base: position 178,117 of record JAMPIV010020034.1, on the reverse strand, counting down.
CAATGACATCTATCATGGTAAACAGATTCATGCTCAAGGATGACGCTTCCATATAATACTTGTAAAAAGTCCCAGACTTTCTCCTTACAATACTTTATATAGCTTATATAATCCAAACAAAGTCATACACGAAAATACAAACAGGTTAGAGCCTTCTGTTGACTAACCTCTCCTTCAAACTCATGCCACGACTTTGGCATGGGCACAACGGCATTTTATACATAAATTATAAAAATCCAATAACTTGCTTCCCTCGTAGGAATTCTTCATCTACGATAGATTATAGAGGCTCATAGTTCCTTTTGATCCATTCTAGGAATATCATAGTAAGATGATATTCCCGCTAGATTTTCTCAAGGAGTCGCCTCAAATTACAGGTTTGAATATGCTAATCATACAATATGACGGGGCGACAACTTACATATTACTCCCAATATTGGCTTCGACCTGAAGACCAATATTGTAACAAACGAATGGCTTCCACAGACTTGCCACGATAAACAAAATACTCCACGGACATATCATCCGGACTGCCCCTTTCAGATGATGACGTAGGACTCTCTTCTCAAACTAGGTTACTCGTGCGTACAGAGTAACACATACTCTACATAGTGCACGTCGGTGCATGAGCAAATCGAACGCACAAATAATATAACTATATTACGACTGGTGCGTACATTGGCAGGACCGAACGACTACCCCCATAGGTAAAAACGTACGCAACACTGGCGCTCTCTCTTCCAAACCTCTACACCTCATGGTAGAAGGGGAACAACTAAGTAAGTAAGTAAGATAGTTTCTGTTGTTATCCATGCTTTTTGATGTCGTTTCCTTAAGCCTGGTATTTCTTCACCTGTCTCTTTCCATACAGTTTTGATTTGCTGCCAATAGTCTCTGTAGTCTTTACATCTTCCAGCTGTTGGAGCACTTGGAATTTGTTGGATATTGTGACCGCAAATTTGTCTCTTATTTCCTGATTTCTTAGATGTCCTACATTAAATTGTTGTCTATAATTTTGCATATCTCTTCAGTTTCATTTTTACTTTGGCTATCAGAAGGTGGTGATCTGATGCCACATCTGCTCCTCTATATACCTTTACATCCTGCAATGATGATCTAAACTTCTTGTTTATGCATATATGGTCAATCTGATTTTCTGTTCTATAGTCTGGTGATATCCATGTTGCCTTGTGTATTCTCTTGTGTGGAAACATGCTTCCTCTTATAGCCAGTTGATTTGAAGCCCAGAAGTTTGAGAACAGTTCCCCATTTTTATTCATTATTCCTAGCCCATGTTTTCCCATGACTTCTTCAAATCCGGTGTTGACTGTACCTATCTTTGCATTCATGTCACCCATCAAAATTGTGATGTCTCTTCTTTTTACCTTTTCCACAATTTCCTGTAGTCTAGTATAAAATGCTTCTTTCAGAGACTCTTCTTTGTCATTAGTTGGTGCATAACATTGGATGACATTTACATTTATTTTCTTTTCAGCTGTTTTAAAAGTAGCTGTTATTATTCTGGGTCCAACAGCTTCCCATTCAATGAGTGCTTTCTGTGCTTCTTTAGATAACATAAGAGCTACCTCTTCACTGTGGTGTGAACTTTCGTCTTCATGTCCTGAGGACAGCACCAATTCACCTGTGATGAGTTTCTTCTTGTCTACCCCCTTCCACTTTGTTTCACACAGTCCCAGAACCTCGATTTTATATTCCCTCATTTCTGCTGCTACTTGTGCCACTTTTCCTTGTTCGTTTAATGTCCGAACATTCCAGGTGCCAAATCTGGAAGTTCTCCTAGAAGAAAGAAGGTTAGTCAGTAACACAGATTCCTTTCGGCTTTCTCTGTGTTGCATCTTGCACCTCCCTGCAAGAGGACCTTCCCCTGTCTTGGATGGCTGTGTTTTATTTTCCTTAATTGACTTGTCCATATTTGTTGAAGTTTTTTTGTGGTTTAAATTTTTTACAGGATGGAGTAACCAGCCCCATGCCCAACCCTCCTTAGTCGCTTTCTATGACATGCATGGAAGGGAACAGTGTTACTATTCTTTGCTCCCCTTTCGGGCCCCGGTAACACACGGGTGATTGTGCCACACCTTAGCTGATATTTGTCTTATTAGATTCAGTGGCCACAAGAATTAAAAATAATAAACCAATGAAATCAAGCTGCCTACTTTTGACTATATTTGAATAATAATATAATAAGAATAATGTAACAGAAAAGAAAATCACAAAAGCAAGGCAAAATTGCATCTTAACCCGATCAGAGCCCCTGGAATAGTTTATTTATAGTTACTTCTATTCTAAGTTTTAATTTCCTTTCTTTAAAAACTTTGATTGTAATTTTTCATTGGTGGATATATCATTATTATGACCATCCAGTGGGTTATTTTTATTAAATAATTAATTACTATCAATGTTTGTCGAAAGGACGATTGACACTAGTCATATGAGACAACACCAACAGAGTGGAGTAAAGGAACAATTGTCAAATTGCCCAAGAAGGGCGACCTTGCAGACTGCAACAACTGGAGAGGAATTACCCTCCTCTCAGTTCCCAGCAAAATACTAGGCAAGATAATCATCCAGAGAATTTCAAAAGCAGTTGACCATAAACTGAGGAAAGAACAAGCGGGCTTCAGAAAGAACAGAAGATGTGCAGATCATATATTTGCCCTCAGGAACATTATAGAGCAGTGCTCAGAATGGCAGAGACAGCTGTACATTAACTTTGTTGATTTTGAAAAGGCTTTCGACAGCATACACAGGGACAGCCTATGGAAAATTCTGAGGGCTTATGGAATTCCCAGCCGCATTGTTTCCATTATAAAAAGCCTCTATTCTAACTTTACGTGCAGTGTTGGATCGAGTAATGTAACTTTCGAAGTGAAAACAGGAGTACGACAGGGATGCCCCTTATCAACAACATTGTTTTTGACAGTCATAGATTGGGTGATGCGCCAGACAACAGAGGGCAGTCCAAGGGGAATTAGATGGACAACGTTTTCTACACTGGAAGATTTGGGATATGCAGATGACATTGCACTGCTCGCGCATTCACACCAACACATTCAAGACAAAACTGATAGACTGAATAAGTATGGCCAGCAGGTTGGCCTGAACATCAATCTGAAGAAGACAGAGGTCATGACACTAAATGTGGGCAATCCTGAGCCAATAACAGTAAGGAACCAGAAGTTAGAACAGACAGACACATTTACTTACCTAGGAAGCATAGTAACACCTGACGGCGGAACAAGCAAGGACATTAACAACAGAATGAATAAAGCGAGAACAGCCTTTGCTATTCTCAACAACATTTGGAAGTCTTCCCAGTACAGCACAAACACCAAATTAAGACTGTATGAGAGCTGCGTACTTTCTGTGCTTCTCTATGGTGCGGAATGTTGGAGAGTAACAGAGAAGGAAATGTCGAAACTGTCCTCCTTCCACACAATCTGCCTAAGGAAAATTCTCCGAATCTTTTGGCCAAACACCATCAGCAACCAAGAACTACTTATTCGGAGTAACCAGGAGGACATGCACACCATCATAGCTGGCAGACGCTGGAGTTGGGTTGGCCATGTCCTCAGAAGGGACCCTGATACCATCGCAAGAACAGCTATGCTATGGACCCCCGAGGGAAAGCGAAAGAGAGGCCGACCAAAAACAACTTGGCGGAGAACTGTGGAAGCTGAGATGCAAAGAATGAACCACAGTTGGGACACTGTACGAAGGATGGCAGCCGACCGAGCAAAGTGGAATCAATTTGTTGCTGCCCTACAAGACGCCACCAGGCGTGATGGCCGCTGACTGCTTTGATGGTTGGCGGTTATGGATCAAAGAAGAAGAAGATATGGGTACTTAAAACTGTCAATTAGGCTGAAATGGCTATTTTAAATTTTGAAGTTTGGTATAGAGTAAATTACCCTAGTTCCAGTTTATATTTTCACTGCAAAGCTTTTTTGTTTTAAAACAATTTAATATTATCGCATGATTTTATTATTTTTAAAATTACATCAGATATTAACCCTCCGGCAGACGCGTTTCTTTTCTTCGCAAGAGCAGGCGCGTGGCGCACAGAGTGCGCTGCTTAAAACAAACGTATTTACATTGATTTGAGTTGCGGTCCTGGTATTTCAATCTTAAATTTAGCTTCATAAATGGAAAAGGAAACATAGCTTTGGAGGTTACAAGAATTTGTATTGTTATACGTTTAAATAAACTATATAAAACATCATAATCATTACTTTAATCATTAATAGAGTAAAATGAGCTACTAATATTTTTAATGTCATAAACCTTATCACCATGCATTACATTAACCCTTTCAGCACCAGTATGACGTTCGCCGTACGGCATAAATCTTCACAATTTTTGTCGCTGTGCCGTACCGCATATGTCACAGAAGTAGCATACCACTTTTCCATTCACCTATATGACGTACGGTGTACGTCCTATTTTAAAAGCACCAGAACTCTTCTGTTTACAACCGTATCGGTAATTGCTGGGCATAATCGGATTCAGCATTGAAAAATCTGGCCACTAAGCTTGAAACGAACAAAATATTTTAATGCTAGCGAATACAGTAGAATTGATAATAGTGATTTTACAAAAGCGAAAGTTCACAAACATGGATGCTGCCGTACCGCCGAACGATAAACATCTTGTGGAAAAAGAGCATGAAAATTCTTGTTCGAGTTGAATTTATTAAACTTGAATGATTCTGACAACTCTTTTTACTGAGATTCTGGTAATCTTTACCTTTAGTGCCGTCGAGTATGTTTAATATGTGTATTTTTGTACCATTTAGAGTTAAGGTTGAGGTTAGGTTTAGGGTTACCCTAATTCTAATGCTGACTCAATACACATATTATACATACTCGACGGAACTAAATGTAAAGATATCTCAGATTCAGAGTTTGTGTAGTCTGGTTCAGAATATACTTTTAATGGGTTTTTTTTTACGATAAACTGTTTACAGTCAAATTAAAAATATGACCTCTAAAATTACTATTATCCTGTCGTTCAGGGGAACGAATTAAGCTGAAAATGGTGTCGTCATGGGGAATGAAAAACCCGTCATTGCGAAAGGGTTAATAAAATATACTGTAATATTAGAACTCTACTTTATCCAATCTCTTACTCTGTCAGTGAAAGAAATAGACGATCATTTATAATTTTCGTCACTCATAATGGAAGTACCGATTTATTTGAGGAACATACTAGATAGCCTCTGACCCTGAGACACAAGCGGATAGATAAATCATGAACTAATCACTTTAGTTATCCTCAACATCCGTTACTGCAATTTGACACTTTTTGCATGTATTAGGCTCTTAGTGGCCTGTTGACAGTCTCAAATTTAATTTAAAAACAGAAAATTGAAATGAAAAATATACTTACATCACCAAGCGCATGGCGCAATTTATACACCACTAATGACACTCCTCGAGTTGCGGGACCCTAAATATCTCGTCGCACAACATATAACAAGAACACAACATATAACAAGAACACAACATATAACAAGAACACAACATATAACAAGAACACAACATATAACAACAACACAACATATAACAACAACACAACATATAACAACAACACAACATATAACAAGAACACAACTGTTCAGAATGAAAACTAAGACATGAATGAAGGAATAGCTAAGAGTTCAATGCAGCCAACCGCAAAAAAAAAAACCGCGAAATTTGAATTTAATTTGGCACACTTGTGCGCCAACGCGCCCGCCAGAAGGTTAACTGAAATAATTTGAAACCATCCTGGACCTCACCATTCCATATAACAGGATAATATAGTTTAGTTCCATATTTCTCTTTGAAATAAGAATAATAATAATATCGAAGTAATAAAATTAGTTGTCATCCTTGTAAGGAGGGAACATCTTTCAGGTTAAGATTAAGGTTTGGACTTCTAACCCATAGGGCCTACCCCTTATTACTGTGTCTCAGAATTCTTTTATAAGGCCCTATCGAACACAAATATTTCCCAGTCTGTTAGTCATATTTTACGTGCAGAAATAGACTAGCCTAAATGATGACACGATCACATTATTTTTACAGTAGCTCAGACACTTGTTTGGGTTTTAAAATAAGTGAAGACCAGCTTTAAAAGGGAAAGGCCGTAGGTTAATTCTCAATTATAATGCTGCTCACTGTAATTGAAAGTATTTGGACACAAATTAACTCTTTTGATTCGTTTTTTCAGTCCGTTAGCGGGAAGCAAAAGTGGTAGGACTTCGATGTCTTAAGGGAAGTACTTAGGTTTAATGTGTATATTTATTTAGGTTCTTATGTGTCCTATCTAGCCTTCACTTTCTTTCCTTTCCCTGACGAAGGCCTTGTGGCCGTAACGTTGGCTATTTTCTTTGTCTTTTGTCCTCGTAAGACGAATCACCTTTTTTCGATTTTTTTCACACCCATCCTTCAGTCTTTGTACACTTTTTGTGAGTCTTTGTACAGTTTTTCATCTCCGAGGGGTGGTATGTAAGACAGAGATCAAGCAAAACTTAATAAAAAAAACCTTAACCTTAGGCTTACCCGACGTTGGCGACTTACTAGGATGACATCGAAGTGCAGATCCCACTGCTCGTCACGTCAACCAACAAGAACTATCGAGTCCTCCGCGAAACAAGACATTTAACGATGCTAAAAGACATTATTACCTACGTACAAGAGAAATTCATTAACACATATTGTCATTGTCAGCAGATTTCGTGGCGTACAAAGAGTTATTCTACAGCGACGCTGTTTCAAGTTTTCGCAGTCTTCCTATTTTCTGTACAAGCATTTTATTTAGAGTTGATATTCCTAATTTCACAACGTCGGAAATCTCCTCAGAAGTACTTTCAATCTTAACCTGAAATAATTGACAAAGTAGTTGACAGATTACAAAAATATTACCTTGCCTGTGTCCCCTTTATATGGTTTCGCTTCCTCTTTAGTCTTCACCGGCGTTTTGCGGTGATTTGTTAATATTTCGCTTACTTCGCGAAAGTTCATTGCTAACGAAAGTTACCGAAGACAATTTAAAACATGGATTTGTTTCTATACTTATGTTTAAAATTATATTTTGATGTCAGTGGTTCCATTCTAAAGTACAGAAACGTTCATTGCGAATACATCCTTCATTACCATCAGTCACGACTCTACTTTCCCCTGCCACAAGCCGCAAATCCCGTTCAACCCATGATGGGTTTTTATTTGGATACATAGTGTAGTTAATTCAAAATAATAATTTTGATTTAAGATCTCAAAATAGTGTATCATTTCCTCTCTTCACTCAGTTCAAATAGATGTGACAGGGGCTAGCTGTGGTTGAGGTGAACTTATGTCGATGTGGCTACCTCACGCCCAAGACCCATGCACTAAGAAAGTTTATTAAGGATCGTTTGACAGGGGTTGCAATTATTGGTTGCTTGCGACCCTCTCAGCAGCAGACTTAGCAATTCAAGCAACACAAAGCCTTATACAGATCAACATTTAGGCCTAATACTACCGAACACCCAGACAGTGTTCGTAGACTTTCTGAAAAACAATAGGCCCTATATAAAAACAATGTCTAAGTGAAAATCAATAGCATAAATAATAACACTTACCATTCAGAAAACATGCGCCCATCACAGTCAGCCATGATCAATCAGCTACAGGTACCCATTCATACCACGCGCTCTATGTTACGCCATCTTGAGAGAACGGCATACGGCCACGCTAACACCCAGCTAAGCTGCGTGGTTGTACATTCTATAGTAACATTACATTATAATACTAACTATTATAGAAATAATGGCTTAGCAAAGCTATATAAAGCGGTACAAATAACCAATGGAGATTTTACACAGTATAAAAGACTAGGAAACTTAGAAAGCTAACACAAACTAGCTATAGCCGATTTTACTATTACTTACACCACATAGCCTAATCAGTCTTGTAATATGAATACATTGAAGTACGAACCACACATTGTAATATAATGCGAATCTTGACATGTACGATATTCTGTAAATAAACATGGCTACGAACTGAACATGCTTATACTGAGTGCTTTCTGAAACATGTGTGTGCTTGTGTAGATGACGAGGTAATGCTTATATACTTACATCATAACATTACATGGTGGCAGCGGTCGATACCGGACCGACGCAAAACAGCTACACGATAACACGTGAGTACAGTTTGTTCGGCTAAAATTCGTCATTGAGGTCAACCATGGAAACTAAACACTACCGCAGCGCACCGCAAATGCGATTTGCCGGTCGAGGTGATAAGAGTGAAGCTTTCTTGTTATGGCGCCAACGCATAGATCTATATTCCAAGACCACTGGTCTGGAAGGACAAACCCTAACTCCATATATCCTAGAAGCATTGGACGATGAAGGTTTGAAAATTTACAACAGTTTTGCTACCGCCATGCCTGTTGAGTCAGCGACCGACCCCGTAGCCATATTGGACGAATTTGAAAAACGTCTGATAATAAAGCACACGAACTTTAGAGCGGCAAGATTAGAACTTCACCACCTGCGACAGAAACCTGATGAAAGTTTAGATGATTTTTCACTCGCATCAAGGAGAAAACAAGTGTATGCAAATTTGACATAGAAGTAGAAAAAAAGAGCGAATTATCGAACAGATCCTTCTCAGCACACCAATGCCAGAGTTCCAGAAATGGATACTGAGCCAGAGTGATACACTAAATTTACAACAACTTCTGGATGAAGGCAGGAAACACGAGGCACAAGCACTAAACATTAAACAAATTCAGCAAGGTACAGTAACAGCCCAGGTGGATGCAGTAAAAAGCTATAAACCCAAACAAAACAAAGCAACTGGTTCGAAGCAACAAGAAAAACACAACACAAGCAGAGGTGCTATGTGTAAATGTTGTGGCCTAAACCACATACAAAACCACTGTCCAGCTAAAGACTCTACATGTCATTACTGCAGAAAGAGGGGCCACTGGATAAAATTATGTTTCAAGAGGAAACAAGACAGTGCTCAACACAACTTTCACAGCAGAGAGTCATCAAAACAAACACACTTTATGATGACTGAGGACCTTGACTCCAGTGAAGAAAGTGATCCTTCCACATTTGATACTGTGAAGATACTAACTTTCAGTAATGAACCAAAGAGAAAGCAGGCTTTCTGCAAAGTACAATTCCGAATACCAGGAATTAAAAGGCACAAAGAAAGATATATTCGGTTCAAGATAGACACAGGTGCCCAAGGTAACACTCTACCCTTAAGAATATTCAGACAGATCATGCCTGACAAGGTGGATAAGCAAGGATTTCCCACAAGGGATGTAAAAAGTAGGAGTGGCAGGACAAAGCTAAGAGCTTACAATGGAACAAGTATAGACTGTTTCGGAGCAGTAACACTTGAATGTTTATACAGAGACTCTGAATGGACATCGTCAACATTTTACTTGGTAGATGTTGAAGGACCTGCAATTTTGGGTTTACCAATGTGCGAAAAGCTGAGTGTGGTAACTATTAACAACATTAAAGCTGACAAAAAAGAACATCTTACTCTACACGTCACTGGAGTAGATGACCTTAAACAGCGATTCCCAGAACAGTTCGACAGAATAGGCAAACTTCCAGGAAAGGCAAGATTCTTTTTAAAAGACAACGCTGAGCCAAAGATAGACCCACCTAGAAAGTATCCTATACATGTTAAACAGAAACTTGCCACAGAACTAGAAAAGATGGTGCAGAATGATGTTATTAGAAAGGTTGAAGAGCATTCTGATTGGTGTAGTAGTATCACAACCGTTCTGAAGCAGGATGGTTCTCTTCGGGTTTGCCTTGACCCAAAACACTTAAACAACAGTCTAAAGCGCTGTCCACACACAAAATGCATACAGTGGAAGAGATAACTCACAGATTCCACAATGCCAAATATTTTTTCTAAACTAGATGCTGTACACGGATACTGGAGTGTTGAGATAGCAGAGGAAAGTCAACTCCTTACAACTTTTCGAACACCATTCGGCAGATATTGTTTCAATAGACTCCCATTTGGTTTGAATGTATCACAAGACATCTTTCAACAGAAGATTGACAACATTGTTGAGCAATGTTCTGGTACAGTGGCTATTGCGGATGACATTGTAGTCTGCGGCAGGTCAGAACAAGAACACGACCGTAACTTGATTAACTTGATGCATGTAGCACAGGCCAATGGGCTAACATTCAACAGCAAAAAGTGTACAATTAAGGCAACGGAGATACAATTTTTTGGATTGCTGTACACCCAGAATGGTGTAAAACCAGACCCTAAAAAGGTTGAAGATATTCATGACATGCCAACACCAGCTACAAAGAAGGAACTGCAACAATTCTTAGGTGCTGTCAATTTCCTAGCACAATTCATACCAAATTTGTCAGCTGCTGCAGAACCTTTGCATCTCTACTACAGAATGAAACTCCGTATGAATGGTCAGAAGACTACCAACACATATTCAACCACTTGAAGACCCTCATATCTGATGCATGCTTGAAATACTATGACATGCAAGCACCCACTTTTCTCATGGTTGATTCCAGTCTGAAAGGCCTAGGAGCAGCACTTTTGCAACCAGACAAAAATCCTGAAGGACACTATGCCAAAGAACTTCGTCCTGTAGCTTACGCAAGCAAATCATTAAGTTCTGGCGAAAAGAAACTTGCAAACATTGAAAGAGAAATGCTAGCTGTACGTTTTGGAATCAAACGCTTCCACACATTTCTTTTCAACCGCCCATTTACAATTCTCTCAGATCACAAGCCACTTGAGATGATTCATAAAAAACCAATAGCTTCAGCACCACCACGACTACAAGCTCTGTTATTGGAAACACAAGGTTATGATTTTAATATTCAGTATATCCCAGGAGAGGATATAGGTCTTGCAGATGCTCTCAGCAGACTACCAAACCCCAACAAGACAGCAGATCTTACCCCAAACATCAAAGTTGACACTAACCTCACCATCAGCTGTTATTGCAGACATTACAAAGAAGTATTGCAGCATGTTTGGCATCCCAGATGAAATTAGATCAGACAACGGTCCACATTTCTCAGGTCAAGCATACAGAAACTTCACTAAGGACTGGAAGATCAAACACACAACATCATCACCTAGATACCCTAAATCTAATGGTTCATTGAGAGACAGATACAAACTATCAAGTCAATCATGAAGAAAACAAGAACAGAGGATGTACACCTAGCACTCTTGAGATGGAGAACAACACCGGTAGACAGTAAGATCGACAGTCCAGCAGAACTTATGTTTGATAGAAGAATTAAAGACCTCCTACCATCTAAGGTCCACTTCCGCCCACAACATAGAGACAGCACATATGATCAACTTCAGCATCGTCAGCAAGTTCAGAAATCCAACTATGACAAATGTGCTAAAGACTTACCACCATTATATCCTGGTCAGCATGTGACTACCTACAACCACAACAATGACACATGGTCAAAAGCAACAATCATTTCCAGAAACCCCGAACCCAGGAGCTATACTTTAAGACCAGACAGCAGCAGCAACCTCCTGAGGCGAAACAGAGTGGACATAAGAGAAATCCCACAGAATACAACAGAACAGAGAATTCCCATGCTTTCAACAGACAATGCAGTAACTCCAGACCTTGGTGCCCCACAAAACCAACAAGCGCCAAGGCCGAAATCACAACCAACTCAAGCTAAACCAGGGACTTCCGCAGAACCACCAGCACTTTACACCACTCGTTCTGGCCGTACAGTGACACCTCCCAGCCGATACAGACAGTGACATATATACTCACACTGAGCATTACACATACTTATCCTTTCTCACATGAAACAATTCGTTGGAAATGTTTGCACACATTTTTTTTTCAAAAAAGGGGGGATGTAATATGAATACATTGAAGTACGAACCACACATTGTAATATAATGCGAATCTTGACATGTACGATATTCTGTAAATAAACATGGCTACGAACTGAACATGCTTATACTGAGTGCTTTCTGAAACATGTGTGTGCTTGTGTAGATGACGAGGTAATGCTTATATACTTACATCATAACATTACAAGTCTAACATTACTGAAAAAGCACAGGACTTTATCCTAGTAAGCTGTAACATAATAAATTGCAGCACTCGCCACGCTAGAATAAACTATTTCGGCATCCGCGCCGTAATTAATAAAAATAACAGTCTAAATCGCGCCACAATTAAATAGGCCTACATTATTCAAACCAACTACGTGTCGGATTTACATAAGCTCCTGGAAGGTTTCCTGGACCCCAAACAATATGGAGATAGGCCTACTTAAGCATTAAATTTCCTGTACACAAATGTAATAACTGAATATGCCAGTTCTAGTACCGGTCACGTGTTATATTTCCTGATCATGGACCCACGCCCTTTTCGAATAGATTTGGATAATATCAAACGGACGCGAAATAAACACCACAAAATTAAATATATACTTACTTAAAATACTACGGCACAAAGATGGTAAACCTAATATCCTTTTTAACACTATCAAGACTTTAGAATGTTAGAAAATAATATATTTACTTACAAGTCCTAGGCATGTTCTTGCATTAAACTAGACTTCAGTATTTCTCAATAGCTTATCCTCTCTCGGCGACCGGCGACCAGAATGAATAAAGAATTTTCAACTGACGCGCTAACCTGGACACTTCTCTGATTGGCTGCTATACGTAAGCAGCTATATTGATGTAGCTTTTTTTAGGTGTAAACCAAGATGGCTGCCACATAACGACAAAATGGCGGTGAGAAACAGGCGAGATGACTATGGCACTGTCACATAGAGTAGATCACAAATGTAAAATTGTGTGAATGTATGTGTGGGCCCCACTCCCGCAAAATAAAAACAAACAAACTTTATTTTTTTTAACAAAGTATCCAGTTCAACCCTTCTTCATCTTCTTCTTTGATCCTTAGCCACCGACCGTCAAAGCAGTCAGTGGCCATTACGCCCAGTGGCGTCTTGTAGAGCAACAACAAATTGATTCCACTTTGCTCGGTCGGTGGCCATCCTTCGTACAGTGCCCCAACGCTGGTTCATTCTTTGCATCTCAGCCTCCACAGTCCTCCGGCAAGTTGTTTTTGGTCGGCCTCTCTTTCGTTTTCCTTCAGGGGTTCATAGCATAGCTGTTCTTGTGATGGCATCGGGGTCCCTTCTGAGGACATGGCCAACCTAGCTCCAGCGTCTGTCAGCTATGATGGTGTGCATGTCCTCTTGCTTGCTCCGAGTAAGCAGATCTTGGTTGGTGATGGTATTCAGCCAAAAGATTCGGAGATTTTTTCTTACGTTCAACCCTTGATGGGTTATAATTAGGATATATGGTGTACTAATTCAAGACAACAAAGTCAGATTTCCTAAATATAGTACCTTCTCTTCCCCCACCCCCTTCCCCTTTTCAACTCAGTCCAAATAGAGAAAATCAAATGTGTGTGAATGTTTTTGTGTATGACTTCACCGTTCCAAGAAACAAACAAACAATAAGGCATTCTGTAGACTATGCTGGCTTGGCCATGTCCGCCGCCTGGAAGATGGTCGCATCCCGAAAGATATCTTCTACGGACAACTGGCAGATGACAAAAGAACAGTTGGGCGACCATCCAGCTGAGATTCAAGGATGTATACAAGAGAAACATTAGGGCACTGGACATAAATCCAGCAACCTTGGAGGATGAACCTGTCAATCGCACCAAGTGGTGATGCTATCTGCGGCGCCACCTCACACTGGGCAAAAAGAAGCTCACACAACAAGCAGAAAACGTCGAAAGGAACATCGTGAAAATAAGCATCTCAGGGACGCATTCCCATGGTCAGTTAAACTTAAGAGGCTATTATTATAACAAGGCGTTCTGCACAGTAAGGCTCTTTTATTCTAAAATAGCCCATTCCTAGTTGCAGTCTGTTTCTTATTGCTAGGAATTTTTAGTTTTCTAGATGAACTCAGACACGTTCTTGTTGAAGGATTGAACAATTTATGTGCATGTCTCACATCATCCCGCAGCCAAAGGAGTAAGTAAGTTCTTGACGGAAATGGAAACTAAATGGGGCAGTTAAGGTTATTTCCGCGACTAAAAAAAAAAAATAAAAAAAATTAGGTGAACACTGTAAAGTATTTGCTTATTAAACTTCTTGTCTTCAGTAAGCCTCCTAATTATTTTTTTTTTCAATTTGTGTTACTCATTAAGGGTGCTCAGGAACCTTGTGAGACATTTTACTTATATCTAATGCCTTTAAATGTCGTTCGATGCGACTACCGTGAATGTGTGTAAGTGGCTGACAACCTCCTCATGAACAACAAATAGCCACAGGACACCACTGATACAACACATTGAAATACTAGTGCAGGCTTCCTGCAAGGCGGGCTAGTTCTAGTGGTAGCTCCTTGCTACATAAGGGGGGGGGGGGGGGGGGGCGCTAAAGAAAATGATGATAATCAGTTGCGTACTTCAAGTATATTCCGCCCAGGGATGTACTTCAAGTTTTTTCCACCCAGGGGCGTACTTCTTGTATATGCGGTGTACTTCAAGTATTGCCACCCTTGGGTGTACTTAAAGTATTTGCCATCCAAGGGCGGATAATTCATTTGGCCAACCCCCCCCCCCCCCAACCCCCCCCCCCCCCCAAAAAAAATATATTATACTTGCAATTATATTTTTAAACAGTACAGTACTGTCAAAATAGTGTCCGATGGCACCACCTCCTCGCTGTCACTCGGTGCGGGTCGTCCCCCCCCCCTCACACAGTACCCCCGATGATACACCACTGATGATAATACCTTTATCTGTCTTGCGAGCATAGTTGCTGGAATAGCCTGTTTCATATGCGTTATTAGTATATGTCACGTTACTGCGTTTTTATGGGGGTGTGACAGAGATTATGTAAATACAGATTACATACCTTGTATATATCGTCACGGTCTTGCTTCTACTCAAATCCCACCTTGCTTACTTATTTGTTATGCACGTTTTGCTAACGTAGAACCCCTGGTTGTTCGATGTTTGTTGCATTCACAGTTTTGCCACGCCTTATTTTTTCTTTTCTCTGATGTCTCATAGACGCTAGAAATGTTTACTATGATGCACGTAGCGAGAGAAAAGGGGGAGATAAGCTTAACGAAGAATATCAAAGGCAATAAGGAAAGACGTACTTTGATAGTTGCGTTTCTCAGGGGAAGACAATCTGAAAGAAAGGGAGATAATTTACAATTTCCCCCCCCACCCCCTTGTCCGTTCGTTCGTAAAAACGCAATTAAGCTACGGATCGAAGAGATCAAAGAGACGATTTGCACGTGGGACCACGTCTACTCGGCGGCGTTTGTGTCAAAATCACCTTTCATACAGAAATTGAACGAAGAATTCCCCAAAGGTGTTATACATCGCAAGAGCGAGCGAAGTTCTGCAAATTTAATATATATATATATATAGTCCAGCTTTCAAACTGAATTTATCCAGTACCCACAAATTTTTCAGACATCTAGCTGCGATTTCTAAATCCATTTTACTATTTGGAGTTACTAAGTTTTCGTTGGAGTTGTTTTAGTTCTTGTGTTGCTTTAAATATTATATTATAATTTTGAGTGATTTAATTGTTAAGTCCGGCATTATATTTCACTAAGATTTTCTGTGAAGATGGATTTAATTTTTAAAGCCCGTCATAACATTTCACTAGGATTTCTGTGCTAATTGACTAGCGATTTAAAATAACATATATTCATTCATAACCCTTCACTCCCAAAGGAGCATAGGCCTTCAACAAACACATGCGAAGTCCTCCTGTCACGTGCCATCATCTCAAGTTCTTTCCATGTTCTCCTCATCATTTCACCTCTGTTTCCAACTCTAATTTATGTAAACTTCTTGGTCTTCCTCTGCCTTTTGCCCTAAACCCCTTTAATGCTATCAACAGGTTTCCTCAGTGTGTTTCCTATCCATGCTATCTCTTGTTCTAGACAGAAGACTATTGGCAGCAGATTTTAAGGAAAAGGGAAAGACAACAAAAAGCATGGATAACAACAGAAACCATCAATAAGATAAAAGACAGAAAAAAAACAAGAAAGCAGAGTTAAACACAAGCAAAACCAGAAGTTCCAAAGCCAAGGCTCAAGAAGTGTACACAGAAGCAAACAAAGAAGTAAAAAGAAGTATCAAAATAACATATAGCTAAGTGTTTAATTTAACTAATTGCTAGTAGTCAGTAAGAGATAATTTTAAATCGTCTAGTAAATGCTCTATTCATTATAAGTACTGACGAATATATTTATTTCTAATTCATTATGAGTAATTTTGTAAACGACTAGCTCTATTTCACGGGGTTTTTGTTAAACGACAAAAATAATATATATGCGAGCCCTTGTGGTTTATAATTAAAAATTAATAACCGTAGTGGATAATAATATATATTATACTTTTACGCGGGTTAGTGTAACAGGAGCTAGGTGTGGTGGTGGTGAACTTATGTCGATGTGGCTACCTCATACCCAAGACCCATGCACTAAGAAAATTTAATAAGGATCGTTTGACAGGGGTTGCAATTATTGGTTGCTTGCGACCCTCTCAGAAGCAGACTTAGCAATTCAAGCAACACAAAGCCTTATACCGATCAACATTTAATACTATCGAACACCCAGACAGTGTTGGTAGACTTTCTGAAAAACAATATATAAAAACAAAGTCTAGGTGAAAATCAATAGCATAAATAGTAACACTTACCATACAGAAAACATGCGCCCACCTGACACACTCAACTATCTCCCACACTCATGCATATCGTCCAATGAGACTAGTGTGGTGTTGTGCATGAGGCTGGCAATCTCGCCATGTAACACAGATTGCTACCAAAACCACTACTGCAAGAGCATCTGAATGCTTCATGCGGAGGCAAACCACACTGGTGGCCCCATGCTCCCTCAGGAGCGGAGAAGAGAAATATATATCTCCAAGTAAGCCCACGTGCTCTATGGCTACGCCATCTTGCGAGAACGGCATACAGCCACGCTAACACCCAGCTAATCTGTGTGGTTGTACATTCTATAGTAACATTACATTATAACACTAAATATTATAGAAATAATGGCTTAGCAAATATATTTAAGGCGGTACAGATAACCAATAGAGATTTTACACTGTAAAACTATGAAACTAAGAAAGCTAACACCAATTAGCTATGGCCGATCTTATTATTACTGAAGAAGCACAGGACTTATTCTAGTAAGCTGTAACATAGTAACTTGCAGCTCTCACCACACTAAAATAAACTATTTTGGCATCAGCACAGTAATTAATAAATATAACAATCTAAATCGCGCCACAATTAAATATTATTCAAACCAACTACGTGTCGGATTCACATAAGATCATAGAAGAATGTTCCAGTTCTAGTACCGGCCACGTGTTATATTTCCTGAATATGGACCCATGCCATGTTCGAATATATTTAGATCTAACATCAAACGGACGCGAAATAAACACCACAGAATTAAATATATACTCATTTCAAATAATACGGCACAAAGATGGTTAACCTAATATCCTTTCTAACACTATTAAGACGTTAGAATGTTGGAGAATAATATATTTACTTACAAGTCCTAGGCGTGTTCTTGCATTAAACTAGACTTCAGTATTTCTCAATAGCTTGTCCTCTCTCGGCGACCGGCGACCAGAATGAATAAAGAATTTGAACTGACGCTCAAAGCCTGACGCTTCTCTTCTCTGATTGGCTGCTATCCGTATCGGCATTACTAAGGTAGCTATTTTTAGATGTAAACAAAGATGGCTGCCACATAACGACAAAATGGCGGTAGACAACATGCGAGATGACTATAGCACTGTCACATTAGGATAGGATTGAGAATATTATATTGTGGTTAAGTATTATGTATTTTTATTTCCTATATCTAGTACTGGGTCACATACCCAAAACCTACCAGCGGTTTCGTATAATTTGAGAAACGGGTCTAAGTCCAACAGCACTAAAACATTCTTTAGTAAAATCGGTCTTCGAGGTTGACCGGTTTGGCTCTCTTGTCTTCACAGAGATGGAGAGAGAGTGCAAATATATGACACTAATAAGAATTGTAACTTGACATTTAGCTACTCAGATTTCATTTACATTCAGCCCGCTGTGGCAAAAGTAATCAAATTTAACATTACTGACTACCGACCACTTGTGTTGTGACGAAGATTTACACAGAAGAGAATTATCTACCAGACATTTTTCTATTCTAGTATCAAATTTTTCAGCTACTGACACTGTGAACCTTAAAGCTCTTAAGTATTTTCCTACCTGGAATAATCGATGTGACATAAACAAAATCCTACTAACAGTAACAAAAGAAGCGTTTCCCAAAATAATAGGATTTAATCAAATCTTGGAGAAACTGGGGCTTGTTTTGCCAAAAACTAACCTTGGATTTGTGATTGTATCAGGAGAGAAGTTCCAGACGTTGTGAAAGCACCTATTCGGTAAGAGTGAATGAATGTGGCCACAGGTTTTGTCAGAAGCGAGAGAAAGGAGAAATGAATAAATCTTCTATTGTATAACTAATGTACTCACCTCGTTTATTCTTTTCTTATGTTTGCTAATACTGTCTTTTTCAGAATAGATTAATTAGAAGAGTGGTGTGTTGTTGAGATCAGGCATGCTCCAGTCTACCCAGCTGTAAATGGGTAACTCACCCTAGTCCTGAGTTAGGGAAGGCAAAGGCTCCAGGGGAAGCAGGCCCTAAACTTGGTCACTTCAACCGACGCAGGATGGTGTATGTATGAAGTAGAAGTGTAGAGTGTGATTACCGCGAATGGTGTACTGTTCGTGTGCTGACCAATATAACCACTCATACACTTGTGTCTACAAGGCACCAATGCAGACTGCTGGAATCTTTGTTTACTCAATTTATTCAGACGTACACACTGGGACATACGAGTACATCATGGTATGTTGACATATCAATTTGTAGGTATACATAACAGATCTGAAGTCATGACACATTCAGAAATAATGGGCAGTACATCAAAAGTTCAATGTCATGATACATTATGGCCACATCCCCCTATCTGACTAAACGCGTCAATGAAGGCGGATCGATAAATAACTAAAGTTACTTGACGTCCATAGTTTGTAGTATATATTATGAAACCACGAAGGGGGTTTCTAGCAAGATTGAGATCTCCCTGTCACTGTCCGATAATAGGATAAATAATCTGTTCTCTTGGCAGTGATCAAAACATATGATGACCGAAATCCAACATGGCTGCCTCCCTGAGTTGTCGTTCACTCATTCATAGGAAGGAGAATATAAGCCAGAGTTAATTTATAATGGGTATATAAAGGATTTCATAAATGTTTCCATACAGCTCTACGGTGATCAGGTTAATTCACGTAGCCATAACCGCTGCAGGAAAATCTGTCATCTTCGCCGATACCAAACACGACACTAGCATAGCGAAGCACAAAAAGTCAAGCTAGGCCTAACCGACGAGAGATCATCAAAAATAGGAGCTGGGTTTACCTGGAGTCCGAATCATCTATATACTGACATAAGGAGAGTCTCTAACACAAACTATCGTAGAGACACCATCTCCTTCAGAAGAAAAACCACTTCGTAAGACATTTTTTTTCTGACGAAAGGACCAGCTCTAGAAAAACGTACCCCGCCATTTGTAAGCAGTACATCGGAACTCATCACGACTTGTCAAGACAACTCATACTTCCGCTAGACCGGAATACAAGAATCTAGTCCCTCCTACCAATCCAAAATATACAATATAGGACTGATTCTACTTGTACTAATAATATGTAATACATATGAATTCAGGCCATAAACACAATAAGCAAATTAATATATTTTCTGGCCCTAAAAAATAAGTACAAACGCAAGCGCAATATCCTTGCGCCGGATCAATATCCAGAACGATTACTCCTATAATCAAAAGTGTGAATCAAACATGGATTATCTCGCTTTTACCATAGACAGCATTTTCATCCACAAATGAATGAATGTCTATATTTTTTTCCATATTAAATAGCCATATCGATTTTTGTAATATGTGCGTCAAAATATGCACGCAACAGATTACCACACCCCTCGGGAAAAAAAAAATGGTACATTTTTTTTTTGAAATACATCTAGGAGCAACATACAATAGGCTCACAACGCACCAATAACAATGCGCAGATGATAAGCATAAGTTTTATGACCTTAGAGAAAGTACTTCTCTAAGTATAAATATTTCCAGAGAGGTGTCACCAACGCATACTACAATATTAGCAATGACACAATTTTCACATTAGTTTATACATAAATTTCATCTAAGATATCTTAACATCATGATCATCAAAGACGAAAAACATTGAAAGATCAGCGGTGAATAAATATCAATGAACCGCTAAGTAGTGTTACAATCAATATATGATATATTACATATGTGTACACATTTCAACATAGAAACAACTGTATCAAAATTGTATAACATTTATGAATCGTGTGGGCATCTAGACAAAATATCTGCCATCACATTTTCTGACCCACGGATAGCTCGCACCGAAAAATGAAATGGCTGTAGAGCAATCGCGTATCGCGTTGATCTCGCGCTCTTCAGATTTTTACTCTGAATAGCCGTAAGAGCTTTCTGGTCAGTTTCCACAATGAAATGCGCGCCCAGAAGAAATCTTTGCAGTTTAAGGATTGACCAAACCATAGCCAATAATTCACGGTCTAGGACCGAGTAATTCTTCTCTGCGGCATTTAATTTCCGAGAAATATACATCACAGGATGCAGAGTTCCAGAATACTCTTGCATTAGTGCAGCTCCAATCCCGGTGGATGAAGCGTCACTACGAAGAATAAATGTCTTATCCTTAGAAGGTAATACTAGGATAGGTGAAGTAGAAAACATAGTTTTAACCTTATCCAAAGAGGATTGACATTCTTGAGTCCAATGGACTACATTAGGAGACCCTTTCTTTAGCAAGGAAGAAAGAGGTGACATAATGGAGGACAGATTCGGGATGAATCGTCCATAAAATTGTATTAGACCTAAGAGACTTCGCACTTGCTTTTTAGTCTTAGGAATAGAAATGTTAAGTATCTTACTTGTATTATGGTCTTCTGTTTTTAGGAACCCATGACCAACACGGTGTCCTAAAAAAGATATTTCGCTAAAACCAATACATGCTTTCGATGGTTTCGCTGTCAGGTTATGCTCGCGTAAGATAGACAATAGTTCATTTATACCATTATAGTGATCGTTCCAAGTATCACTGAAAAGACAGATGTCATCAAGATACGCAATGACATCTGAGCGATGAGATAGGATTCGACGCATCATGCGTACAAATGTAGCAGGGGCGTTCATAAGACCGAAAGGCATGAAATTCCATTGGAATAGACCCCTAGGCGTCGAAAAAGCAGTAAACGGTTTGGCGTGTTCGGATAGTGGAACTTGCCAATATCCCTTAGACAAATCGAGTTTAGTAAAGAAGTGAGAATTCGATAGTCTCGTAAGTAGCTCTTCTAGTAAAGGCATAGGTTCAGCATCGAATTTAGTCACTTGATTCAATTTGCGATAATCCACGCAAAGACGTATGTTATTGTCTTTTTTCCGTACTATAACCATCGGCGAAGAATATGCTGATGTGGATGGTTCAATAATTTTTAACTCTATCATCTCATCTAACTCTTTCTCTACCTGTGCTTGAAAATGTATCGGGATAGGATACGGTCTGACTCTTATAGGACTATGGTCAGTAAGAATAATGTCATGTTGAATGACATCCGTTTGACCAGGAATGTCAGTAAGGACATCCTGAAATTGTTCTAACATAGTAGAAACTTGTTTCTGCTCTCCTGGAGATAATTCTGGAGAAATTGCAACATCTTTCCATGATTCATTAGAGTGAAGAGGAATCAGTGGAAAAGGTAAATTTACATCCGAGAAACTCGTTTCCTCATCCTGTATTACTGACAGAGATGAGTACTGTCCATGTTGGACTGGAAAATCGTCCGTTGCCTGGAAAACAGTTTGTAAATAATCAGGACGTTCATGGAATTCCGTGAGCATGTTGATGTGGAAGGTTTTACGCTTCCCGTCAATATCGACGATATAGTCAACATCGGAAACTTTTGATATTATATCGTACGGACCTTTCCAAGAAATGAGAAGTCTATTTTCCCTACAAGGTAGCAAGACAAATGCTTTGTCACCTGGACAAAGTTGACGCAAACATCTCTTTTTATTGGCAAATTCCCTTGCCTTCTGTTTCGCAAATTCAGAAGAAGCAGTTGCCAATTTGCATGCTTCAATAATCTTGTGTCTAAGTGCGATGACATATTCATAAGAGGATTTTGTGTCATCGACAATATTATCAGCAGTTATAAGATCATGAAGTAAGGACATAGGACCTCGCGGTTTCGCGCCAAAGACAAGTTCAAAGGGAGAAAATCCTGTATGTTCGTTGGCGACCTCTCTATATGCAAAAAGAGCCGCGGGTAAAACCCTATCCCAATCCTGAGGATGATCTTCTGTTATCTTACCTAGTAGGTTTTTCAGAGTTCTATTCAAACGTTCCACCATCCCATTGGACATAGGATGATAAATACTACTCAGCGATCTCTCTATCTTCAGAGTCGACATTACTTGAGACATGGTATCCGATATGAGTTGGGTACCATGGTCGGATAATATTTCTGCTGGAAACCCCAGACGAGAAAATATTAACCAAAGAGCATCTGCGACATCAGCAGTAGTTATGCTCTTTAGAGGAACAGCCTCCGGCCAACGTGTGCACATATCAACACACGTCAAAATAAATTGGTGTCCTCTAGCAGACTTTATCTTAAATGGACCAATGATGTCTATCGCCATTTTTTGAAATGGCCAAATGGGAATGTCTGCAGCCTGAATAGGTGCATCATGGCGTGGACCTCTGGATTTAATCTCTTGACATACTTTACAAGATCGACAATAGATTCGTATGTCCTTATTCACAGCAGGCCAAAAGAAAGATTGAAGAACTCTAGCTTTAGTACGGGAAAAACCCATATGTCCAGCACACTGCGAATCATGAGCGTGCTGTAAGATTTTAACTCTCATATTTTTAGGCACAAGTATTTGAGAATGAATGGACTTAGCGGAGTCTTGTACCATATGTACAAGTACGCCATTCTTCATCGTAATCCAAGATTTACGATTTGTATCCTTATTCGGATCACCTTTTGTTGCCAGAGTAAAGAATTTCTTTAGAGTAGGATCATCTTCCTGCTGTTTGATAAAGGAATCGTGGGAAATCTCCAAGGGATCATCTTGGATCTGCGCATCATTATCTTCAGAATGTGAAGATTGTGGCATATTAAGAGCTTGAGCCCTAGTGATTACTGCATTAGCCGATTGCATATTAACATTTTCCCAATTAGAAATTTGCTGTGGAGTGCATTCTTTCACTCCATGAATGCGACCGATGATAAGATCAGCGATCGGATTCGGCAAGAGACATGCTTGCACCTCTCCTGTAAAGAAAGGCGTAGCAATATTGATAATGGCAGTGGAGTACTTCTCCAATGTGCCACCAAATGTTACACATTTGACTATATTGCCTGTAGCTCGAGAAGGATTTACGAGTGATTGCCTCACTCCAATGGTAGTGCACCCCGAATCGAAAAGAATTGATACCGGAGTACCATCTATTAGGCCCCTATTAAAGACAAGAGCACCCCTTCCATTATGCGCAATTGACGCATGAAGAGCGGGAAGTGGGTGACCGCAGCTTAAAGTAGACACTGTGGTTGGATCGAATAATGTTTTGCATTGCGAACACTCAGATGCTCTAGCAAAATCGAAAGCGGAATTTGCTACACTATTGGAGTCTTTTTTATCATTATTCTGATTATCGGTGTCGTGGAACTCCTGTTGTGCAGAGTTAGCCTGGTAATAAGATTTACCATGTCTTTTGTGTTGTGATCTACCTCGGTTATAATTGTCTCTATAATTATTATTGCCTCTGTTATAACCCCTATTTGGGTTTGAATCATAATATTCATGATCATAATCATCATGCTCATTATATTGAGTATCCCTGTAATATTGTTTCTTTTGTCTCCATGAAGCACTTGGGTAGTTCCTATAGCTACTCCCTTTCCGAGAATTTCTAACATTATGGGAACCCCTCGCGTGTCGAGGACTATCAGCCCGATTCCAGTTCTTCGAAGAAGAACCCTGATTTGAGTGGTTATCTTGGTTTTGATACTTATTCCAATTAACCTTTTTATCAAATTTATTTTTAGCTCCTTGGAATTTGTGTGAGTAATTCTGATTATATTCTGTTGCCGAAGCAACTGGTATACATACTCTCTTTAATGTTAGAGTTACCAAGAATCATGTCAGGGTGTGCCGTGGCATACTGGTCACAATATTCTTCCATTTGCTTTATTGTACCAGGTTTACGCTCATGTAAGAACTCTAGGAATGATTTATTTACAGAAGACATGACCTTGTCTCTTAGCAATAAATCCGTAAGACCATCAAATGTTTTCTCTGTTTTGGATAATTCAATCCATCGTGAAAGTGTAATTCGTGCTTTTGAGATGAAATCTGAGAATTCTACACCTACCTCAGGTCTCATTGTTTTAAACAAAAGACGGTAACCTTCCTCAGACAGCTGATATCTCTTTATCAAAGCTGCCCTAACAGCATCATAATTATCTTTGTCAGCCTCTTCAACAAAATATAACTTACTCAGAGACTCCCCTTTTAGATTTTCAGACAACTGATTCACATACTGTGATTTGTCAACATTATGAGATCGACAAGCCCGTTCAAATCTAGAAAGCCAAAATGTTATGTCATCACTGGTAGGGTTAAACGCTGGTACCTTGACCTTGTATACAAAGGGTTTACCATTACCACCAGATGCCTGATTAACATTACTCATACATGTCAATTTTAATTTCTCTAATTCAAACTCATGTTCTCTTATTGCTTTTCTCTCTTCAGCTTCTCTATCTAATTTTTTTTGTTCTGCAGCAGCAGCAGCTTCTAATTTTTTCTGTTCTGCAGCAGCAGCAACTTCTAATTTTTTCTGTTCTGCAGCAGCAGCAACTTCTAGTTTTTTCTGTTCTGCAGCAGCTTCTAATTTCTTCTGTTCTGCAGCAGCTTCTAATTTCTTCTGTTCTGCAGCAACTTCTAATTTTTTCTGCTCTGCATCAGCTTCTAATTTCTTCTGTTCTGCCTCAAATCTCCTTTCCTCCACTTGCATCTGCAATTTCTTATGTTCAGCAGCAGTATCAGCTTCTTTTTCTAATCTTTTTTCTTCAGCTAAGGCTTTCCTTTCTTCTGCAGCAGCTTTTTTTTCTTCTATTTGAAGTTTTCTCTCCTCAGCCGCAGCTTTTTTTTCCTCAGCAGCAGCTTTTTTTTCTTCTACAGCTAATGCTTTGTCATATTGAGCAACAGCCCATTGTTCTAAGTCTTTTCCAGTCTTATCAAGAGATTTTCCTTGTGTAATGAAATAATCTAATGTAGACATATTGTCTTCTTAAATCAGAAACCTGAAAAAGTAAATAAATTACCCTCTTTCAAGTTAATGGGAGACAAGTCTATACCATAGACTTAGTCTTAGTCCAAACTTGTATGGTTTATAATAACCAATGATAACTTGAGTACCTGTGGACAACAATAACTGTATCTCAAATACTGTGGGAGACAAGCCTTACAAAGGTCTTGTATACCTCAATGTAATCAAAGATCACTTGAGTACCTGTGGAAAAAATATTTCCCTTTACCAATCACTTTGGGAGACAAGCCTTACAAAGGTCTTGTACATTTTGTTTTTATAACAATAACAATCATAAAGTACTGATCTGTACTATACTATCAGTGTATACCACTATACGTCATATGTCAACTAAAGACATTACAAAGGACAAACAAGAAAAGACAATATGAACACATTTGCAGAGATCAAATTAAATTAAATAGGAGAAATGAAAAAAATGATCACAGAAACCGTGATGATAACTGCAATAATAAAATGACAAGACAAATAACGCCACAGTGTATAAACATAAGGGTGTAAAAAACTGAAATGAAAGGAAAGATGAGACCTACAATTATACAAACAAATCAAACAAAACTAAGGAACACAAAATTATTAAAAAAAAACAACGAAGAAAAGAACACCTCATCACAACTAACAGAAATAGCAGCAAATTGTTGCTAACAAATTTCCAATTAAGAAAATGTGTACCTATCGAATACTAGTACCAGACCAATGTCACTCGGCATACCTTGTACTAGTCACACAGAACATAAACTAATTTAATACATAACAAATAACATGTAAGCATAAATAGCATATAGCATACAATATAATTTATGTCATGAATGGAATGTGTTGCAGGTATAGTGTTGTAAAGCAGGCACAGTTTATTTAAATAATAATAACTTGCCACTTTATTCAGTAAGAGATTTAATTTTAAACTATTACACTGTCAATTTTTCTCTGTTGAGCATATGAAGATCCAACGATGAACTATGCACTTTATGTTCAACAACACTGTGATTCTTCTGTACGTTGAGAAATGTCAACAATATTGCTCCAGATATTTTCTACACTTGATACCACTGTCCTGTGTAATACTGTCTGTACAGCGAAAAAACTGTCAACAAGCGCTGACCTAGATACAGCATCCTATCGGTAATACAGGTCAAGCTGACATCGACTGTATAGCTGTCCTACTGGTGTTGATGTGTTCAAACAAATGTTCTTTCAGCTGTAAACTGTGATTCTCAACACAAAACTGCGTAAGCTGGACCCAGGAATCTGGCTCGCCACTGTAAAGTTTGTTTTCTTCTTTCCACTCTGTAAAGTTGCTTTCACACACACACTGGATGTTCTGTAAGGAAGAGTGGTGTGTTGTTGAGATCAGGCATGCTCCAGTCTACCCAGCTGTAAATGGGTAACTCACCCTAGTCCTGAGTTAGGGAAGGCAAAGGCTCCAGGGGAAGCAGGCCCTAAACTTGGTCACTTCAACCGACGCAGGATGGTGTATGTATGAAGTAGAAGTGTAGAGTGTGATTACCGCGAATGGTGTACTGTTCGTGTGCTGACCAATATAACCACTCATACACTTGTGTCTACAAGGCACCAATGCAGACTGCTGGAATCTTTGTTTACTCAATTTATTCAGACGTACACACTGGGACATACGAGTACATCATGGTATGTTGACATATCAATTTGTAGGTATACATAGCAGATCTGAAGTCATGACACATTCAGAAATAATGGGCAGTACATCAAAAGTTCAATGTCATGATACATTATGGCCACATCCCCCTATCTGACTAAACGCGTCAGTGAAGGCGGATCGATAAATAACTAAAGTTACTTGACGTCCATAGTTTGTAGTATATATTATGAAACCACGAAGGGGGTTTCTAGCAAGATTGAGATCTCCCTGTCACTGTCCGATAATAGGATAAATAATCTGTTCTCTTGGCAGTGATCAAAACATATGATGACCGAAATCCAACATGGCTGCCTCCCTGAGTTGTCGTTCACTCATTCATAGGAAGGAGAATATAAGCCAGAGTTAATTTATAATGGGTATATAAAGGATTTCATAAATGTTTCCATACAGCTCTACGGTGATCAGGTTAATTCACGTAGCCATAACCGCTGCAGGAAAATCTGTCATCTTCGCCGATACCAAACACGACACTAGCATAGCGAAGCCCAAAAAGTCAAGCTAGGCCTAACCGACGAGAGATCATCAAAAATAGGAGCTGGGTTTACCTGGAGTCCGAATCATCTATATACTGACATAAGGAGAGTCTCTAACACAAACTATCGTAGAGACACCATCTCCTTCAGAAGAAAAACCACTTCGTAAGACATTTTTTTCTGACGAAAGGACCAGCTCTAGAAAAACGTACCCCGCCATTTGTAAGCAGTACATCGGAACTCATCACGACTTGTCAAGACAACTCATACTTCCGCTAGACCGGAATACAAGAATCTAGTCCCTCCTACCAATCCAACATATACAATATAGGACTGATTCTACTTGTACTAATAATATGTAATACATATGAATTCAGGCCATAAACACAATAAGCAAATTAATATATTTTCTGGCCCTAAAAAATAAGTACAAACGCAAGCGCAATATCCTTGCGCCGGATCAATATCCAGAACGATTACTCCTATAATCAAAAGTGTGAATCAAACATGGATTATCTCGCTTTTACCATAGACAGCATTTTCATACACAAATGAATGAATGTCTATATTTTTTCCATATTAAATAGCCATATCGATTTTTGTAATATGTGCGTCAAAATATGCACGCAACAGATTTATATATATATATATATATATATATATGTATGTATGTATGTATGTATATATATATATATATATATATATATATATATATATATATATATATATATATATATATATATATATATATATATATATATATATATATATATATATATATATATATATATATACATACATACATACATACATATATATATATATATATATATATATATATATATATATATCGGGTGAGAGAGAGAGAGAGAGAGAAAGAGAGCGAGAGAGAGACAGAGAGAGAGAGAGAAAGAGAGCGAGAGCGAGAGCGAGAGCGAGAGAGAGAGAGAGAGAGAGAGAGAGAGAGAGAGAGAGAGAGAGAGAGAGAGAGAGAGAGAGAGAGAGAGAGAGAGAGAGAGAGAGAGAGTATACTGTCCGATCAACAAATTTCTGTTGTAGAGATAGGCTGGTCTAGAGTATCCTCTAAATCCAGGGACAGACTCTACCTTTCACCAGCTCACTCGTGGAAAATCTATTTCTTTACCTTTGTCAGTTCTATTCCTGCGGGACCAAAAGTTATCTTAAATACCTATCAAAATCTATGACAGGGGGTTGGGCCGGGGGAAGAGAATTCTTAATAATTGCTACAGTTTCTACAGCAGACATCTGTATGACGGGTTTCCTACGACATGTATGTAGTATGAGCACCGCTGTTCTTACCCCATCATCATGGCTGGCTTTAGTAACTGCAGGGCCGGATTGAAAGGATTTTAGTGTGGGCCCTCCATTGATCATGATTTTAAATTAAACATCAGGGATATGTTATTACGCTATGTACACAGAAAATGTTATCTATACTTACTTACTTAGTCGTTCCCCTTCTACCGTGAGGTGTAGAGATGTGGGAGGGAGAGCGCCAGACTATCCTATCGGCCGTCTTCCTCCCGGCCCGGCCCTACCCTAGTCCTCGGTCCCCCAAAGACTGTCCAACGTTGTCCTCCCAGCGGACTCCGGGTCGTCCTGGGGGTCTGGATCCCTGGCTCTTTGTTTCCCATGCTTGTCGTTGTAGCCGATCCTCTCCCACTCCGCAGACACGGTCAAACCATCTCAGTTGGGGCTGTTCTACTTGGGTCTGCAGGGAGGGGGATTTTAGGCCTTGACGTATCGTCTGGTTGCGAACCATGTCTCTTCTTGTTACTTCAACCACCTTCATCAGATACCTCATTTCTGAGGTTTGGATCTGGCTTTTGTGGGTTGTAGTCACTGCCATAAGAAACATGTTCCGACCAACATTACGTTAAATGGGCAAACGTTAGAAGAAGTTAACACCTTTAAATATCTCGGGTCCACTATATGCAGTGATGGAAGATCAATTAAAGAAATCAAGACAAGACTTGAGATGGCCTCAGCTGCCATGACAAGGTTGAATGTGATCTAGAAAAGTAACATCAGTTTTCCTGTGAAGATCAAATTATACAAATCACTTGTATTATCTATTCTCTTATATGGGTGTGAGAGCTGGACACTCACTGCAGATACGGAGCGAAGGATTCAGGCTTTCGAGCATAAATGTTATAGAAGAATTTTGCGCATTTGCTATAAAGAGCACAAAACAAATGTCTATGTTAGAGAGAAGATAAACACCTATGCAGGCCACCAAGAACCACTTTTGTCAACAGTGAAACGTCGAAAGCTTGCCTGGTTTGGGCATGTAACTCGTCATGACTCCCTTTCGAAAACGATCCTTCAGGGAACAGTCGAAGGTAAACGGAGAAGAGGAAGGCAGAGAAAATCCTGGGCTGATAACATCAAAGAATGGGCAGGACACGGTTTTTCCACACTTGTACGCATTGCTGAGGATAGAGAGCAGTGGAGGACCCTGTCTGCTGATGCTTCCACCATGGCACCCCTACGACCCATGACGGGTTACGGGCTGAGATGATGAGTCACTGCCCATGACTCGCATCCATATGTCAAGACTGGGACATAGGTGGAGCAGTATACAACCATCTTCATTTTCTTACCAACCTCTCTCTTGCTGAAGAATCCTCGATTTATGCCTGAAAAAGTCTCCCTGCTGCTGCTTTTCGAGTGGCCAACTCTTCTTTGATGCCTCCCTTTCGGTCTATAATAGCTCCGAGATATTTAAAGTGGTCGACCTGCTCCAGGACCTGTTCTCCCAGCTTGATCTGATGTCTTCTTTCCTCTCGTGATATCACCATGGATTTTGTTTTAAAGCTGCTTATGACCATCCCTCTCTTCTCCAGCTCTTCCTTCCAGACTTGCAGGTTGGATTGTAGATGTGCCTCTGATTTAGCAATCAGGGCAACATCATCAGCAAATGCCAGCTCTGAAATACATACCTGTGTCATCTTCCAGTACCCCACTGAATATTTTCTTGTTCTCTCCTTACATGCCTTGATAACATCGTCCATGAGGAGTATGAAAAGATGGTATCTATATTTGTTAGATATATTTTGGCATAAAACGCAGTTACAACAAAACTATTATTAGGAAATATTTCTTGTTTTATGTTCCACAATCTGTTTCATATTTTGTCGAAGGTCAAGATTTTTGTTCCACCACACAGTTGAAAATAATGCAAGGATGTTGTTTTTGTTGTTTTTTTGTTTTCGTACGCCGCTATTACTCGAGGCTAATTCTCAGGTTAGTATTTTTAACCTGAGACTGATTTTACCTGAGTATCATTTTTTTCCCTGTACGCTGATAGGTGTCCTCTCGCCTTTCAGGCAGATACTCGCCGTCTTTGGAGGGTACCCATTAGAGCTGGATCGGCTCAGGAGCCGTTCAGGTTATTCCAGTTTCTGGTCGACAACACTCTTCCAAATGTCTTCGCCAGGGCTCGATTTAATCCGGTTCAAATCCCGGTCGCAACACACTGATTCAAATGTCCTCGCCCGGGTTTGAACCTGGATCACCCGATCACCAGCGCAGTGTGGTAACCATTACACCAGCGCGGCTTCCTGCAAGGCTGTTAGGCAGCGTTGCCACTCCAAGGTGGAGTCACCTAGATCTTGGTCCCGTCTAGGTGTAATGTCCCTTCATTAGTTGAAGAACGCTATTTACATTTCGCCCAAAATAGCCCAAAATCTGCTACAATAGCGCAAGTCGCCGACATTTTTTTTTCAAACCTAGTGGCAATGCTACCGTTAAGTCAACATTGAATCATGCTTGAGCTTAGAATAAGATTTGATTAAGTTTAATATGGAAGAGCTCTGACACCACTGTGATTGGAATTGTTAAAAAAAATAATATTAGTAGAGCAATAAAAAAAGTTTAAATCCGTCAACTTTCTCAGTAACTCGCGCAACGAATTTCAAGATTTTGAAAGGCGCTGCAAGGTGTGAAGAAGGGAGAATAGACATCAGTACTTCTACTTCCTTCATCCGTAAATCACCAAGAACATCTGCTCATTTTACAGACTTGGCAAGTTCGTTTTCCTTACATGTTATCTATAATATTTCTTTATCTATCTGCTTACTACTATCATCCTCTCTCCCCTCTCTCTCTCCGTCCCTCTCTCTCCACCCCCCTCTCTCTCTCTCTCTGCGGGGAACCTAATTGCAACAAGAGAGAGATAATGACTACTGTAATATTCATGAATGTTTTCCGGCTAAAACCAGTTCTGTAAAGTGTTCCTTGTTATTATTGTTTTTGTTCCGAAGCTAAAGGTGGCTTTCCGAGTGGAGAACCCCGTGTGGGGCCAGTCTAGGTCAAATATGTTAAATCGGTCTAAGGACTGCCCTGCCCATAATGGTCACTCCCACTTCCGGTTATGATGTCTGTATGCACAACTATTGTACTCTGGAATTTGTGATTTTCCGTATTGGCCTCAATTAGTTCCCGGGTGGGGGGTGAAAAGGGGGGGGGGGAAGGGAGAAAAAGAAATAATAAGACTACTGCTCTCACATGCATGTCGTAAGAGCTAACTAAAAGTGGTGCATGGTGGGCGGCTGTGACGTATAATAGAAATATAGCCTACAGTATCTGACAGCGCGGAAATCCCGTTAACGCTCTATGATTCGCTAGCAAAGCCATGCAACTTGTCTGCCTGCGTTACTCACCTTTAATCCACGCCTCTTTTCCCAGAGACGTAAACAAACAGAAGGTTACCAACTTCAGCAACCTGCCAGTCATAACAGGGAGCGAAATCTGGTTTGTTTACCTGAGTTTCTCACGCAAGCTGATCTGTCAACCAATAGCTATCAGACAGATGCATGTGGAAAAACACCGAACCTCTTTGAAGTGAGACGAACGAGCAAAATACTTTCCCGAGGGATCCTTTGATGTTCGTAATACAGGGGGAGACAAATCTTTGATCTCCAGAAACGGGGAAAATCTCGGATCCAAACCCGTTACAGGGTTTAAGTCTCTGTTGCCGATTAGCAACGGCCGACAGAGCGACCGTAAAGCCTTTTATATGGGAAAACGTAGTTTCCCGATTCCCACTATGCACTATAGTGTGAAAATTAACATCATCTATAGATCAGAGAGACAATAATGTATATAAACTGTGTTTCCTCAAATCAGTTATCAGTGTCTCTCAGAATTTTTCCGAAAGTCTTAACACGTGGTATAGAACCACTGTGGAAGGTGTGTTAATAACCTTCGTGGGGATTTCATTCGGATTTTCTGGTAATAGAAATGTGTGCTTAAGTGTTAAAATGTGTTAAGTTTTACCATTATAAGTCACTGTGATTTCCTAGCGTTAAAACTAGTGAAATAAAAAAACGGGTAGATATTTCTTGCTAGTTGTTCAGTTTAATGTAATTTCCATCACCTACTTTCTTACACAAGAAGATACGGTTTAGCTGACTTAATTAATATGATAGGCGCGACTGATAGTCGACCATATAATTTACGTTTAATTTCATTCTGTGTAATTATATAAGTGACTAGTGATAAATATGATACGACTAAACAAATAGACACCAAACATCTAATAACTAGTAATGACAGGTGACATTTGTTAAGTGCGCATAGGGGTAATTAAATAACAATTGACATTGTGTGCTGATCGTTGACCGAAGCAGGAGGGGAAAGGCTGCATGCCTCAACCAAACTTGCACCCGCTAAGCGACGTGCGATAGGAAAGGCTAGAGACACCGTGTGCCTTTCAACTTAATCAGGACTGACGGAGAGAATAAGAAATCGTCTCGTCCCCTTCCGTGCGTATATATATATATATGTATAGAACTGTTTACTGTGAACACAGATCGCGGGTTTTTATTACATTAACTATTCCATGTGACATTTGTCCACCCAGGAACTAACCACCAAATTTGGTGTCCCTCTCATAGAAATCTTATTTGTTATAGAGGAAGGACTGGGACCAAATTTGGAAGATAAAAAAAAAAAAAAAAAAAAAAACACTGGAAGTTTATATGCAGGATACTCGTATTTCCACGGGATATATCACCCAGAACTCCGCCTATGCCGGTCCCAAGCCCGGATGAAAAAGGAGGAGGGCGGCCTGCATGGAGGCCGTAAGGAGGCAGCCCCTCCATCATGCAAAGGCACAACAGGCCAATCACCTGTTTGCTTTAAACCACGATTACGAGTAACACAAGAGAGAAAACCGGACTGATTCTAAAGGCGACGAACTGGAACGGACTACGGACTACGACTTATGGAACATGGAACACAAGAAGTATAAATGGGAAGGAAGAGAAGCTGGTGGAAGAGATGAGGAAAGCAAAACTAGAAATCCTGGCTATAACGGAAACAAAGAAAAAAGGACAAGGAGTCATGGATCTCAATGGCAACACGCTGCTCTACAGTGGTGTACCCATATCCGAAAGAGCTAAAGGGGGTGTGGGTTGCATTGTGGCCCAAAATCAAAAAGATAGTATCAAGGGGTGGAACTTTGTCTCAGAGCGCATTATGGTTGTGAAACTAAAAGAAGGAGAAATTATAGTCAACCTGGTCATAGTGTATGGGCCAAATGAGGATGAGAGAGCAGAGGTCAAGGAGGAATTCTTCGAGCTGCTTCAAAGGACAGTGGATGACTGCCTAGATGAAGTTATCATGCTCGGAGATTTTAATGCCAGAGTTGGAAATGACCATGCTAGATGGGGTGGAGTTATCGGAAGATATGGAGAAGATACTCTCAATGACAATGGAAAGCGACTCCTTAGATTCTGCAGCGAGCAGAATCTGATCATTACAAACACAAAGTTCCCCCATAAGCGCATACATGCATACACTAGATGTGAACCAACAAAGAATGAGAAGTCAGTGATCGACTATGCCATTGTTCGGAGAAGCTCATTCAAATATGTCCGAGATGCAAGAGTCTGGAGGGGGCCAGAGATTGGAAGTGATCACTACCTGCTAACAATCAAACGAACAACTGAAAGAGTTGCTCAGCCTAGGAACTGCTCAACATCACGCAAGAAACCAAGTAAACGAGCAGGAGAAATGAGTATTAGGACCTACAAGCTGAGAGAGCCAGAAATTAAGACCAGATATCAGGCGCTTATTGCTGCAGCGGTGAGCAACACAGAAGAACAACCTGATGACTTGGAAACCCTCTGGATTAAATTCAAGGATATCATAAAGACAGCTGCTGCAGAAGCATGTGGTGAAGTCCGACTTGGGAACCAGAGAAAGAGGACACCTTGGTGGACAGAGGAAGTCAAAGAGAAAATAAGAGAGAAGAAAATGGCATGGAAACAATACTTAGGAGCTAAAAACACAACAGGACAAATGGAAAAATATAGAGAATATGTGAAACTCAGAACAGAAGTAAAGAACAAAGTGCTAGCAGCAAAACAGAAGTCCTGGGAAGAATTTGGAGAAAAGCTAGAAAAAAATGCACAAGAAAACCAGAAATTGTTCTATAAGACCCTAAAGAACATGAGGAAGGAAAAACAATGCCATTTCAAATTTATAAAGGACAAGCAAGGCAAATTGCTTACTGCCCCGAAGGAAGTAATGGAAAGATGGAAAGAATATTTCTCAGAACTCCTGGATGGTGAGCAAGGTCAAACATCAGAAATGATAACCACTAGCACAGAAGAGGAAACCAATGGTGATGAAGATGACATAAAGATGGAAGAACTGAAGGCAGCACTGGAGAAAATCAAGATGGGCAAAGCAGCAGGGCATGATGGTATAACACCAGAAATGGTTAAGTACATGGGAGCATCAGGCGACCTGTTACTCTTAAGGGTCCTACAGGCAGCATGGTGCAACAAGACCATACCAAAGGATTGGGAGATCGCCATCAAAACACCAATTTTTAAAAAGGGTGACAATCGACAGTGTGGAAACCATAGAGGCATATCACTTCTCAGTGTCCCTGGAAAAATCTACTCTAGAATCCTAGAGAAGAGACTCCGACGCCTAGCTGAGCCACAATTGGATGAGGTCCAGTGCGGATTCCGAGCAAACCGAAGTACTCAAGACCTAATCTTCACACTCAGACAGCTGAGTGAAAAGGCCCTTGAGTATAAGAGTGAGATCCATCTTTGTTTCATAGATCTGGAAAAGGCGTTTGACAGGGTCCCTTGGAGCAAACTTTGGGACTGTTTGGCAAGGAAGAATATTCCAGCACCTCTGATTCATGCTATACAGAGCTTCTACAAGTCTTGCAGAAATTATGTGAGGACAGCAAACCATAAGTCAGAAGAGTTCAGGACCACCACTGGTGTAAGACAAGGTGATATCCTATCACCTTACCTCTTCATACTCCTTATGGACGATGTCATCAAGGCATGTAAGGAGAGAACAAGAAAGTATTCAGTGGGGTACTGGAAGATGAGACAGGTCTATATTTCAGAGCTGGCATTTGCTGATGATGTTGCCCTGATTGCTAAATCAGAGGCACATCTCCAATCCAACCTGCAAGTCTGGAAGGAAGAGCTGGAGAAGAGAGGGATGGTCATAAGCAGCTCTAAAACAAAATCCATGGTGATATCACGAGAAGAAAGAAGACATCAGATTAAGCTGGGAGAACAGGTCCTGGAGCAGGTCGACCACTTTAAATACCTCGGAGCTATTATAGACCGAAAGGGAGGCATCAAAGAAGAGTTGGCCACTCGAAAAGCAGCAGCTCTGAGACTTTTTCAGGCCATAAATCGAGGATTCCTCAGCAAGAGAGAGGTTGGTAAGAAAACGAAGATGGCTGTATACCGCTCCACCTATGTCCCAGTCTTGACATATGGATGCGAGTCATGGGCAATGACTACAACCCATAAAAGCCAGATCCAAACCTCAGAAATGAGGTATCTGAGGAAGGTGGTTGAAGTAACAAGAAGAGACATGGTACGCAACCAGACGATACGTCAAGGCCTAAAATCCACCCCCTACAGACCCAAGTAGAACAGTCTTAACTAAGATGGTTTGGCCATGTCTGCAGAATGGGAGAAGATCGGCTACCACGACAAGCATGGGAAACAAAGAGCCAAGGATCCAGACCCCGAGGACGACCCAGAGTCCGCTGGGAGGACAACATTAGACAATCTTTGAAGGACCGAGGACTAGAATGGAACCAGGCCAGGAGGAAGACAGCCGATAGAATAGTCTGGCGCTCTCTCTTCCAAACCTCTACACCTCACGGTAGAAGGGGAACGACTAAGTAAGTAAGTATATCACCCAGATTAGGTAAGCATGACTGAGTGGCCACTATATGTCAGACAGAGAGAGTGAATAATTTCTTATTTACAGACACTGTATCATCTTTGGTTTTACTTAAATATTGTTTACTTACTGAGTAGCATTTAGAAGGAACTTTGTTCTTTTCTTTACTGTCTATGCTGTAACATAGTGCTAACCTTTAACCTTTGGAATTATTAACCTTGTTGGGTTCTTTTCTTCTCAATGAGGGGAGGGCACATGTATTCTGTTAATTTTCTATGTATGACATTCTGATTTTATTTGATCGTTCTTGAGATATTCGATGTAAAGGTTAATGATAATAAACAACAAAAGAACTTACCTTTGTGTGTTGGTCATATCCATTGTCGTAGATTTGCGATTGGTGAATTAAGACTTGGTTTGGTCCGTTCTGAATAGCAATAGAAACAAGTGATAGCTCAG
The DNA here is from genome assembly GCA_024509875.1 of Oreohelix idahoensis. Lineage (NCBI taxonomy): Eukaryota > Metazoa > Mollusca > Gastropoda > Stylommatophora > Oreohelicidae > Oreohelix > Oreohelix idahoensis. The sequence continues at coordinate 140,688 of JAMPIV010020034.1, read as the reverse complement.
TGGGAGATAATAAAATAGAAATAGATTTCACGAGTGAGATGGAGGAAATATATTAGAGTCGGTCTCTGATCCTCGAGATGATTTCTCTCAGTCAGCCTATCATGTACAACAGATTAAGGACTGAAATGACTTTTTGGTAGTAGGGTTTAATTTGAAAGAAAATGAAATATTGACAAAAGACTGTGTTGTTAAAAGGCGGTGATTGGCCATAGATGAATATATTATCGGCGCTCAGACGCGCATTTTTTGCCATTCGTTACAAGTTGTCCTAGTAGACACAGTAAATAATATAGTGGTGTATTCCCAGAAGCAAATTGATATCTTTAGAGGGACGCCATACTAAAGCCAGCAGCTCAGCTGAGTTTTGCTAGCAATTAACTGTGTTCTATATTCGTAATTCTGGTAAGACTGAAAGTATTTCTTTGTATATTTTAATATTTGTTTAATGTTTCGAGTGATTTGATACTGCCATATCAAAATCTATCCCTTACAACAAGTAAGGATTCGCTCTAGACCCCCCGCCCCAGTTCAGGGTCTAGAGACAAATAAAATACATAAACTCCAGCAAGGATTATGAAGGACAGATCAAGTGTTGAGATCAGTGGAACATATCACCTATCCTATTCTATGGCAGGAAGCTAATGAACATATTTCAGAATATGTAGTCTGGGAGAACCTATCCTATGTGAAACCAACTTGGTAAGATGTGTTGTTTGGTCAAAGAGATCTGACCCGTCTATGTGGTGTTGTTGTGTGTCGTGTTGTGTCCAGAAATGGGTTAGAGGATGGAATTCTGACACATGACCAATACTTTATTGCAGAGCTGTGAGTTTTTATTTGGCACCAATGTGGTGTCAAATGTGATGTTGAAGATTACAAGAGTGGACCCGTGCAGTTTATATTTTGGCAGAGCAACCTGATATTGCCCCCAAGCACGGAGAGGTGGGGCCACCAGATCTCAGCGCCAGAGCTACACATTCAAGCTACGTGACCGTCTGGTCTGCTGAGAATTCACCAACTCAACTTATTTTATAACACACCCATAAAATTTCCATCAAATAACTGGACAATGTGTAGTCGCCATAGACAGGGAGTGATGAGGCCACCCCAACAGCACATCCATTAAATGTTCTCCCAATTAGATTACAACTATAAACAGTAGTAATATTAACTAGTCTAGTAACATACATATGTACACACCTTGCATTTATTATGTCATATTCATGCATTTCTTTTATAATTGCAAAACCTTTCATATGTTCTGGCCAAAATAAAACCTTGGTTCAGAACAAATAAATTTAAAGAAAATTACTATCCAAATTTTACACATCTCGAGTTAGTTCAGTGTGTTATAACATTTTATTACTATTATTAGACTTGTTAAATATCTGTGTGTGTGTATGCAAACCACCACAACACATTACATATCAATACCCTAGAATTTTAACGTAGCCACATTCATTAGAAAAAAAAAAAAAGATAGGTGTGAGGTCGTAGTGGTAGCAAGAAGGGCCTTCTGACAATTCACAGCTACATTTTATCTCAGGAGCCTTCACAGCTGACCTCATGCATCACACTTAGTAATATCACCATCATACAATACCATCAATCCACTACACACACACATAAGTGACTACAACAGACACACAGACGTGAAACTATGACAATGGAAATATAGATAATTGGGAACGAGCTGACCGACACACTGATTAAGTTTAAGTGAATTTTAATTATCATAATAAAATTCCAATACAACACATAAAATTACATCAAACATATACAAATAGTCATAAAGTCAATGAATTGCTACAAGAATGATAGACCCACTGGTATGATCTTTTCCCTCGATGTATAGCCCACAGTCCTGTTAGAAGAAAAGTGATAGCCCCAAAGAGTCACGGATACATATGCTATAGTCTAAGAGTTCCCTTTAAAGGTATGAACCGACTTTGATACTCTGATCTATCCTAAGGAAAATATTGTTAGCAACAAAGACTTGCATAAAGAAATTTAAGACCGCAAAATGGGTGCCAAAATACAACAATAAAGGAATCACTCAGTCCTGCATTCATTCTATTCAGTCAGCCGTGATCACTAGCTTTCGTTCGTACTTACAGCTTTAGTAGCAACTTCTGGACAAACAATTTTTAGGACATGCACATACAGAATCTCCAGGGTTAGTCATTGGCCAAGGGATCCCCAGCTCCACAAAGATAGGTTGAATTCGCTACTTCAGGGAACGTTTCCTTGGTATTTCTTATTTTAGGATATCTGGTTCTGTCACATTAAAATTGTCCAGGCACGAACGTTAACAGCGAGCAAAGTGTCAATAGCTTAGATTTCTAGTTGCTAGGAATGTCAGGTCGGTGCCTTCTCTCAGTATAGGACTTTATTTGGTCACACCACAACTAGTTAAAACTCCGTCGGAATGTTACTGATTATTCATAAAATCAATCATCATGAATTAGAAATACATACGTATTTCGTCAGTACTCAATGATGAATCAGTGCAGTTATAAGTTAGTTTAAAATATTCTCGACTGAATATTAGCAGTTTAATTAAATTCATTAATAGCCGAATGAGTTTAAGCTAGAAATTATGATTTATTCTGCTTTCCACTGTAACATGTCGATTAGCGAATATAGCAGACTTGTAAATTATTTTCTTTTGCACAGAAATCTAACTAGTAAAATGAAATAAGCGGTTATCACTGAATCACTCAATACTACTAGATATATAATATATTTACCTCAACACAGAACCACTAAGACCTAAATCCACTTCGACCAACTAAATGATGCTTCTATTAACAGAGATCTTTAGGAATCGAACGCTAGATCGTTCTCGTCTTGACTGCGGAGTACTGAGTGAATGAAGTCTAAAACTCTGGGTAAGATATATGAAAACGGACAAAGGATCCCACGCTATTACAAAAACCTGAAATAGCGCCGGTCTCTCTCCCCCCTCTCTCTTAACACTTCACATACTTAGACGCTGGCCATAACTGCCAAAACGCGTCATCACACCTCCTACGACATGCCTCATTTCTAAGCTATGCATGAGGACGCCGTTCACACCTCACGCCGAGAAACTCCGAAGAAAAACTCGTGTCAGCTTGAAAATGTAGACAAATGTCTGCTCTCTATGTCTGACGAGGCGAATTCTCACACTATTAAGCTCACATCAAGGGACTGACATATTATGCAATAAAATGCGTTTCTTAATGAGAAAAGAAACAGGCGAAAGTTTGAATGGGAAAGTAATATTTTGTCGCAAACGAACGAATGTGAAAAACAGGAAAAGGATAAAAGAGCGATAATAAAGTAGAGGACACGGGAAGAAAAGAAAAGAATATAGAAAATTTATTGTTCATAAATCTCTATGCGACACCCATACCCAATTTACCATAGTTTTTCACGTTTGTGTGTCTTGTCACATAGCTGTGTGTGTGTGTAGTTAATTTTATATTTCTATATATAAGGAGGTGCAAGATTGTTTTATACTAAAAGATAGGCGTATAGATAGGCTGGACTAGAGAAACTACTCGTTCCAGAGACAGATCTTCTGCTTAAACTATTCACTCGTGAAATCTATTCTCACACCTTTACTTCTCACGTACTATCACCATCTACCCTACTCAGGCGGGACCATAAATATCTTTCAAACCTATCTAAATTCACGACAGAGGCAAACTTATCATGTAGTAGAAATAGATATAGAAAGTATTGGGACAAACGTACGTGAATCGTTAGTGCAAGTTTCATGCAAGGGTGACCACCCACAGGACTGGCACCATGCCAACGGCGACCACCCACAGGGCTGGCACCATGCCAACGGCGACCACCCACAGGGCTGGCACCATGCCAAGGGCGACCACCCACAGGGCTGGCAACATGCCAAGGGCGACCACCCACAGGGCTGGCACCATGCCAAGGTGTGAAAATTGAAACCGAATTATTTAGAAGAGTTGCTTCTCACATGCTGCTTTGTACCGTAGCTTCTCCCTTCCCCACTCGCTAGTGGACCAGGAGTCGTGTTAATTGCTGATTATATCCTTTTGTTTTCGATCCATAACTTTCGTTACAATTTACACAGTGAGGCTCTAGTCTTTTCCACCCATATATGTTTCTAAGCTATGATAAGCCATTAGTATGGTACACACTTTTTTCTTTCGCTTTGTCAACTGTTGATCTTTTCAGATTCCTTCGTCTCACTTATCGTTTCAGTCTTTATGTACAACGTATATGTATATTCTCTCAAGTAGAATTTCTTCTACTTCACTCGTCTATATAGCCAGCCAGACAAGACTGTTGAATAAGGCGCGGCCTGCGTCATGCGCAAACGACATCCGTGGAGACTATACACAAGTTGTTATGTGTTTCAAAGACTTTTTTCGTGTGTCGTTTGCTGACTAATACAGTCTTGTCATCCATGTAATCGTTTATGGGTTTTATGACGGTAATATTAGGAAAACCCGAAGCTTGTTACCGATGCTATATTTGAAGAAATGCAGTGTTCGGAAATTTCAGATGTGTATGTGTAGACATACAAGACTTCTTGGAAACGCATATTATAGGCCTGTGTTATAGCTTGTCATCAATAATAAGTTATTGTCACATGCTCTCATTCCATGCTTCGGAATGCACAAAACGGATGGCTTTAGTATGAATGGAAAACATCAATAGAAGCCTGGAATCTTCAGGAATATTGTGGGTCTACTGTCCTGGCCATGCAGGCGTTCGTGGCATTGAGAGAAATAACCTCACGGCCAGCTAGGCATCCCCAAAAAAGGATGCTTTACTGACTATCAGTGTGATTCGCTTGATAGCTAGGCGGAGTTGTCGTACGGAAGGTACGGGGTTCGAACCCTGGGTAAGCCACTCACGTCTGTTGTTTTTCTGTTGTCCAAGTGTTCTACTTCTTTATTTCTTACGAGTGCCTGAAAACATACCTTTATGTTTGTCTAATATTAATTTACTGTTTACAGGCCTCGGGTTTCCCTTCCTTATGTGTTATTTATGTTTATACAATACCAGAAACCTACCCTCTGTTCTATACTACTGTCCTTAAGTCTTCTACTATTTACTGGACCCAGTATCAAGGTCTTTGTCTTGTTTGGACTGACACATACTGTTAATAGGGGAACAACAGAAGTGATTGCGTCATTAAGGGGGTGAGTCGCCCACTGTATACTTCCGGTGTTATCTTGTGTTTCATACTGATAAATAGTCAGCAAAGCATCCTTTTTTGGGGATGCCTAGCTGGCCGTGGGGTCAGTGTGATTCGCTTGATAGCTAGGCGGAGTTGTCGTACGGAAGGTACGGGGTTCGAACCCTGGGTAAGCCACTCACGTCTGTTGTTTTTCTGTTGTCCAAGTGTTCTACTCTTTATTTCTTACGAGTGCCTGAAAACATACCTTTATGTTTGTCTAATATTAATTTACTGTTTACAGGCCTCGGGTTTCCCTTCCTTATGTGTTAGTCACGTTATTGACTTGAGAGGCTACAGCCATCCTCCACAACCATCGCAACTACCAATAGCAGAAAGAAAGAGATCCAGACAACAGATCCAATCCACCTATTTCATAGTCACCAGCAGACCATCCTCTCCCGCTTGAGAACTCGCCAAGACAGATTATTAAGCCACCTCTAACACTTCAAGAAGTCTCATGGAAATGAATGTCCATGTGGAACCAGAGTCCATACCCCTGAACAAATTCTCCAAAACTGCCCAACTCACAATGATCTACGACGACCTGGCCAGAGACTAAGGCAGTAGCTATGGGACTGCCGCGTGGACCTGGAAAAGAATGTGGACTTGGTCCTGGCGATACGGTTGCCAGATTTAGAAAGACTAGAAGTCACTGCATATATTGTCTATATATTTCCGGCCCCGTTGGGCTTGGTTTTTGTAATGCTTTCACCGCCACCTGTGTATCGACAATGTGTGACATACAAATAACATTACCAAAATAACTAACTAGCCATAAGTAATGCACAGGTAGGACATTCCGATATAGACAATGCCGAATTTAACAGAATCATTGCCACCATCTTGTTTAACTCTTGATGATGCAGCATCGTCCCAACGCTGCAGACGGCCCGCTTGACGTAGCTTATGCCACAACATACACGCTTTTGTGATGGTGTTTCCTGTAGCAATTTGTTTGAAATGATGAAGTTACAAATCTGAAACACCGCGTCGCATTTGACAACATGTTGGAACATCAGCTATGGTTCTTACTTCGTCAGAGACGTCGGGTGCTTCCAACGCGACTGTACATTAACCCATCGTAAACTTAGCGGATATTCATCGGGTTTTCCCGCACTAGTAGCAATCATTTAGGGAATTAAGAGATTACTCACACCATTTCTCTGAATGATTTCTACGCAGTAGATCGACGTGCGGGAAAAATTGTAGAAAACCCAATAACTATACTTACTATAGCTCTATTCATTTTCAATAGCCTCAATGTTGATGACAGTCGCATTCAGAGCGTCAGGTGTGCCTCATCAAGCTATCCCTAAGTAATATTTGTAAGTAATTATTATTTTTTTTTTTAAATTAATGAAGAAAAATACCCCGTTCAACCTCTGATGGGTTATAATTAGGATATATATTGTTTTCAATTCCAAATAATATGAACACCTGCCGTTATGAGAAAGTGGCATCACATTTGTCAAATCATTGTAAATAGGGACAATCACAATTATGCTTATACTTTAAATTAAAAAAAAAATCAAAACAAAACAAAAAAACGAACAAAATCAAGAAGAAACTCTGAACAAGAATAATATTAAAGTGGAATGGGCGTAAAGGCCTGGTGGTTCCAGTTATATAACTGACTTTAACAGATATTTAATTGTAAGTAATTACGTTTATAAAAAGAAAATGCATGTGGATGTCATCCAATGTTATGCACCAACTAATGACAAAGAAGAGTCTGTGAAAGAAGCATTTTATACTAGACTACAGGAAATTATGGATAAAGTAAAAAGAAGAGACATCACAATTTTGATGGGTGACATGAATGCAAAGGTAGGTACAGTCAACACCGGATTTGAAGAAGTCATGGGAAAACATGGGCTAGGAATAATGAATGAAAATGGGGAACTATTCTCAAACTTCTGTGCTTCAAATCAACTGGCTATAGGAGGAAGCATGTTTCCACATAAGAGAATACACAAGGCAACATGGATATTACCAGACCATAGAACAGAAAATCAGATTGATCATGTATGCATAAACAAGACGTTTAGATCATCATTGCAGGATGTAAAGGTATATAGAGGAGCAGATGTGGCATCAGATCACCACCTTCTGAAAGCCAAAGTAAAAATGAAACTCAAGAGATATGCAACAATTTAATGTAGGACATCTAAGAAATCAAGAAACAAGAGACAAATTTGCGGTCACAATATCCAACAAATTCCAAGTGCTCCAACAGCTGGAAGATGTAGAGAATACAGAAGACTATTGGCAGCAGGTCAAAACTGTATGGAATGAGACATGTGAAGAAATACTGGGGAAAAGGGAACGACAACAAAAAGCATGGATAACAACAGAAACCATCAATAAGATAAAAGACAGAAAAAACAAGAAAGCAGATTTAAACACAAGCAAAACCAGAAGTTCCAAAGCCAAGGCTCAAGAAGTGTACACAGAAGCAAACAAAGAAGTAAAAAAAAGTATCAAAAGAGACAAGAGGAAGTGTATTGAGGAGTTGGCAAGAGAGGCAGAAGATGCTGCAGCCAAAGAAAATATGAGAGAACTGTATAACAGCTCAAAGAAGCTGACAGGGAAATACAAGCAAACAAGTTGCCTCATAAAAGACAAGAATGAAAAACTGCTCAGCAATATACAAGAGCAAATGAAGAGGTGGACAGAATATTTTGAGGACCTTCTCAATAGACCAACTCCACAAAACCCCGCAGACATCCAGCCAACAGAAGAAGAGCTACAAATTAACGGTGAAAGACCAATGAAGGAAGAAATAAAGAAAGCCATAAAGCTTCTAAGAGATGGAAAAGCGTCTGGACCTGATGGCATTCCAGCAGAGGCCATCAAAGCAGATATCGACATGGCTGCAGAGATGTTATATAAATTACTTGGTAAAGTCTGGGAAAAGGAAGAGATACCAGCAGAATGGAAGGAATGATATCTGGTTAAGTTGCCTAAGAAGGAAAATTTACAAGAGTGCACAAATTATAGAGGAATAATGTTAAACAGGATTATCCTTGAGAGATTAAAAGAGTCCATAGACAAGAAACTGAGAGATGAACAAGCAGGTTTTCGACAAAACAGATAATGTACAGACCAGATAGCCACTTTGAGAATAATAGTTGAACAAAGTCTGGAATGGAATTCACCACTATACATCGGATTTGTGGACTACAAAAAGGCATTTGACAGTGTAGACAGAGAATCACTTTGGAAATTGATGAGGCATTATGGAGTTCCCCTGAAAATCATTAATTTAATAAAAACATATGATGACATGACATGCAGAGTTCTTCACGAAGGACAGCTTACAGAACCGTTTGAGATAAGAACAAGAGTGCGACAGGGATGCCTCTTGTCTCCATTTCTATTCTTACTAGCAATAGACTGGGTTATGAGATCATCGACAACACACAACAGAAATGGAATCCAGTGGACTCTGACTAAGCAGTTGGATGATCTGGATTTTGCTGATGACTTGGCTCTTCTGTCCCATAACCGTAATAAGATGCAGGACAAATTGAAAACACTCGATGAGAGGTCACAGCAATTGGGTCTGAAAATACACAGGGAAAAGACAAAAATAATGAGAATAAATGCAGGTAATGATAACAGGGTTGAACTTGAAGAAACACCAATACAAGATGTAGAATCGTACACATATCTTGGCAGCAATATAGATAAAGTTGAAGGGACAGACAGTGATATCAAAATAAGAATACAAAAGGCAAGAGGAGCTTTCATTGCATTGGGAAATATATGGAGATCAAGAGAAATCGGATCCATCATGAAAATAAGAATCTTCAACTCAAATGTGAAGTCAGTCCTATTGTATGGCTCTGAGACATGGAGAACAACAAAGACAACAACCAAAAAGCTACAGACTTTCATAAATGGGTGCTTGCGTAGAATAGAGAGATTAAAATGGTATGACAAGGTTACCAACGTGGAACTGAGGACAAGAACTAGACAAGTGCCAGTAGAACAAGAGATGAGAAGATGGCGATAGATTGGACACACTTGTCGTGAAATATTCTAATCTACATATATAAATTATTAGGTAAATATAAAGCCTAACAAATAAAATTAATAAAGAGAAGAGCAATGGGAAAATAACAGTGCTGTCACAAAGAATGTACTCGAAATCCCCCTTGTTTTCTGCTTCGTCTGCAAATTGTAACGCTTTCACGTTGATATAAAAGCTTACTGTATTATTACCCGCCTTCTTCAATGAAACGTGTGCTGCATTTCTAAGAAAAACATTGAGACGTACTGCGTAATGACCTAAATTAATCCTAACATTAATTATACTGCGTTACCAAAACGAACGAACAGATGGACAAAAGGATAAAGAGAGAGGGGAGGGCTGAAAATCAGGAACGCATGCAACACGCGTCGCGCGATACACAAATGCTGCCATCACGCGTGTAAGTCTACATGCACTAATTTTTTTTCAGACGGACAGTGATAAAATACACTACCCTTTCCCAGAGTTAGGTTTATAAATCATAAAAAACTCTTATTAGAAAAGATAACATTAGATGGGTTTACGGTTGAAAACATAACAGTACCCAGACAGCACATCTTCGAAACAGGAGGTAGAAGAAATTGCATATTTTGAACGCAGCCACGTAGCTCCTTTAAATTTGTATTTTTGGGTTCCTTAGGGCTTGCTGACAAATAATATGTAAAACGTTACGCAAATAGTCCAGGAATTAATAAATTATACCCAAAATAAAATATTGGGGGTGCCTGACAGCATAAAATCATTTCTGCTCATAAGATTTTTTTTTTAACGTGTTTGAAAAAAATTTACGTTACAGAAATAGCCTACCATGTAAACTCCAAATTGATTGGAGCGCAACAAATGAAAGCCTAACCACGATTGGTCGGGCTATAAATACTATCTTGGTTGTTAGGGGAAACGGGGAAAGGTAACATTTTTTCAAACACTTGTCGAAACGGGGCTCATTGGTCAGACTCGCTGATATACACACTTGGGAGCGTTAGTTCGAAACCACTTGTTTAAAATAAGATTGATAAAGCATCAGTGCGTTGAAGCCAGCTTATATTTGGCTAAATAAAAGCCTGGAAGATAAGCAGATGGGAATTTGTGCCAGTTTGTGCCAGAATTCATTGCTAATCAACGTATCTGTGTTTATTCGTATGAATTGTGGTAAGCTTGAACCATTCAATATCTTTTAATGAAAATTGAATGTGAATTGTTGATTTATGCCTGTATATATATGTGTAGTTCAGTGGCCAACGTGAGGTAAAGCCTGTAATGCTCCAGCCTGAACAGAGGGTGTCGGAGAGAAGTAAAACGGCATGGAATGGCCAAACAGTACACTGACACCTGGATGATTGAATAGAAAGAAATAATGCTGGAATTGCAGAGGCGTAGTAACCATTAAGAAGGGTAATACTGGAATAAAGTATTTCAAATGAAGCTGACAGTTGGCCTAATGCTCTGAACTCAATGTTTGTGCTGTGTTGTGATCAGTGTAACAAGAGAGTTTAAGTTAGTTATGAAGTAGAAGGTACATCCTTCTTGATTTCAGGGACAGTGGTCTTGATGGTACTGAGCAGCACCTGGTCAGAGCTTTGCTGAATCCAGTGTCGGACAGCATACTCCTTGGTCCTTTTAGCTATCAGTGAGGTGTCTCCAGAGCCCAGAGGAGAATTCGAGCAGAGGAGTCCTTTCCTGCCGCCATCACGCCAGATAAGCTAACTTGGCCAGCTGAGCTCAACATTATGTCCCCTCATCTTGAACTGACTTTGTAAAATTAACATTAAGAGGGGAATTTACTTGTCTTAAAATCAGGAACTGTGAACATCTCCAATACTAGTCCCTAAAGACAAACTATTGAAGTCATGATGACAAATACCAACAGAGCTTGAACAAAACAAAACCAGTATTACCTCATTTTACTACTACACAACTGACACACATAGAACATTTGTAATAATATATGTCACTGCAATATTCATATTAAATACATTCTGTACATAACTTGTAATTTAAATTGATTGTGATTCCTGGTTCCCTTGTAGTTGAATCAGGACACATATTCATTCATGCCAGTAATGAATACATATTGTTATTTGAAAAGTTACGAGTGACTTCTTTAAGATATTCTCATAGAGTGTTATATGTATGTGAGTGTCACAGTGTTGTTAAGAGTAGTGGATTAAATTAAATTGTTTATCTGTCTGTTGTTGTGACTTACACTTCATCATACACATACCCTAGACACATAACGTAGCATCACACTATTCCAGAATAATTCTGACTGAGATATAGAGATATGTGGTAGCAAGTAAGGTTATCTATAATACACTACTCTTAATAGATATAGATACCTTCACAGCTGATCTCAGTCAGTACACTAAGTCCCCTATAAATATTTATAACATCCCACTTCACCACATATATTGGGGTCTCGCTCTTGGGATTTTGAATCTTTCCCTATTAAAAATATTGGGGGTAATTCACTTCAGGGAATATAAGAATTAAAAGGTATCCTTGGGTGGAATTAAATAAGGTTGAGCTCACGGTGCCTGTGTTGTCCATTAGAGATTGAATTGTTGGTTAGACATTTTATAAACTACCTGATAGACAATGGCGGACCTGGCCAAATTTCGATCTGCCGCTGTTCAGACTGCAAAAGAGTTAGGATTAGATGGGCAAGTTATGGTTGCCTATGTCACGACGGAATGTGACAAATTTATTGAACGCGAAGAAAGAAGGTTTGAAGCCGAAAGAAAGTTAGAGGCTGACAAGGAAATTAAGAGGTTGCAGATTGAGGCTGACAAAGAGGCTAAAGCATTGGAAGCCGAGGAAAGAAGACAAGCTGCAGAAAGGGAAGAGAAGAAATTAGCTGCAGAAAGGGAAGAGAAGAAATTAGCTGCAGAAAGGGAAGAGAAGAAATTAGCTGCAGAAAGGGAAGAGAAGAAATTAGCTGCAGAAAGGGAAGAGAAGAGATTAGCTGCAGAAAGGGAAGCAGAAAAGGAGGAGAAGAGATTACAAAGGGAACATGAGTTACGACTAAGGGAGTTTGAGTTTCAAGGCCATGCTCCTGAAAATGGTGCCAGTCCCTTTGCCTCTGATGCTACGGTTACTCAGGGAGCCTCAACCTCAGCTATGAACTTTCATTTAGATCATTTTGTTGAGAAAGACGATGATATTGAGAGCTATATAAATAGGTATGAACTATTAGCTACCACATATGGGTTAGAGAGAGAAAGGTGGAGCTTAAAGTTATCTCAGGGACTTCGTGGGGCAGCTTATGAAGTTTTTGCAAAAATGAGCAGAGGTGATCAGGAAAATTATGACATGCTAAAGCAGGCTCTTTTGTTAAGGTATGAAAAGAATGCAGAGTTTTACAGGAAAAAATTTAGGAATGCTAAACTACTGTCAGGTGAAACCTATCACCAGTTCTCTGCACGAATAGAGACATACTTGGAGAAATGGACTTCTCTGGGGAAAACCCAAGATCTTAAGGAAATGATCCTTATAGAGCAATTAAGAGAGTCCATGGCTCCAGACCTGAGAAAGTTTCTCATGGAACAAGGTGCAGAGAGGCTGGGTGAGTTGCTAAATGTTGCTGAAAGGTATCAAGCAGCTCAAGCAGAGGTAACAGGTAATAAAAAGAAACAGGTGGATAACTTTAGGGCACCACAGAACTTTAATAAATTTGATCTTAAGGATCAAAATAAAGGTAAGCACCAATTTGATAGGCCACGGTATGAAAATAAAAATAAATTCCCACAATTCGATGAAAGGAAATATAATGAAAGAAAATCTTTCAACCAAGGAAAAAGGTGGTGTAAAAATTGTCAGATGGACAATCATGACACTGACCGTTGCAGAAGGAAACCTGTGTATATGGCAACCCTTCAGGTCAGGTCGACCTCAAGACAGGAGGAGGATATTATGTTAGATACCACTCCAGAAGAGATGAGGAAGGCACAGGCTGGAGATAAAACACTCAAGCCTTGTTTCAGAAAATTGTCAACTTGTCATACAACTCCAGGCAAGGGAGATTTTTACATGAAAAAACAAGTTGATGTATAGGAAGACTGGAACTAGATCCAAAGGTCAAGGACAGCTGGTACTTCCTAAAAGATATAGGGCAGACTTAATAAGGAGCCTACATGTGAAACCAGATGGGGACCATGAGAAGATAGGTACCATCATTCAAAAGGTGGCTCACAATTATTATTGGCCCAAAGCAAGATGGGACATTGAGAATTTTGTAGAAAGGTGTAGCATAGCACATGAGGGAACACCCACAAGTGGGAACATGGATCAGGACCTGGACACGCCATGGGGCAAAATCAGGCCTAACAATAAAAGGAAAAATAAATTTGATAAAGTGGACCAAATGGAATGGGAAGCCCCTTTTCACGGACAAGCTTCACTTAACTGTTTTACAATGGCCACTATGCGGAGAGTGCAAAAGGATGTCTTACCCCAGGATAAGCCGACAATCCCTCAATCGGACTTAAACAAACTGGAGGAAGAGGATGTAGGGAGGAAATCTCTCATCAAGAATTTTAAGTGGGGAGAAAGCCCCAAAAGAAAAAATTGGTAGCGGTCGTTTTGTGAATGATAATTCTGGGAGGAAAAATCATCACTATAAAGCTTCGAGTGGAAGAGACCATACCGGTGCATGGACAAATAGGTCCACACAATTAAAGGTCCATATGTAGCTTTGTTAAGAACGTGGACTGATGAAAAGGCAGAGGAAAACATTACATCTTCATACCAATATGTGAATGAGCTGACCACTCGGTTGAAAACTGGCTGGAAACTTGCCAATGAAAATTTGAAACAAGCCAGGAAGAAACATGCTGCCTATTATAACAGGAAGGCGAAAGACAGAAATTTGGCCGTGGGAGAGAAAGTACTGCTTCTTTTGCCTGGGAGTCAGAATAAGTTACAAATTGGATGGCAGGGTCCATATACAGTTTTAGAGAAGGTGTCTAGAACAAATTATAAGATAGATAAAAAGGGGAAAGAAAAAATCTATCATGTGAATCTCCTGAAGAAATATTTGGAAAGAGAACATCAGGAAGAGACACACTTGTTGACCTTGTCCATCGCCATGGAGATGAAAAAGGAACCACTTTCATCATTTGAATATCCATTACACCCCTGTGAGACAGCAGCACAGGTGAAAATCAGTACACATTTAACGAAAACTCAGAAAGAGAGAGTGCAACAGGTTCTAAATAATCATGCAGAGGTGTTAACAGACCGACCAGGGCATACAAACCTATTGGAATATGATATGAAACTAATAGACTCCACACCTGTCTGTATGAAACCATATTCGATTCCGTTTGCTAAGGAGAAAGCTTTGAAGGAAGAGATAGACTATCTGTTGAAGGAAGGAATTATTTCGCACAGTGAGTCTTCGTATAGTTCCGGTGTTGTACTCTTAAGGAAGCCCTCTGGAGAGCATAGACTCTGTATAGATTACAGGAGACTGAATGCTATTACAGAAGGACAGGTGGATCCATTGCCGGATACAAATCAGCTGTTTGCCAGACTAAATAAAGCTAAATATTTCTCAAAAGTGGATCTGAGTAAAGGATACTATCAGATTCCAGTAAAGCCTGAGGTTAGACCATACCTAGCTTTTAGTACCTCAGAAGGACACTATGAGTTTAATAGATTGCCATTTGGATTGAAGAATGCGCCTAGTGTCTTCTCTAGAATGATGAGAAAATTATTGGATCCTCTGAATAATCCCTGTATAACAAATTTTATGGATGATATCCTTATAGCAACAGAAACATTTGAGGAACACATTGACTCTCTGAACATGCTGTTTGATCGACTTAGGGAGGCAAATTTAACAGCCCGTCCAACCAAATGTTGCGTTGGATGTAAAGAATTGGAATTTTTGGGACACACAGTTTATCAGGGAAATATGACCCCTGACCCAAAGAATTTAGAAAAAAAACTACAGAAAGCCCCGAGACCACAAACCAAGAAGGACGTGAGATCCTTTGTCTCATTATGTGGTTTCTACCAGAAGTATATCAAGAACTTTAATTCCATATGTGCACCGTTAACTGAATTGACACGTAAAGGACTTCCAGATCGCATTACATGGACACCACAATGTGAAATGACTTACCAAGAATTGAAGGAAAAGCTCACAGTAAACCCATTTTGAAATTACCTGACTTAAGTCAAGAATTCATAGTAAGGACGGATGCAAGTAATATTGGGTTAGGTGCAACTCTACTACAGAAATCAGATGCATTGGATGGGGAATTAAGCCCAGTGGCATATGCTAGCAGAAAGTTGAATAAAGCTGAAATCAACTACTCAACTAGCGAAAAAGAATGTCTTGCAGTAATATGGGCAATAAAGAAATTCAATATTTATCTATATGGGAAGGCATTTAAGTTGCAAACAGATCACAAACCTTTATCGTTTCTAGCACAGGCTAAGCATGAGAACTCTAGGTTACTCCGATGGTCTTTACTTCTGGCTCCATATAATTTTAGCATTGAGTATATATCTGGAAAAACCAATTTGGGAGCGGATTTTTTAAGCCGCCATCCGTGTGATGAGAATCACCGTAAACCCCAGAAATAATAATAAATTTCTCTATGTGTATATAGAATAAAGGACTGACATATAATGTCTGTTTTAAGAGGGGAGGTGTCGTGAAATATTCTAATCCACATATATAAATTATTAGGTAAATATAAAGCCTAACAAATAAAATTAATAAAGAGAAGAGCAATGGGAAAATAACAGTGCTGTCACAAAGAATGTACTCGAAATCCCCCTTGTTTTCTGCTTCGTCTGCAAATTGTAACGCTTTCACGTTGATATAAAAGCTTACTGTATTATTACCCGCCTTCTTCAATGAAACGTGTGCTGCATTTCTAAGAAAAAAACATTGAGACGTACTGCGTAATGACCTAAATTAATCCTAACATTAATTATACTGCGTTACCAAAACGAACGAACAGATGGACAAAAGGATAAAGAGAGAGGGGAGGGCTGAAAATCAGGAACGCATGCAACACGCGTCGCGCGATACACAAATGCTGCCATCACGCGTGTAAGTCTACATGCACTAATTTTTTTTCAGACGGACAGTGATAAAATACACTACCCTTTCCCAGAGTTAGGTTTATAAATCATAAAAAAACTCTTATTAGAAAAGATAACATTAGATGGGTTTACGGTTGAAAACATAACAGTACCCAGACAGCACATCTTCGAAACAGGAGGTAGAAGAAATTGCATATTTTGAACGCAGCCACGTAGCTCCTTTAAATTTGTATTTTTGGGTTCCTTAGGGCTTGCTGACAAATAATATGTAAAACGTTACGCAAATAGTCCAGGAATTAATAAATTATACCCAAAATAAAATATTGGGGGTGCCTGACAGCATAAAATCATTTCTGCTCATAAGATTTTTTTTTAACGTGTTTGAAAAAAATTTACGTTACAGAAATAGCCTACCATGTAAACTCCAAATTGATTGGAGCGCAACAAATGAAAGCCTAACCACGATTGGTCGGGCTATAAATACTATCTTGGTTGTTAGGGGAAACGGGGAAAGGTAACATTTTTTCAAACACTTGTCGAAACGGGGCTCATTGGTCAGACTCGCTGATATACACACTTGGGAGCGTTAGTTCGAAACCACTTGTTTAAATAAGATTGATAAAGCATCAGTGCGTTGAAGCCAGCTTATATTTGGCTAAATAAAAGCCTGGAAGATAAGCAGATGGGAATTTGTGCCAGTTTGTGCCAGAATTCATTGCTAATCAACGTATCTGTGTTTATTCGTATGAATTGTGGTAAGCTTGAACCATTCAATATCTTTTAATGAAAATTGAATGTGAATTGTTGATTTATGCCTGTATATATATGTGTAGTTCAGTGGCCAACGTGAGGTAAAGCCTGTAATGCTCCAGCCTGAACAGAGGGTGTCGGAGAGAAGTAAAATGGCATGGAATGGCCAAACAGTACACTGACACCTGGATGATTGAATAGAAAGAAATAATGCTGGAATTGCAGAGGCGTAGTAACCATTAAGAAGGGTAATACTGGAATAAAGTATTTCAAATGAAGCTGACAGTTGGCCTAATGCTCTGAACTCAATGTTTGTGCTGTGTTGTGATCAGTGTAACAAGAGAGTTTAAGTTAGTTATGAAGTAGAAGGTACATCCTTCTTGATTTCAGGGACAGTGGTCTTGATGGTACTGAGCAGCACCTGGTCAGAGCTTTGCTGAATCCAGTGTCGGACAGCATACTCCTTGGTCCTTTTAGCTATCAGTGAGGTGTCTCCAGAGCCCAGAGGAGAATTCGAGCAGAGGAGTCCTTTCCTGCCGCCATCACGCCAGATAAGCTAACTTGGCCAGCTGAGCTCAACATTATGTTCCCTCATCTTGAACTGACTTTGTAAAATTAACATTAAGAGGGGAATTTACTTGTCTTAAAATCAGGAACTGTGAACATCTCCAATACTAGTCCCTAAAGACAAACTATTGAAGTCATGATGACAAATACCAACAGAGCCTGAACAAAACAAAACCAGTATTACCTCATTTTACTACTACACAACTGACACACATAGAACATTTGTAATAATATATGTCACTACAATATTCATATTAAATACATTCTGTACATAACTTGTAATTTAAATTGATTGTGATTCCTGGTTCCCTTGTAGTTGAATCAGGACACATATTCATTCATGCCAGTAATGAATACATATTGTTATTTGAAAAGTTACGAGTGACTTCTTTAAGATATTCTCATAGAGTGTTATATGTATGTGAGTGTCACAGTGTTGTTAAGAGTAGTGGATTAAATTAAATTGTTTATCTGTCTGTTGTTGTGACTTACACTTCATCATACACATACCCTAGACACATAACGTAGCATCACACTATTCCAGAATAATTCTGACTGAGATATAGAGATATGTGGTAGCAAGTAAGGTTATCTATAATACACTACTCTTAATAGATATAGATACCTTCACAGCTGATCTCAGTCAGTACACTAAGTCCCCTATAAATATTTATAACATCCCACTTCACCACAACACTGAGGAGCCTGTTGATAGCATTACAAGGCAGTCCTTGTTCTGGAACCCCAGGGCAAGAGAGGCAGAGGTAGACCAAGAAGCACATGGAGAAAAGAGCTGGAAACAGAGATGAAAATGATGAGGAAAACGTGGAAAGAACTTGAGATGATGGCACGTGACAGGAGGACTTGGCATGTGTTTGTTGAAGGCCTATGCTCCTTTGGGAGTGGAAGGTTATGAATATGAATTACTTTTGTGTTGTATTGCCAACTAATTTTTTTGACAACCACTGCTCGAAACTTGAGTTTATGAGAATTTATCGACTCGTTCAACTGAAAGTGCTAATACTTGTGCAGTTCCGTGTATGTACAGGAAGAGTAAACGACGATTTATGTAAACATCGACGATCATTATTTTGGGGGGAAAAAGATGAGAAATCAAAAAGACACAGAAAGAGAAATTATGACATTTAAAACATGATACGAATTATATAATGTATTGAGTATATTGAGAGACTGAGATGCAAAGAATGAACCAGAGTTGGGGCACTGTACGAAGGATGGCCACCGACCGTGCAAAGTGGAATCAATTTGTTGTTGCCCTACAAGACGCCACTAGGCGTGATGGCCACTGACTGCTTTGACGGTCGGTGGTTAAGGATCGAAGAAGAAGAGAAGATATTGAGAGACAGAACTTTAAGCAGTCTAGCCATCTCATGGGAATGCAGCCCGCTCAATTAAAACCACGTGCCTACAACAGTAGAAGATATTGTTCCAGAGCACAAGGTAGACAGTGAAGCAAAAATTCACCACATTACAGAAATCCGACAACACAAGCTCACAACAGCCATTGCCACTCTCTTGCCCCAAGAAATCAAACTTCAGCAGCAGCTACACTACACAACAGAGGTCTGAAAAAAGTCAAAGTTAGTAATGAAAGCCAAGATATCACAAGGAAGCACCTTGTAGCTCCAAATGAAAATCATCATTATTGTTTGACTTCTAATTTCAGGACATATTTTTTTCCCCTGTCATTCAAACTTTTCAACAAGATATTTATGCCTTTTCTCTTGTTTACTGTTTTATCTGTTGCAATATCAGAGAACGTTTTGACTATGTTTATGATGGTGGTGATGATTTTTATTACATTAGTTGCTGTTTTTGTGAAATAATGTAATGTACAATGTTTCAGCGTGAAACTGGGACACTTATGTTGTTATTTAAGTTTGTAATAACTATGTCCATCTTGTTCGTACATGAAGAATATTTGATTTCTGTGTTACAACGACCAAGGTGTGCATGGTGATGGTGTGGAGCATGATGGTAATAACTGTTGCTGCACCGATGAAGGTTTTGTGAAACTGCTGACCATACTCTGGGGCACTGATGTATTTAGGAATTGTGCCAGGGAAGGGTGATACATCAGAATGATAAGCACACACCCCCCATATTTTTAGACAATTAAAAAACAAAAAAACAAATTTCACAAAAATGTGACTTGATAGTTTTATTATATAGTAACTCAAAACTATTCATTTTTATAAATAAACAAAAATATAACTATTTTATACATAAAGAGACAAAATTTGATAAAAATTCATACATATTTTATATTATAGCATAACATTTTTTGATTTGGGATTGGCCACCCAATATAGAAATTAATCGCCTCTGGACAGAAAGTCCTCTGTTTTTGTTGCACAAGAGAAGTCGCCGTGTGTTGCCTTCCTGTCGCTGACTTTTATCTCATTGTTGTATGGGTCCTTAACCCCTGACTGTCAAAGCATCGAGGTTCTCTTTAGTGTCTTTTATTGTCCCGCTACGTAGACTTACTTGCTAAGTACGTTCGTAACTTTTAGGGTACTTACTATTGTCCAGTACCAGCCATGTTTTAATTCATCTGTCGGCCGACCTAATGATTACTTACAAATTTCACAAAAATGTGACTTGATAGTTTTATTATATAGTAACTCAAAACTATTCATTTTTATAAATAAACAAAAATATAACTATTTTATACATAAAAGTCCAAAGTAAGGGGGGAAATACTGGAGCGGGTGATATGAAATAAAGGTTCTCAAATTCCCAAGGGAGGGGTGATCAACTCATCACCACCCCCTTAGATTTGCCAGTGCTCGTGCGGGGGAGGGGGGAGATGAGACCAACAGGGCCATTTGGCCTGGGCTTCACCTAACGGGGAGGTGGGGGTCATCTCACCTCAGCATTTTTTTATATGCCTTTCTTCACACAAAAGAATTATTTACCACTCTACACAAATAATTATAATGAGGAGGACTTCAAAATTTGAAATGCAGGCCATAAAACTGCGATACATCTGCCTATAATAATAATAAATTCTTTAAGCACCAAACACGGCGCATAAGGCAGAAACCAGTGCTCTCCAGGTTGTTCGTTGTGACGCCACTCCTCTTAACTCTTGCACATTATTTAGGCCCAACGTTCTTCCTTCTCTTATTATTGTTCTTCTAAGTGTTTCTTTTGGTCTTCCTTTTTTCCTCTTACCCTCAGGAACCCAAGTGAGCGCCTGTAGTCGTATTCTGTTGTTTTGCATTCGTAGGACATGACCGATATATGACCATCGTCTTTTCCTTATATAGTCGGAGACATATTTCTGCTTAGAGTCTTCTCTTATTTGTCGATTAGTCTTGAATTCTTTCCAACTGATGTTCATGAGTTTTCTAAGACATTTGTTCTCGAATGTATTCAGCTTGTTCTCCAATGATTTTGTTATTTTCCAACTTTCACAGCCGTATGTTAACACTGAGATAACATTCGAATTAAACAGACGAAGCTTGGTATGTATATTCAGTGATCGTAATTTCCAAATGTTAGATAATCTATTGAAGGCGCTAGCTGCCAAAGCAATTCTAGTATGAATTTCTCTTGTTGTGTCACCATCCTGAGTCATTTTACTGCCTAAATAATTGAAACTTTCAACTTTCTGTAATTTTTCCCCGTTCAGGATGATATCGAAGGTCTCGTTAGAAAAGTTCATAACTTTAGTTTTAGAGGCATTTATTTGGAGACCTATTTTAACCGAGAGATGACACAGATTATCTACTGCTTCTTGGGCCTGTCTGGGTGTTGGACTTAAGAATGCTAAATCATCTGCAAAATCAAGGTTTTCCAGGGACTTTCCATCTGTCCATTTTATACCTAATTGTTCGTTGTGGGTATAGTTTTTCATAACCCAATCAATAGCTATTCCAAAAAGTAGTGGTGACATAATACAGCCTTGTTTCACCCCTGTTTCTACTGTAAACCATTCTGTATTCCCTTTATTTGTTCTAACATAACATCTTGCATTGTCATATAGCGCTTTGATTATATTCACATATTTTGTTGGAAAACCATAGATTGTAAGTAACTTCCACAATGATGGGCGGTGTAGACTATCAAAGGCTTTTTGAAAATCGACGAAGGTGATAATAAGTGGTGATTGCATTTCAACTGATTCTTCTATAATTGTTCTTAGTGTGAATATTTGATCAATACATGATCGTTTCGGCCTGAAACCCGCTTGTTCTTTTCTGATCTTTTCGTCTACATGCAATTTCAGTCTTTCTAACATCATGCAACATAATAATTTTCCAGGTACTGATAATAGAGATATACCACGCCAGTTATTACAGTCTGATAGATCACCTTTCTTCGGTAACTTTACAATAATACTGTCTTTCCATTGTTGTGGTGGCTGTTCTTCTCTCCATACTTCATTTATAATATCTAAAATTCTCAAGAGGTTGTTGTCATTAACTGCTTTAATCATTTCGCCAACTCCAGCAGCTTTAACATTTTTTAATCTTTTAGCGGCTTGTTTAATTTCGTCTAGCGTGAATTCATCGGAAGTTATTGGCAAGGTGGTTGTGAGTGTTTCATTATTAAAATCAGGTGTTACTGTTGGTGGTGGTCTGTTAAGCACCTCCATGAAGTGCTCAGCCCATCTCTTCATTTGTTCTTTTCCTGTTGGTATTGAATTCCCTGATTTATCTTTAACAGGTGTTTCCATATCAGTAGGCTGGTGGCATAATTGTTTTGTAATTTGATAAAGGCACCTACTATTACCAGTTCTTGCAGCATTTTCAGCTTCTATGGCCAGTTCATTGATGAAATGTCTTTTATCTCTTCGAGCTTTTGTCTTCACTTCTTTATTTAACAATTTATAAGTTAGTTTGCAAGATTCAACTGTATTATGTGTACTTGCCGCTAGTAGTTTAAGTTTTGCTGTTTTCCTTTCTTGTATTTTATCCCAAGTATCATCTCTCATCCATTTTTTCTTTTTATGTATTAGGTATCCGGTGGTCGCTACAGCCGCTTCTGTCATTGCTGTTCTCAGTTGTTCCCATTTAGTATCGATTGTCATGGTGGTGATATCGTTGTCAATTTTGCCTAAAGCATCGAAATAGTTGTTCATTTTGACATTATATTCTTCTTTTTTTGATTGCAGTCTATGTACATCAATTCTTCTGTTTTTGTTCGGTTGGTATATCTTCTTTAGTTTAATTCTCAGTTTAGCTATGCAGAGATTATGATCGCTTCCGATCTCTGCACCTCTATATGCTCTGACGTCTTGAACTGATGAGCAAAATTTTGCGCTTATGCAGAAGTGATCTATTTGGTTCTTAGTTCTGCCATCAGGTGAGTTCCATGTAACTTTGTGGATATTCTTATGTGGAAAGACGGTGTCTGCTACAACAAGGTTTGATATTTCACAAAGTTCTAGAAGTCTTTCTCCATTTTGATTTATATAAACTATACCATGAGTACCGAGATATCTCTGTACTGCATCGTTGTTGTCACCTACTTTGGCGTTAAAATCGCCCATGACTACTATTATGTCATGCTTGGGTATTGTGTTGATGGTACTTAGAAGTGCTTCATAAAAGTCATCTTTTGTGATATCAAGAGCGTCGTTAGTTGGTGCATAGCATTGCACAACTGAGAGCTTGAAAAATCTTGTTTGAAATCTAGCTAATATTAGCCTTTCATTAATAGGTACCCAGCTGATGAGCGATGCTGCTGCTTTCTGTGCCATTAAGATGGCTACTCCCTCTGTGTGCCGATTATCATTACTACCAGAGTATATAATTTGCTTTTTTTCTTCTGAAATATATTTTATGCCCTTCCCCGTCCATCTACACTCGCTGATACCCAATATGTCCAACTTATAATTGTCCATTTCTTTGATTACTTCTTCCATTTTTCCGTCTTGATACATAGTTCTTACATTCCAGTATCCAATTTTGGAAATCTCCTTAGCCCCTAAGATATTAGGATGAGTCATGTTCACTGTCGAGCCTGGTTCTGTTTCGAAAACAATCGCTTGTTTTACGATAGTGACTTGTTAAATCTCTGATCAACCCTCCTATCCAACCGACCGATTCGAGGGTTTCGAGGTCGGTTATTGGAAAATATCTACACCACTAGATACTCTGATGTATCTTTTATTCTATATTTAACATAACATGATGATATCCATCGAAATATACACATTCCTGGGTAATAACTCAGGTGGGATTTTTTTTTTTCTGAAATAAGGTCCATAAGCAAGACGTTACCTCTAAGGTGAAGAATGTAATGAAAATTATCACCCTTGTTTCTTTATTACAGCAAATAATATTGAAAGATAAGCAAGAAATAAAATATTCTGACGTGAAGAACTTTTATACAGAAAATTCACTTGCAAGATAAAATGCTCAAATGTCTAATCAGACAAGTCACTTGTTGAGCAATATGAACATACATCCTTTATTAAATTATTCCATGATGTGCGACAGATGTTCGCAACTAGCAGCACGACTGTATATTTAATTCCAAGGCACAGTCACAAGGTTAAGTCAAGAATCCATTAGAATATTAACTAAAATTGTGAGCGTGAATATATTTTTAGTGTGAAAGAATAAATTAGTAGTGTGATACTTATCACTTCGATTTGCCGCAAAATCAAGGTACGGGAAAATGTAAAGGGAAATAACTTTAAAACCCCCATATTCATTGCGGAATGTTCTATCTTGTCTGTTTAAATGTACATACTATCTTGTCTGTTTAAATGTACATACTATCTAGTCTGTTTAAATGTACACACTATCTTGTCTGTTTAAATGTACACACTATCTTGTCTATTTAAATGTTCGTTCTATCTTTTCTGTTTAAATGTACACACTATCTTGTCTGATTAAATGTACATACTATCTTGTCTGTTTAAATGAACATACAATCTTGTCTGATTAAATATAAACACTATATTGTCTTTTTAAATGTACACACTATATTGTCTTTTTTAAATGTACTCACTATCTTGTCTGTTTAAATGTACATATTATCTTGTCTGTTTAAATGTACATACTATCTATTCAGTTTAAATGTACATACTATCTTGACTGTTTAAATGTACATACTATCTAGTCTGTTTAAATGAAAATACTATCTTGTCTGTTTAAATGTACACACTATCTTGTCTGTTTAAATGTACACACTATCTTGTCTATTTAAATGTTTGTTCTATCTTTTCTGTTTAAATGTACACACTATCTTGTCTGATTAAATGTACATACTATCTTGTCTGTTTAAATGAACATACAATCTTGTCTGATTAAATATACACACTGTTCTGTCTTTTTAAATGTACACACTATATTGTCTTTTTAAATGTACTCACTATCTTGTCTGTTTAAATGTACATATTATCTTGTCTGTTTAAATGTACATACTATCTTGTCTGTTAATCTTAACACATGATCTAGATTTGTTGTTATCTGTACGAAACAATATACTTTTATATATGTGTCGTCTTAGACCATCGTTTGCAGTTTATCATGTGTACAGTTTAACACACAAAAAATTGACCTATCCTCACTCCCTGGAGTGAAAGAAGAGCACATAGTAGAGCAAAAGATGAAATGTGGAAGAGAGGAGAGAGGGAGTGAGAGGACTGTGAGGTACAGTTAACAAGGTGGGGGAGAGAAAGAGGAGAGTGAGGTATAGTTAACAGGGTCAGAGAGAGAGGATAGTGAGGTATATTTAACAAGGTATGAGAGAGGTAGAGAGAGAGGACCATGATGTGTAGTTAACAAGGTGAGAGAGATAGAGGAGAGTGAGGTGTAATGAGGAAGTTGAAAGAGAAAGATGAGTTATAGTGAAAGAGTATGTTTATCTGTAGACACCATCTTGTCTGTGTCTATTTATTGGAACAACTAAATTTTGTAATGACCGTAATTATGTTGCTTATTGTCTTCACAATTTCCAGCATGGACATGACCAAACCACAACTCCGGTTCCCTCACCACACACACGTCAGCTCCACTAGATCCAGGACATGTCGCTGTAGTGTATCTGTATCTGTTATTGTCTTGGCCGACCAAGTGACCTACACTGACTTGTTTACTACATCCGTGTGGGTGTGACACTATAATGACAAGAGGTCCATCATGTCTGTCGTGTTGTGTAGACAACTGTCTCTTCTCTTGATCAGAGCTGATAGGGTTGTACTTATCATTTAGATGGTTATATAGAATAGCTGTGTATGTCACTATCCTGGCAAGTCTGTCTGCCAGGTCCAGGTCATGGGTCACATATCTCATCTTACACCAGTCACTCTCGATGTCACTCCTCACATATGACATACCACTGAGTGTGACGACACCGTCGCAGAAATCAGGTGTACCACCTTTATCAAAGAAGAGATGACACGTGGTGTGTGCTGCCTCCAGGTCGTCATAGACAACATGAGCCGCTGTGTGTGCCTCAATGTGAGCAAATTTTGTTTTCGGTGTAGGAGAGTTCAGACATTCTTTACAGTCACATGTTTTATTGTTGTTGTTCTTGTTTGGGTATTTACTCACACACCACACGGACCCTGTGCCTACCCTCATCATGTTACTGCCCCTGTTTCTGTAGCCCGGGTAAGGCTTGTCACTACCAGGCATAGTCTCAGGTCTCCACTCACTGACATACTTGACTGACACGCGGACAGTTAGATATGACACAGCTTGGGTATACTCTACTAGATCATTGTCATGGTAACCAGGTGGTAGATGGTCCACATGAAATTGGTCTACAGGTATAAATTTCTGGTGGCCTGGATTCTTGTCACAACCAGCAAGATGTCGGTGAAGATCTAACTCTCCTCCATAACTGACCTCAACTTCCCACGGTCCTGGTAGACAGACAAATACAGATATCACCATCAACAAAATAGTATCTCTATAACTATCATCATCCTGGTAGACAGATAACAGATAACATGATCAGATAGTCACATATAAAATAATCGATATATAATTTACCTACAATAACACTGACTAACAAAAAAAAACTTTTTTTTTCTTTCTCTAACATTTCTATGTATTTCTGGTCAATTTTAATGCGCTGTTTTTAAATCTGCAAACCGTTTTTCTCTATCAGGTCGGGATCTCTAGAAATACGCAATTGAGGTTTTTTAACAACACATACAGTATTACAACATCATTCGTACAATAAGTATAACAGTTATGTAGGCTTGAATTTCTTTGCAGTCGACTTTCGTCGGTGAATCGCATGTGATACATCGCGATGAAGCATCCAACAATAATCGGCAAGCATGGTCACACTCCACCGTCATAATTTTCTCGAAGATAAGTGAAAGCTTTGCTCGTTTTATCATGAACCCCAACTTTATATGTAACAGTGGTAAAATGAAGCTGTCTTTGTTAACTAATGGCTCGTGTATTACATTTTTATGCCCGAGCTGCATACGATCCCGGATAGGCCACACCTTTCTTGCATAATGTTCCTGTCTGTTGCGGCTGTCCCATTCACATCGGAAGCAACCAAATTTAGTATACCCAGTCTGCATGCCCGGGAGAATTGCAATGACCTTTAGGTCTCCACAAATCCGCCATTGGTAGTCATTGTACTTTATTTTTTTCAAACGTATAGCCATATTGTCATAAGTTTCTTTCATATGAACAGAGTAGGCGACTGGAATTGATGAAAATAAATTTCTGTTATGCAATAACACAACTTTTAGACTAGTCTTGGAAGAATCGATGAAAAATCGCCATTCGTTGACTATGTGCTCATGACCGTTTACATCTTTGCAATAGCAAATGTCATCATCCATCTCAAAGTATTGAACAAGTTCTTTGTGTCTATGACAAAATTTAGATATCGGAGTATTGGGCGCTAAAAGATTCCATTCTTTGAGTCGCGAACCGAGTAATTCCGCGTGTCCTTTGGTAAGAGCGAGATCACGTATTAGATCTGAAAGTTCTGAATGGTTAATTAAGTAAACACCATCATTCAACGGTATGTAATCTGAGTAAGAATTAGTTTCTAAAGCAGGTAAACTATCACTTTCTGATGGTTCATTCACGTCCAGCGGATATTGTTCTGGTGGTACTTGGATCAGACACGTGATTGGATCATGAGGCACTGGTTTCGAAACCGATTCAATATTTGGATAAACCACAGACTTTCTAGTTTAAAAGTGAAACCATGGATATTTGTCAAGCAGAAGTAACAATCAGTAGTGTGATTTGTATGTTCACGCCATATTACTGGCACTCCAAAAGGCATCGACTTATGCTTCGGCGATTTTCGTAACCAACCTGCCAATGTATCGAACAAACTGCATTTGGCTTCCAAGATTTATTTGCATCATCAACTTTCGAATCGAAATAAAGTTCATATGCTTTCTTTAGTAATGGTGTAAAGTTTTTCTGGTCAACACGATCGGTAAAATATCCGCACACGTAACAGAACAGATCAGCCGAATTTCTACAACTTCTAGAAGCCATATTTTGCTCAGAATTATTTCAAAATACAGTAACTACAGTAGAACTCCATTTATCCGAACCCCAATTATCCGAACATCCAATTATCCGAACACTTTTTCCAGAAAAAAAAAAAAAATCAGATGCCACAGTCACGTTAGACTAAAATTCTGAATCTTTTGATGCGGCAAACTTCAAATGTGTGCGAACAATTTGTAGAGAATGGGATGGCTAATGGTCGGTCGCTTACGTACAGGAAGTCAGTTAGATCATAAAGTCAGTTAATATCTGGTTTAAAAATACAGTGTACGTGTGCGTTCTAGGTAGAACACTGGCTAAACAGACAGTTCAACTTAAAATAATTGTGTCTGCTACTACAGCAGAATAATTTTGGCGTACAAGTATTTCTCTGTGCGAAATGGCATCTTCCAGTAGGCCTAAAGCATATAAAAGGAACCGCAATGTTTTGTCAATTGAAACGAAAACAGAATTTATCAAGAGACTAGGACAAGGTGAAACTGTGTCTTCACTTGCGAGGATTTTCAATGTTGGGAAAGCTACCGTCTCTGACATTAAAAGTAACAAGGATAAAATTATGAGTTTTGCATCGAAATTTGATAGTGAAAATGGGTCGAAGAAACGTAAAACCATGAGAAATGCGAAAGATGTGAAATTGGAAGAGGCTTTGTATATATGGTTTGTGCAAAGAAGAAGCAAAGGGGAACCTATCTCTGGTTCTCTGTTGTGTGAAAAGGCACTTCAGTTCAACAATCAACTTGACGGTCCTCCTGACTTTAAGGCTAGCCAGGAATGGTTAAGAAACTTTAAATCTCGTCATGGCATACGAGAATTGGAGATTCAAGGGGAATCTTTATCTAGCGATGCAACTGCCGCTAAAAATTTTATAGAAACATTCTTGGCTTTTTTGGAAGAAGAAGGTTATTCACTCGAGGATGTGTATAATGCCGATGAGACTGGCTTATACTGGAAATCATTGCCTCAAAAATCACTTGCATCTCAGCGCGAAGCAGCTGCCCCTGGGTTTAAAAAGTGCAAAGAGAGAGTAACAATTTTGGTAGCCGCGAATGCCAGTGGAAGTCATCGTTTACCGGTGCTAATGATCGGCAAAGCCAAAAAACCACGTTGTTTAAAGAATGTGACATGTCTCCCATTGTGTTACAAAGCACAGAAGAGTGCTTGGATGAATAGTGAAATATTTCTTGATTGGTATACAAATCAGTTCATCCCAAATGTGAAGAGGTTGGGAGAACAAGAAAAGAAAACTGGAAAAGTAATTCTTCTACTGGACAATGCACCATCTCATCCAGAGACGGATACATTGAATGCAGTTGATGCAAATTTTAAAGTAATTTTTCTGCCTCCCAATGTAACAGCACTGATTCAACCAATGGATCAGGGTGTTATAGCAAAGCTTAAAAAGATGTACAAGAAGGAAGTCCTGCGTCGTTTATTGTTGGCTGAAGATGAAGAAAGTGTGGTGGCGTTTTCCAAAAAGCTTAATCTCAAAGACTGCTGCTATATGTTAGCTGATGCTTGGACCACCATGTCACAAGATAATCTCAACAAGGCTTGGAGTAGATTGCTTGGGAAAAAAGGAGGAAATGAAACTACTGCAGTGGACACAAATGATGATTGTATAAATGAAGTTGTGGAACTGTTTCAAGCAATGCCCGGATTTTCGGACTGTGACAAAGATGATGCACACATGTGGCTAGAAGATGATAATGATTCTGGTTTTCAGTTTTTGAATGACGAAGAAATTTTGTCTTTTGTGCAAGAAGAAAACCAAATACATGTAGTGACCGATGATGAAGACACCTCAGAAGTACATGATGTACTTGTAGATTATGAAGAAAAACCAAAATGTCGACCAAGTCCTGAAGAGGCCTTTATAGCACTAGAAACTGCGATGGCTTGGTACGAGCAAGAAGATGACAGCTGTCCTACACAGCTTCTGCTGTTGAAGAGAATTCGGGACTTAGCAGCCAAAAGGAGACTATCCAGTTTGGTGCAAAAGAGGATTCCTCATTATTTTAAATAGTGGGCTACATCTGTGCAAGTACATATATACGTAAGTTGCGCCTGGTTTTGAATCGTTTGTAATGTTATTTTGAAAACATTTCTCTTTCTTAACAAAAATAATTAATACAAGAAGTACATGCACTGCAGTGTAATAAAAGATTTGGTGATACAGTGATCTAATACAGTGTGGGTATTATTATTACAGTACAAGTAAATATGTTTTATAGTGTATTTTCCTTGTGATGGTTAATTATTTTTAGAAATATGTGTACATGTACTCGATACATTATGTAATCCAATTATCCGAACATTTGATTATCCGAACGATGCTCGGTCCCATGGGGTTCGGATAAATGGAGTTCTACTGTATTTGAAAAATCGCGTAACATATGTCATGCATCTTTTAGCAGTATAAAAAGTAGAATTATGTTGCTTTTTATTAATTTTTAATAAGTTATATAGT
Organism: Oreohelix idahoensis; assembly: GCA_024509875.1. NCBI lineage: Eukaryota > Metazoa > Mollusca > Gastropoda > Stylommatophora > Oreohelicidae > Oreohelix > Oreohelix idahoensis. The sequence continues at coordinate 110,110 of JAMPIV010020034.1, read as the reverse complement.
AAAAATTAAACGGAGCAAATAACGATTTCCCAAAAATATATTTATTCACAAATATCTTAAGAACCCGACGTGATAGAGATAAACAGATTTCAGATTTGAAATCAGCGCAAGAAACTGACCTAAGAACACTTATTCTTATATAAGAAAGAAAAATGTTGTTTGTCAGTGTAATCAATCTTCTCATACAAACATCTACACTTCCTCTTTACTCCCTCTCAGTTTCTCTCTCTCACTCTCTATCACTCTAATTCTCTCCCTAATCTTCTATATCTTTCTATTTCTCTCACTCTCTATCATTCTCATTCTCTTTCTCACTATCTCGACTCTCTCTCTCACTCTTTCTCTCACTCTCTATCACTCTCATTCTCTTCCTAATCTTGTATATCTTTCTATTTCTCTCATTCTGACTCCTCTATGTTCATGTTTCTTCTGGCATCCTCTTTCAAATTTCCATTGAACAAAAACACTCATCATCATCATGTGTCAAGTCTTTCTAAATGGCTTTAAGCACAGACAAAAACTGAACATCATAATGTTCTATTACTCTCATATGTTACAAATACAGACAAACAATCATCATCATCACGTACCACTACTCTCACATTTACTATAACATACAGACAAACATTCACCATCATGTACCACTATTCTCACATTTACTATAAACATACAGACAAACATTCACCATCTTGTACCACTACTCTCACATTTACTATAAACATACAGACAAACATTAATCATCATGTACCACTACTCTCACATTTACCATAAACATACAGACAAACATTCACCATCATGTACCACTACTCTCACATTTACTATAAACATACAGACAAACATTAATCATCATGTACCACTACTCTCACATTTACTATAAACATACAGACAAACATTAATCATCATGTACCACTACTCTCACATTTATTATAAACATACAAACATTCATCATCATGTACCACTACTCTCATGTTTATTATAAACATAAAGACAAACATTAATCATCATGTACCACTACTCTCACATTTACTATAAACATACAGACAAACATTAATCATCATGTACCACTACTCTCATGTTTATTATAAACATACAGACAAACATTAATCATCATGTACCACTACTCTCACGTTTATTATAAACATACAGACAAACATTAATCATCATGTATCACTATTCTCACGTTTATTATAAACATACAGACAAACATTAATCATCATGTACCACTACTCTCACATTTACTATAAACATACAGACAAATATTAATCATCATGTACCACTACTCTAACATTTACTATAAACATACAGACAAACATTAATCATCATGTACCACTACTCTAACATTTACTATAAACATACAGACAAACATTAATCATCATGTACCACTACTCTCACGTTTATTATAAACATATAGACAAACATTTATCATCATCATGTGCTACAATCATCATATTTACCTTAAACAAAGAGACAAGAACCAACAGTCATCACCATACTTACTTACTTACTTACTTAGTCGTTCCCCTTCTACCGTGAGGTGTAGAGGTTTGGAAAAGAGAGCGCCAGATTATCCTATCGGCTGTCTTCCTCCTGGCGTGGTTCCATTCTAGTCCTCGGTCCTTCAAAGATTGTCTAATATTGTCCTCCCAGCGGACTCTGGGTCGTCCTCGGGGTCTGGATCCTTGGCTTTTTGTTTCCCATGCTTGTCGTGGTATCCGATCTTCTCCCATTCTGCAGACATGGCCAAACCATCTTAATTGGGACTGTTCTACTTGGGTCTGCAGGGGGTAGGATTTAAGGCCTTGACGTATCGTCTGGTTGCGTACCATGTAACTATTTAAAATCATTCTTGTCCTAGACTTTAACTCTCCCACTGACTATCTCACATCTACTTTCTACGATCATACTTTTCACTAGATTGTCACTTCTGAAATTGTGATTGTTGCCTCACTTTAAATCATAATTCATTTTTCTCTGACACCTCCACAATCTATATCTATGTCCCATCCTGAACTGTTGTTTCTATTGTCATTCCTCTTTCTAAATTTATTTAGCTATTTGTTTCTGTCTGGCTATTCTTTTCTTCTTTATTTCTTTCATGCCCAAATGTGTCCTGCGCTCTATAAATCAACGTGAAGATAGACATATTGAACAGCAACTTTGAAGAAATGATGGGAAAACACAGACCTGGGACATTGAATAAAAAATGAGGAACTAATTACAAACATACGTGCTTAAGGGAAGTAACTACAGTAACATATTATTTTCATAAATAACTCCAGGATTTCGATACAAATACATAGGGTTAACTTATAACAGAAACAGATATACATACCATCACATTTAATGAATGATGTTATTGGTTGCCATGTAAACGGAGGCCATATTTGATTTTATGTCTATATTTCAATTACCTAAATCATTTTTATTTGATAAGATATGAGCACCAAAGTTTAAGTGCAAGCTTATTATCATATTTTAATATCTTTTTTCAGATTCAATTTTAGATGATCCTAAATAGCGAATGATTTTAGAGGATAAAGAGCTTTAATGTTTAAGTCTAAAAAATAGCATCCAACTTTTTTTCAAAAGTTTACACCATTATTTCGGTAAATCAAAATTGTGATCAGAAAAAAAATTAAAACATCTGATGCAACAAAAAGATTATATTATCTCACAGACAATAATTGTACAAACCAAATTTTAAAGAAATTTGCAAGTTATTAGAACTTTAGTAACATAAAACAAGATTATGAAAAAAATCTAGATTTTCTTCACAGGTTAAGCACAACTTCTTAAGAAAATATGATTTAAACTATCGAATAATACTTCGAACGTGTTCTGCCATATATTGATTCGCGAGAATATAAATTGTACGAATATAGATTAATCCATTTTTGCGCTATTTTGCCAAAATAGGGTGTAACTCCACCCCCTAAAACCAACTGACAGTAGGAGGAAGCAAAGATATACAAGAATACTTAGTCGTTCTTCTTCTAATGTGAGGTGTAGAGGTTCGTAAGAGAGAGAGCGCCATACTATTCTATTGGCTGTCATCCTCCTGGCCTGGTTCCATTCTGGTCCTTGGTCCTTCAAAGATTGTCTAATGTTGTCCTCCCAGCAAACTTCCTGGAGGTCTGGATAATTTGCTTTTAGTTTCCAAGGCTTGCCGTGGTAGCTGATCTTCTCCCATTCTGCAGAATGGCCAAACCATCTCAGGTGGGACTGTTCTACTTGGGTCTGCAGGGGTTGGGTTTTAAGGCCTTGACGTATCATCAGGTTGCGGCCCATGTCTCTTCTTGTTACTTCAACCTCCTTCCTCAGACACCTCATTTCTGAGGTTTGGATCTGGCTTTTGTGGGTTGTAGTCATTGGCCATGACTCGCATCCATACGTCAAGACTGGGACATAGGTGGAGCGGTATACAGCCATCTTTGTCTTCTAACTAACTTCCCTTTTGCTAAGGAATCCTCAATTTATGGCCTGAAAAAGTCTCCCAGCTGCTGCTCTTCGGATAGCCAACTCTTCTTTAATGCCTCCCTTCCAGCCTATGACATTTTCCAAGGTATTTAAAATGGTCAAAATGCTCCCGGACCTGTTCTCCCAGCTTAATATGATGTCTTCTTTCCTCTCGTGATATCACTATGGTTTTTGTTTTTTAGCTGCTTATGTTCATCCCTCTCTTCTCCAGCTCTTCCTTCCAGACTTGCAGGTTGGATTGAAGATGTGCCTCTGATTTAGCAATCAGGGCAACATCATCAGCAAATGTCAGCTTTGAAATACAGACCGGTCTCATCTTCCAGTACCCCACTGAATACTTTCCTGTCCTCTCCTTACATGCCTTGATGACATCGTCCATGAGGAGTATGAAAAGATAAGGTGACAGGATATCACCTTGTCTTACACCAGTGGTGGTACTGAATTCTTCTGACTTATGGTTTGCTGTCCTCACATAATTTCTGCAAGACTTGCAGAAGCTCTGAATCAGAGGTGCTGGAATGTTCTTCCTTGCCAAACAGTCCCAGAGTTTGTCCCAGGGGACCTTGTCAAATGCCTTTTTCAGATCAAAGAAGCAAAGATGGATCTCACTCTTATACTCAAGAGCCTTTTTATTCAACTGTCTGAGTGTGAAGATTAAATCGAGTACTTCGATTTTCTCCAGGATTCTATTTTACCAGGGACACTGAGAAGGGATAAGCCTTTATGGTTTCCACATTGTTGGTTGTCACCCTTTTTGAAAATCGGTGTTATTATGGCAATCTCCCAATCTTTTGGTATAATCTGGTTGCACCACGCTGCCTGTAGGACCCTTAAGAGTAATAGGTCGCCGATGGTCCCATGTACTTAACCGATTCTGGTGTTATACCATCATGTCCTGCTGCTTTGCCCATCTTGATTTTCTCCAGCACTGCCTTCAGTTCCTCCATCTTTAAGTCACCTTCATCACCACTGGTTTCCACTTCTGTGCCAGTGGTTATTATTTTTGATGTTTGACGTTGCTCACCATTAAGGAGTTCTGAGAAATATTCTTGTCATCATTCCATTACTTCTTTTGAGGCAGTAAGCAATCTGCCTTGCTTGTCCTTTATAAATTTAAGAGGTCACTGTTTTTCCTTCCTCATATGCTTTAGGGTCTTATAGAATAATTTCTGGTCTTCTTGCGCATCGTTTTCTAGCTTATCTCCAAATTCTTCCCAGGTCTTGTGTTTTGCTGCTAGCACCTTGTTCTTTGCTTCTGTTCAGAGTATCATATATTATCTATGTTTCTCCATTTTGTTCTGCTGTGTTTTTAGCTGCTAAGCATTGTTTCCATGCCTTTTTCTCCTCTCTTATTTTATCTTTAACTTCATCTGTCCACCTCTTTCTCTTGTTCCCAAGTCGAACTTCACCACATGCTTCTGCTGCAGCTGTCTTTATGATGTCCTTGAATTTAAGCCAGAGTGTTTCTAGGTCATCAGGTTGTTGTTCTTTGTTTCTCACTGCTGTAGCAATAAGCCCCTGATATCTGGTCTTCACTTCTGGCTCTCTCAGCTTGTATGTCTTAATGCTCATTTCCCCTGTTCGTTTACTTGGCTTCTTGCATGAAGTTAGGCAGTTCCTAGGCTGAGTATCTCTTTCAGTTGTACTTTTAATTGTTAAAAAGTAGTGGTCACTTTCAATCTCTGGCCCCCTCCACACTCTAGCATCCCAGACATACTTGAATGAGCTCCTCCTAACAATGGCATAGTCGATCACTGAGTTCTCATTCTTTGTTGGTTCACATCTAGTGTATACATGTATGTGCTTATGGGGGAACTTTGTGTTTGTAATGATCAGATTCTGCTCAGTGCAGAATCTAAGGAGTCGATTTCCATTGTCATTAAGAGTATCTTCTCCATATCTTCCGATAACTCCACCCCATCTAGCATGGTCATTTCCAACTCTGGCATATAAATCTCCGAGCATGATAATTTCATCTAGGCAGTTGTTCACTGTCCTTTGAAGCAGCTCAAAGAATTCCTCCTTAACCTCTGCTCGCTTATCTTCATTTGGCTCATACACAATGACAAGGCACTGTAGTGAAGTGAATCTGTATCACAACACGCTCAAATTTTCCCGCTTCAAAACCTAGTTAACGTATTTTTGCAATCTATAACTAACCACAATATTTGAAATGTGTCTGGGGCAAAGTCAAATTTATCGCTAAAAATTTAACTATTTGAGAGAATTTGAATTTTTCTACTACCACAGGTTAAAAGTTACTACCCCCATACACACACACACACCCACCCTAATATTTATTGAAGGACGTAGTCAAAATTAACAACCAATCAAATTGTTTCCTCGTTTTTGGTAGAGACAAGAAATCTTGGTTGTAGTGGCGAAAATGCCGATTCTGTGTTTTTGACCAAAATTAAATAATTTAATTCTCAATAACTAAAGAGAATTAGAATGAAAGGGATATCTTGAATTATAGCGCTGATATTGATTAATATAGTAACCTAAAGATTCCCACTTAATAAAATTATCTTGACTTAGAAAAATTTAATTTAGTGATATTTTTGATCAGGTTAGAACTACAATTAATTACAAAAAAATTACCCAGATGAAACTGTTAAGGAATAACCAAAGGAAGATTAGATAGAACGACAGAGGTCAGTTGGCCGTTTAATTATCACTTTTGATATTTGAAATCGGTCCATAAAAACCTGATATATATAATATACCAATTTAATCAGACGAACGAATACACTTACAAATCGCTCCAGTTTAAATCCAAAAATAGTTAATTTTTTTTTTGACTCGACTTCTGATTGGTTAGGGGAATAAAATTTACAACTACTTGAAAAAACGAGCCATTGTAGTTTGAACCGCCATTTGAAAAACTATCAAGCACTGCCAAGTTGAGATCAGCGGGAAAGCCTTGTGACCAAGCTTTTGCTGTCTGGACGATAAAGCAGTCTGAAAACCTATTTACTGCTAGTCAAGCTTGTGCATGTGTTATTATTCTTTACTTGGGGTAAGACAGATAAGTTTATTTGTAATATATTGACATGTAGGCCACCGGCTGTGTGTGCCACCCTATTTTATTTTGATACTGCCAATTGGGAGAGGTTACAACGACCTAAGTAGGAATGTGTCTAAAAGCAGACTTATTGGGAAGTGAAAAATAAATGTGTTTGTAAATTTGCCATAAAATTTTGTGACTGTAAGTCCAGGAGAAAATGAATTGGTAGTGGCTTCTGGAGAGACACAGTGTTCATATAACCTGTGAAACCATACATAGAAGGTTTGAAAGAAGAAATTAACAGGTCACAAGATATATTTGTACACCCCTGCTGATTCTAAGGAAGACAATCAATGCTTAAGGAACAGTGGCTTTGATGCCATATGAAAAAAAGAATGAAAACACAGGACTGAGTGTAGTCAAGGAAACATAGGATCTGGTGCAAATGGTCAGCACACATGGCTGACCCCAGGTAAGATTACTATTGATTAGTTGTGGAATTGTTATAGACAGGCTCTAAGGGGGAGGAACTTTTCCTTCTTATTCCAGGGTTGTATTACCAGTTACAAAGTTGTTGCAGTAAACCTGGAGAAGACAGAACCTGTGGGCAGTCAATGCTTACAATATACCTGGAAGCTACATGCTGTACCTTCATCCAGGAGGCAACACTATTTGATTGATCTTGTAGATTCTGGAGCCAAAAGCATCAGACAGGCTGACCAGATAAGTCCCTTAATACGGGCACATGATAGTTCATTGCAGTTTCATCCACAACAATAAAAAGAATTTCCTGGGGAATGATGTAAATAACAGACTCTCCAATAATAGACTAGTGTTAACATCAAGCATTGAATCAGACTGTGGGGTACCCATTACAGTGACCTTTTCTATTGTTAAAAGTCATGAACAGTGTTTCCAACTTATTTATTTATATTATGTAAATAAAAGTTTTCTTGATTTGACAAGTCCTGTCCCAAAAGAATGAGGTACAGGACTAATAAATTGTATATATATCCCTTTATATATCAAACGTACACACAGTTTTACTTACTTGATTTTTATTGAGTTAAAGTTCTGTTTGAAATTATTCATTCCTCAACTAAATACATTACCCTTGACACTTAGCCACATAACACCACAGAAATTACTTTACACTGGGTGAGATCCTGAGAAATACATCATCATCATTTCTTACTCAGGTACTTACATAGCTTGACCTCACCTTGTTAACATTAACTTTTAGTAACATCAAAACCTCTTATCACTATGGACCATTTTAGGGCCATAATGCGTTACTAAACAAAGTTCCATCCCTTGATACTATCCCTTTGGTTTTGGCCACAATACAACCCACGCCCCCTTTAGCTCTTTCAGATTTGGGGACACCACTGTAGAGCAGCGTGTTGCCATCGAGATTCATAACTCCATGTCCTTATTTCTTTGTTTCTGTTAAAGCCAGGATTTCTAATTTGGCTTTCCTCATCTCTTCCACCAGCTCCTCTTCCTTCCCATTCATACTTCTTCTGTTCCATGTTCCGTAAGTCGTAGTCCATTCCAGTTTGTCGCCTTTAGAATCAGTCTGGTTTTCTCTCTCATATTTTGCATAATCTGGTTTTTAAGACAAACAGGTGATTGGCCCATTGTGCCTTTACATGATGGAGGGGCTCCTTCCTCCTTTTTCAGCCGGGCTTGGGACCAGCCTAGGTGCAGTTTATAAAGAATACACCACTACAAACAAAATTGAATGTGAGATATTCAAGACATCAAGAAACAATTTACTGACACAATATACAACAATACACCACTACAAATATTAACTTAATGTGTAATATTCAAGAAGTCAAGAAACAATTTACAGACACAATGCCCAACTGGACAACATTACACACAATAACTTAATGTGAAATATTCAAGAAGTCAAGAAAAAAATTTACCGACACAATGTCCAACTGTACACCATTACACACAATAACTTAATGTGCAATATTCAAGAAACAAGTTACCGACACAATATACAACAATACACCACTACAAACAATAACTTAATGTGTGATATTCAAGAAGTCAAGAAACAGTTTAAAGACAAATTTTACAACAATACACCATTACAAACAATAACTTAATGTGCGATATTCAAGAAGTCAAGAAACAGTTTAAAGACAAATTATACAACAATACACCATTACAAACAATAACATAATGTGCGATATTCAAGAAGTCAAGAAACAATTTATCGACACAATGTCCAACTGTACACCATTACACACAATAACTTAATGTGTGATATTCAAGAAGTAACTTAATGTGCGATATTAAAGCAGTCAAGAAAAAATTTATCGACACAATATGCAACAATACACAGTTACAAACAATAATGAGAACAAAGATGACATGATGAGATCTTGACCTGATGATACAAGACTTCAGGTGGATACTTCTTCTTCTTCCTCGTTTGTCCTGAAAAGGACGTTGGTTGCGTTGTGTCCGTTTACTGTACTGCAAAGCTGTGGTATTTGCGCCTTTTGGCCGACACATCCGACTTCCACACTGCATTTTTTGGGACCGAGTTTGCCTTCCCTCTTCGATCCCTACTCCTCAGCCAGACTGCAGTGCTGCAGCCTGTTTCCAGGACCACCACGTGGAGGTGGAGTAGGGTCTTGGTCAGCTCTGGTTTGCTGACCCTGATGCTTGCAATCAAGCTATGGGTCGCTTACTGCACTCCTCACTTTTGATGCGTCTTGGGTCACAGGTGATATGACAAGATCTTGACCTGATGACACAAGACTTGAGGAGAACAGAGATGACATGAGATTTTTACCTTATGACACAGACATCAGAAGAACAAAGATGACATGATGAGATCTTGAACTTATGACTCAGACTTGAGGACAAAGTTGACATGATATCTTGATCTGATGACACAGACTTGAGGAGGACAAAGATGACATAATGAGATTTTTACCTGATGACACAGACATCAGGAGAACAAAGATGAAATGATGAGATCTTGACCTGATCACACAGACATGAGGAGAACAAAGATAACATGATGAGATTTTGAACTTATGACTCAGACTTGAGGAGGTCAAAAATGACATGGCATGATCTTGACCTGATGACACAAGACTTCAGGTGGATAAAGATGACATGATGAGATTTATACCTGATGACACAGACATCAGGAGAACAAAGATAACATGATGAGATCTTGAACTTATGACTCAGACTTGAGGACAAAGTTGACATGATGAGATCTTGACCTGATGACACAAGACTTAAGGGTTACAAAGATGACAGGATGAAATCTTGGCCTGATGACACATGACTTCAAGAGAACAAAGATGACATGATGTGATCTTGACCTGATGACACAAGACTTGATGTGGATAAAGATGATATGATGAGATCCTGAACTGATGACACAAGACTTAAGGACGACAAAGATGATTTGATGAGATCCTGAACTGATGACACAAAACATGAATACTTGATATGTATTTGTTGAAGGGCTGTACCTCCCCCAGGGCTAAAAGTTGATTTAGTAATGTGCAACAGCAATATAATTATTTTTGTTCTTCTTTTAGCCAATAAATGAGTGTCACAATAAACTTACACAAACCTCTAAATACCACAACTATAATGGTCTTTAATATCACAACCATCTGTACTGTAGCATCAACAAAATAATAACAATGTACATATGGTATGTAGCAACGATTACACAACTATAATGGTCTTTAATATCACAACCATCTGTACTGTAGCATCAACAAAATAATTACAATGTACATATGGTATGTAGCAACGATTACACAACTATAATGGTCTTTAATATCACAACCATCTGTACTGTAGCATCAACAAAATAATAACAATGTACATATGGTATGTAGCAACGATTACACAACTATAATGGTCTTTAATATCACAACCATCTGTACTGTAGCATCAACAAAATAATTACAATGTACATATGGTATGTAGCAACAATTACACAACTATAATGGTCTTTAATATCACAACCATCTGTACTGTAGCATCAAAAAAATAATAACAATGTACATATGGTATGTAGCAACGATTACACAACTATTCAGACAACATTAAAATTGTATCAACACTAACAACAACAAACCTTGTCTCTCCCGTTCCTGTCTTGCCAAGGTCACGGTATCCATTTTCTTGTTACCTGAACACAAATAATTTCTTGTTATTAAATTTATTTGTAACATTGTCTTCATATCGGTGAATTCAAATTTAGTATCTACTTTACTACCACAATCTTGATGCTAGTCTGTCAGCTATCTCATTATTGTATACCCCTGCATGACCAGGACAGTAGATCTACACCAGTTCCTGCAGATTTGGGGCTTCCATGAATGTTTTCCATTCATGCCTTAGCCAACCATTTTGAACTTTTCGAAGCATAGACTGAGAGTCTGTCTTTGTTAATGAAGTTTCAGTTGGCCACCTTAAGGCTGCAGTAGCTGCCTCTACCACTATTTTCATGCTGGAAGTTGTTATCTTGTGAGTCCTGCTATGTTCAGCAGAGAAGCTTTAACTTGATTTCTCACCACTAATTACAGACATATCGGTATACACAGTTCTATTATTATCCCCGGCATGATCATGTATCAACTGATTAATTTCCAGTTCTGCTTTCCAATTGTCTCAAGTTCTACTCTCTCTGCCAAGGCTGATGAGGACTTGTTGGTAGTTAATCCAGTTCTCATCTGACTTATTCCACTCTTCCCCATTGAAAATATTTTCAACTGTGGTCACCTGCTTGACTGTTGTCTCTGCCTGTGCCATCCATGACATCCCTCTCTTTTTTCTTGCTCTCTTAATGTCAGCTATGTTTGTCTGTGGTTACTTGCAAATAGGCTTTTGCCTGGGCCATCACATATCTGGATCTAATAGACAGCACTCCAAGCATGTACCTTTTTGTCATAATGGGGGTATCTTGCATACATCCAGAGACTATACGCATCCCTTCATTTTGAATGCATTCTAGTCATTCACATTGTGTTACTGACAGTATTCTCAGCTCATAATCAATGACCAATATGTTTAGCCGATGATGAGGAAGAAAAAAGTAATCTCTGCTCCAATTGCGCTATGGCCATTATTTTCAGGGCTGCCAGACCTCTCCTGAATTTCTATATTATGTGATCAACATGCTGCATACAATAGCGCGCGTATCGAATAAGCTGACAGACTAGCATCAAGAGCACCCACAGTGTGGGACACTGGATATGAATAAGGGAGAGATACTTAGAACAAGTAATGATCGCCTGCTAAAGAAGGACACTGCAATAGATGAACCATCAAGATTACATTTGGAATTTGGCATCAAACATAAGGCTATCAGAGATGGACATATGAGAGGATGCATCCGTTGTATACAACCAGCGAGCTACAGTGACAGTTAGCATTCACACTCTTCAACATATACTGAGGGAGACTGAACACATATGGGTTTGCCCGGAGTGCAGTGATGTCGATTATGTTCAACAATACCACCACAATCTACCTCATATCAGAGATATAGTAATTCAGGAAATCTGAGAAGCCGAGAATGACATGAGGATGCAACAAGCAGTGCAGCAAATCCAACAAGGCCAGTTTACTACATGAGAAGGATGTATACAAGGTCCTCGACATTGAATGGTACATGGCATATGGCGCTTATTAGACTCAGCTTCTTGATCAGATCAATGTATGATCTTTTGTCCTCGTCCGCAAACCTTGTCTGAAGATACTAAGTGCCCCCTGTGCCATGAGAAGCAAACAATGGAACATGTGCTCTCAGCTTGCAAGGTGTCATTATGGCAAGGGCGATATACATAGTGCCACAATTGAGTACTAATTGAGATGGCTGCTACAGTTATCCTGGCAAGGCTGAAGGCGAACAGCAAAGCTAGACCGAGTACCTCATACATATACTTTATACAGGCATGAAAGTCAGCACAAGCCACACACAATATCAGTTTACTATCCATTCTTGACTGGAAATAACTGAAAAATGGCAGTCGACCTACTTGGGCGAAGGGCATACCCAGATGAGAGATGGCAGTAGATCTATCCGGGCCAGGGACAGATCAAAAAGTTATTAGTAGATCTAAAAAATGACCAGATATAGCACTAAACTCCTCATTGTTGCACCAGATTATAATGACTGAGCTGACATCACTATTTGAATGCAGATTAGATGAACAACACTCGTTCAAATTGGCCAAATATAATGACCTGGTCATGGACTTGAAACTATGGAGTCACAGCGAAGGTCCTAGATGTAGAGATGGGTACAAGAGGTCTGGTGGCTGCCTCAGTGTAGGATGTACTAAAACTATTTGGGGTGAAAAAAGTTAGTTGCTTATCCTTTACAGGACGTGGCAATCAACCCCAGCTTTTATTGGCTGTTTGTGATTTTTCTAGGCAATTTTTACGTTCAGTAGTTTGCCATTGCTTTCTGAACGGTACGGCGCTTATACCATTGTTAAAAATCCACACAAAGCGATCTGCCACCAAACCGCCTGCAGCAGGTTTCGAACCTGGTATATCTGGATTATGAAACTGCGTTCATATCCATTAGGCCACAGACGCCGAAAGGACAGTCAATAACAAGAGCACTAAAGTGGCTTGGTGAAACTACAGAGAGGGCGTCGTGTTGGGTGTGGAACAACCGCAACGGGCTATGGAACTCTGGACAGTAATTCATGGACAGCATAATGGTTACTTTCACATGTACCTCAAGCTGACAGCTTGGATAAGTCCAGAAGTGAAGTTGAAAGCTCCAACAAAGATGGAGTGGGTTCAATTCCCAGCACAGGCTGGAAAACACAACAGGAGGCTGACACCTGGGAATCATCCCCCACGTGGGCCTGCCTTAGAGTGTAAAATAAAATAAAGGGTGAAACATTTGTCCAACTGTTTCTGATGATCAGATTGCTTCCTGTTGTAATGCTCTGTAATGGAGTTTCTATCATAGTATCATGATCATAGTACCACATATTCTAGGTCTATATAGGTGATATTTGTGAATGTGATACTCTTATGCAATGATTGAGTACAGCATACTCTATGTCAGCATAAGTGATCTTTGTAAATGTAATACTCTTATTTAGTATGTGAGTACCACATATTTAAGGTCTATAAAGATGATCTTTGTAAATGTAATAATTTTATGCAATATTCTGTACCACATATTTTAGGCCTATATAGAAGATCTCTTTGAATGTAATATTGTAATGTAGTATCTGAGTACAAATATGTTCTAGCTCTCTAAAGATCATCTTTGTAAAAATCCACTTTAATGCACTATTTGAATGTCAATATTCTATAACTGATATATTTCTTTGCCATGATTGTTTCTGTCATGACTTATTACCAGACACGTTATATTATTAAAACTGTGTACACCCAAATCACTTTTTTATATGACTTCACATGACTGTTGTGATTAACCCCTCCCTGCTCCCAAAATTAATACTATCATTATACATTTCTATAAAAGATTGTATCAAAAACCCTGGTAAACGACAAGTACTCACTGTCTGTGTCCATATTTGAATTCCCAAACTCTGTGTTGTTAGGTGTTTCCACACAGTCTTTGTTTATAGGCATTGTGTCACTATCAGTATTTGTAGACATTTTCTCACAATCTATATAAGTAGATGAGAATAAGATAGACATTTTCTCACAATCTATATGAGTACTTGAGAATAAGGTAGACATTGTCTCACATTCTATATAAGTAGATGAGAATAAGGTAGACATTTTCTCACAATCTATATGAGTACTTGAGAATAAGGTAGACATTTTCTCACTATCTATGTAAGTGCATAAGAATAAGGTAGACCTTTTCTCACAATCTATATATGTACATGAGAATAAAGTAGACATTTTCTCACAATCTATATAAGTAGATGAGAATAAAGTAGACATTTTCTCACAATTTATATAAGTAGTTGAGAATAAGGTAGACATTTTCTCACAATTTATACAAGCAGATGAGAATAGGGTAGACATTTTTTTCACAATTTATATAAGTAGATGAAAACTTACTTACTTACTTAGTCGTTCCTCTACCGTGAGGTGTAGAGGTTTGGAAGAGAGAGCGCCAGACTATCCTATCGGCTGTCTTCCTCCTGGCCTGGTTCCATTCTAGTCCTCGGTCCTTCAAAGATTGTCTAATGTTGTCCTCCCAGCGGACTCTCGGTCGTCCTGGGGGTCTGGATCCCTGGTTCTTTGTTTCCCATGCTTGTCGTGGTAGCCGATCCTCTCCCATTCTGCAGACATGGCCAAACCATCTTAGTTGGGACTGTTCTACTTGGGTCTGCAGGGGGAGTAGATGAGAATAAAGTAGACATTTTCTCACAATTTATATAAGTAGATGAGAACAAGGTAGACATTTTCTCACAGCATCCATAAACGTAGAGATGAAGAAACTAGACATTCTCTCACCATTTCTATATTTAGAAAACAATAAAGCAGACGGTCGCTGATTATCTATATAGATGAGAATAAGGGGTCTTCCATACGACGTCTCCCAGTAAAGAAAAAAAAAGGGATGAGGATCTAAATTCTGCGATGACGTGTAGCGACAGAGGAAAATGAGGTTTTAAGAAATGGGAAACCAGAATGATGATAATTTCTTCTGTAAACGATGGCGGAACAAAAAAAGTCACTGTAACCTTCATGGTAGTCTTCTTTTATCCGCAATAGTTAACAACTCTGCCATGGATGACTTATATTAATATTATAATCTCAGCTCAAAATCAGATAATTGTTATAACCTTTAACTGGTTTAAATTGTTGTTAATAATATAATGCATTAATTATTTCTTTAAAAATAAAATATTACACACCTTACAAGAACTAAAATGCTTCCTAAGTAAATTGTACTGTTAATTAATATTAGACTTAAAAAATCAAACAATGACAAATAATCAGGATCAGGTGATATCAAAGATACTAAAGTTGAGCAAGTTGAAAGACGGTAGTCGGGCAGATTTGAACATTGAAAGATTTCTTCATGTGTGGGGAAAATGTAAAATTGGTGTCATTTAAACGACAAAACAGTTTTTGTATTTGTTGAAGATGGCAGATGATAAGTGGATATTGTGTCATTATGCTTGCTGAAGATGGCAGATGATTGGTGGATATTGTGTCATTATGCTTGTTGAAACCAACGGGCTGATCACCCGTTTGCCAGTCACTTTGATTACGGAAACAACGACAAACGGATTGATTTGTCGTTGCCCTAAAGACGCCATTAGGCGTGATGGGAACAACGGCAAAGAAAATCCATTCGCTGTTGCCCTTAAGACGCCACTAGGCGTAATGGCCACTGACTGCTTTGCCGGTCGTTGGCTAAGGACGGAAGAAGAAGAAGATGCTTGTTGAAGATGGCAGATGAGTGGTGGATATTGTGTCATTATGCTTGTTGAAGATGGCAGATGATTGGTGGATATCGTGTCATTATGCTTGTTGAAGATGGCAGATGAGTGGTGGATATTGTGTCATTATGCTTGTTAAAGATGGCAGATGATTGCTGGATAGGGTGTCCACCTTGACATGCCAGCTTTGCCGCCCTTCTCCCCTTGTTGGCAGCGTGGCAGTTGTGAGTTTTTTTTATTTGTTTGTTTGGTTTGGGGGTTTTGTATATAGAAAGGGGTGGGCATACAAACATTTACTGACACAATATAAATTTTTGATTTAGTATATTTTAATTCAGTGGAGTGTGCAGAAGATGCTATATTTTGATATAGAAAATCAGAATTCTTATCTTTAGTTAACACACTATATATCCTAATTTATAACCCATCAACGATTCAACGGGAACTGTTTTATTAAAAAAACAAGAACATTGTAATTTGCAACAGCCTACAAGGTTTTAATTAACTAAACCTAATGCCGCCTATCTTTCTAATAGTTCTTTTTTTTCATAAACCAGTAGCTAAAAACAAACATTTAAAATGTTTAACCCTTTATATTTACTTTTTAAGTGTGCAAAAGAAAGTGTGAGTGTGCACAAGTGTTTATATATAATTTAAAATGTACTATCCATGTTTTCCATTTTGTAAAATGTACATGATTTTGTAAATTGAAAAGAAATGCAAATAAAAGTTTAAGACAAAAAAACAAAACAAAATGAGCAGAAATCAGAAAACCTGATTTAAAATAAGATGATAATCAATTATAATTAATCCAACAATACGAAAGTTTACAGGATAAATTGTTGATATATTATTTGTTCCTTACTGCGGACTTGAGGACTTTAATTCAATCGTCAGAACTGACATAAATAATCCAACAACACGAAAGTTTACAGGATAAATTATTTGTTCCTTACTGCGGACATGAAGACTTTAATTCAATCGTCAGAACTGAAATTAAAATGTGCAATTTTCAAAATGGTGCCTTTTGTTTTATTTAGTAAATCTCTGGATATTTTTATATTTTAAAAAATCCGACCAGACAGGAACGTTTAGGCAAGGTAAGCCAGATAAATCTGGCCTATTCTGGATGCATGGTAACCCAACATTACTTCCACTTGGTTTGTAAAAGTATGTTAAGGCAAGGCTACAAGCTGAGTTATAGATATCGTCATGTACGAGAAAATCTATAATAATAATTATATATAATAGCCCCTTCAGTCATAACTGACTATGGGAATGCGCCCCTGAGGTGACAGCCCTCAGCTGCTTATTTTCCTGGTGCTTCTTTCAACGTTTCCTCATCTCTTCTGCTTGTTGTGTGAGCTTCTTTTTGCCAAATCTGAGGTGGCACCACAAATAGCATCGCCACTTGGTGCGGTCAAAAGCTTCATCCTCTCACGTTGCTGGATTTATGTCCAGTACCCTCATATCTCTCTTGCACACATCTTTGAATCTCAGCTGCAGTCGCCCAACTGTTCTTTTGCCATCTGCTAGTTGCCCATAGAAGATATCTTTTGGGATGAGACCATCTTCCATACGGCGGACATAGCCAAGCCAGCGTAGTCTGCACTGTCTAAGCAGTGTATACATGCTTTGAAGGCCTGCACGTGACAACACCTCGACGTTTGTCACTTTATCTTGCCACAAGATGCCGAGGATGTGGAGTTGATACTGTAAAAGGAAGGTATTGAGCCTTCTTTCTTGCTTAGGATAGGTTGTCCAGGTCTTGCTGCCATATAGGAATGTTCTGGTGACACAGGCATTATAAACCACAGCTTTGGTCTTCATTGTTAGTTTGGAATTTCCCCAAACACATGATGTGAGGCGGGCAAAGGAAGCTGAAGCTTTGCCAATGTGGCTGTCAATTTCTGTGTCCAGTGAGAGTTTGTCATTGATTGTAGACCCTAGGTATGTAAAATGGTGCACCACTGCCAATTCATAGTTATCGATAGCAGTGCAGCACCCACATCATGACTCAGCACATTCGTTTTCTTTAGATTTATTGTGAGGCCGAAGTCCTTGCATGCTTGGGTGAAGCGATTCATCAAGCTCTGAAGCTCCTGTTGGCTTTGAGTGATGACTGCAGCATCATCAGCAAACAACAAGTCTCTTATAGTGACCTTTATGATTTTTGTTTTTACCTTCAGTCTTGAAAGATTAAACAGATGGCCATCTGACCTAGTGTGGAGGCATATTCCTTCAGTTGCGCCTCTCTGAATGCATGTTTCAAGAGTAAGACAAAGAAGATCCTGAAGAGGGTCGGAGCCAGAAAAACAGCCTTGTTTAACGCCGCTTTCTATGTCAAAGGGCTGTAATGTGCTTCCAGCAAATTAGACAGTTCCCTTCATGTCGCCATGGAATGACTTTATCATTTTCAGCAATTTAGAAGGGCAGCCTATTATCAAGAGGATTTTGAAGAGTCCATCCCTACTAACCAGGTCAAATGCTTTTGTGAGGTCTATAAAGGCGATATATAAAAGTCTTTTCTGCTCTCTTGATTTTTCCTGAAGCTGGCGGAGAGAAAAGATCATGTCTGTTGTTGATCTATCAGCTCAGAATCCACACTGTGATTCTGGGTATATGCGCTCAGCTAACTTATGTAGTTGCGTTAAGATGACTTTGGCAAAAACCTTACCAAAATACTAAGAAGAGAGATGCCTCTGTAATTATTGCAATCACTTCTGTCTCCTTTATTTTTTTACAGTGTCTCAATTTTGGCATCTCGCATGTCTTGAGGAATAGTTGTCTTTTCCCAGCACTGACACGGCACCATATGCAGGGGATGTAATAGCGTCATCTATCCTCATTGTCTTTGCTAGTATGACGAAACAAACAAAACAGATGAACACTGTCGTATAACCTTATTTCTTGCAACTAGAATGGTCTTCTATTAAATGTAACACTTAAAAAAAGACATAAAATGTGGGTGTTTGTGTTTTAAAAAAATTAGTACAGTACATAAAAACCCCTTGTTGGTAGTCTGTGGTTACAATAGATTAGCAGTCGCGAAAAGTGAAACAAAAGTTCAATCCGTTCCGGATATGTGGAATTGAATGGGTAATACCCATTGTTAAAAATAAACGAGGTCGTCCACATATGACGTCATGCTGGGAGGGATGTGAACAAAATTGATTGTGTGACCTCCCGTGCCAGAAGTCATGCTGATGGAAAAGTTTGACGAATAATCAAAGGCGCGTGTTTGAAACTAGAACAAGTTTGTCTGAGTGCAAATGGCCTGACTAATTTTTCACCAATACAACGAGGGAGCAATCAGGGAGGTGTTTTCTAATCTTAAATATTGTATGTAAAATTACTACATATCATTATATACATACTACAGTAACTGCCATGACGGTAAGACATTCTACAGTAACTGATATTTTGGTAAGACATACTACAGTAACTGATATGACGGTAAGGCACGCTACAGTAACTGACATAACGGTAAGACATACTACAGTAACTGATATGACAGTAAGACATACCATAGTAACTGATATGACGGTAATACACACTACAGTAATTGACTTGACGGTAAGACATACTACAGTAACTGATATGACAGTAAGACATATTATAGTAACTGATATGACGGTAACACATACTACAGTAACTGACTTGACGGTAAGACATACTGCAGTAACTGACTTGACGGTAAGACATACTGCAGTAACTGGCATGACGGTAAGACATACTACAGTAACTGACATGACAGTAAGACATACTGCAGTAACTGACATGACGGTAAGACATACTGCAGTAACTGTCATGACGGTAAGACATACTGCAGTAACTGACTTGACGGTAAGACATACTGCAGTAACTGACATGACGGTAAGACATACTGCAGTAACTGACTTGATAGTAAGACATACTACAGTAACTGACATGACGGTAAGACATACTACATTAACTGACATGACGGTAAGACATACTACATTAACTGACTTGACAGTAAGACATACTGCAGTAACTGACATGATGGTAAGACATACTGCAGTAACTGACTTGAGATAAGACATACTATAGTAACTGACTTGACAGTAAGACATACTGCAGTAACTGACATGATGGTAAGACATACTACAGTAACTGACTTGACAGTAAGACATACTGTAGTAACTGACATGACGGTAAGACATACTGCAGTAACTGACTTGAGATAAGACATACTACAGTAACTGACTTGACATTAAGACATACTGCAGTAACTGACATGACGGTAAGACATATATTCCTAAAATAGTGATACCCTTTGCATGTCTTCAGAGTGTACAAGTAATCTATAAACAAAACAATGTTATTTAATCTTACCTTGTTTCTCTGATTAGTCTGGGGTTAATGCAAGGGTTTTCGATGTTGCTCCTATAACATCCTCAACTTGAACGGCAAATATAAATAATTAATTACTAAAAATAAATCAAGTGGACTTTCCAAAGCTTACGTAATATTTCACTGAATAATATTCCTAACGGGTTTTCCCGTATTGACATTACAAGTTCTGCGCTCATCATCATCATCATCAGTTGCCATCTCCACAACGAAGGTTGGCTGTAATGGATCTCCAACGTCTTCTGTCTCTTGTCTTGGTGGTGCACTCTGATATACTCTTTCCTGTCCATCTCTTGATGTTATCTTCCCACTTATAGCGCTGTCTTCCCCTTGTACGTTTGCTTTCAACTCTTCCTTCTATAATGGTCTTCTGCAAGGTGTTTTGTGGCCAAAGTATTTTACTTGCCTAACTTTGATCTCCCTCATTAGTTCTCTTTTCATACCTAGATTTTGTAAGACCTCCTTATTTGTTTTCTTCTGTTTCCATGAGATACGCCCCATTCTTCAATATATCCACATCTCAGGAGTCTCAATTCGTTTTTCCAATTGCTTATTCATTGACCATGTTTCTACCCCATACAGTAGGGCACAATATATATATAACATTTTATGATTCTCAGTTTTAATTTGTGAGTTAACTATTTAGATTTAAAGATGTAAGTACGGTATATGTTTCATGTTGTTGGATGTAGCTTTGGCCATTCCTATTCTCTTCTTGATTTCTGTTTCACATCTGCCATCTTCTTTTATTATATGACCAAGATATACGTAGCTCTTGACTTGTTCCAGGATTTTCCCATTTACGCTTATCTTTAATGTGGGCTTATCGTCTGTTTTGCTAATTATCATAGTTTTTGTTTTCTCAATATTAATATCGAGTCCATATTCATCACTTATACTGTTCACTTGCTTCACTAGTTCTTGTAACTCCTGTTCGTTTTCAGCTAACAACACGTTATTATCTGCATATCTAAGGTTGTTTATTGACTTCCACTGATGTTCAGTCCTGGTATTTCCTGTATCTGTTTGAAAATTTTTTCGGTGTATAGATTAAATAGGCAGGGGGACAGCACACAACCTTGTCTGACACCTCTTTTTATGTCTATGTTTGGTGAATAATTCCTTCCAGATCTTACTGTAGCAGTTTGCTCCCAATAAAGATTACTGAGTATTCTTATGTCTTCTCCATCAATACCTGTGTTCTGCGTTAGCTTTGGGTAAAGAGGTAAGTTCGGTGTTACCAACTCTTCTATTTTTTTAGTCACATTTGGCAAATTCCTACTCTTAGGTACATATACATATTACTGTATTCTTGCAACACGAGCAAGGCTTAAATGGAAGCAGAAGTGCTGCCGTCAATACATTTTTCTCGATTAGATGTATAAATAAATTGTAACAATGACAAAATACAGATCGCTAGATCTACAGGTTACATATATCTACTACCATATTGCTGACAGAACATTCATCTTTTGTTTTTTAGGACGATGCTAATGATCTTCAAAAGGGGATATCACATTTGTTTTTCACAATAAACAATTTCTTGTGGCTGACGTATACATGCTGGCATAGTTAGTTGTGTTTGTGATCAAAACCTAACATTGCTAGACATAGAGGAGGTGCTTTCTCTTGAAGAAAACATTAAGCTGTGTTGTTGTTGTTGATGTTGTTGTTGTTGTTTGTCATGAACGGTTTATAGAATGAATGTCAGTACTCATGCTCCGGCGGGAGCTAGATGTGTTTATGTAAGTTGTGAGTTGAAGTGAGTGAATGTTAAGTTTGACTGTGGGCATGAATGAATTAGTAGCAGTAAGCACTGATGTTTAGTTCACGGGCATGACTGAGTTGTTGTGAATGAAATAGTGGATAAGACGGGTCAGGTGTGAAAAGCGTAATGTGTGGTAAGGCATTCGAGAGAGAGATTTTAGCGAGTAGAGATTACGCGGAGATAGAAGGCGAATTGGATTTTGGAAAGTAGATAGTAGACAGTAGATTGAGATATTGTGACATTCTTTCCATGCGAACCTTGTTTTCGATTATGCACATGATACATTGTGCTTTTCTTATGATTCATGGCCAAAGTGGCAGTCTGCCTGTGTTATTGCTGTTGTGCTAAAGTTTTGTAGTATAAAGTCGTCGGATATTGTGCTTACGTGTTTGAGTTCATTGAGTTAATATTAGCTGTGAATAACGAGCAATGTTTGTCGCTCCATGTGTAATGCAATAATTTGTAAACGTGCACACACAGCTACACACTAAACAATTTCGGGGACTCGTAAATGGAAGAGGAGACGCGTCCTTAGTTTTTTTCGGAATTTGTGGGAAAAAATAGCGCCAAGTATAACCAGCCTATGAATTGTTGTGGAGAGTGATGCACAATAGCAACGTGGAATTCTACAACGTGGGCTAATTAATATGATAAACAGTTTTCATGCGCGCATCCAGGACATCGCTTTGTCTTAAAGTGGAGGTTAAGCTACACCTTCTGCCTTACCTTAGAGCGATCTAATCAACTACCTCCTTCACCTTTCTTTCTTCCTGCCTAGTAGGGCCTTGCCAAAGTCAAACGAGGAAAGCGGTTAACGATCAAAGAGGCAGTGATGGTCCCAGAGCGGACACAGTTTCACGCCGTCGTTTAACACCTCAGTGTGAACCAGAGAATCGCTCGCAGACTGAGACGAACGGGGAATAGTCTAGCGGTAAGATAGTTGGGTAATAGAGCGGGGACTGGCGGCGCAGAATCAGAAAAGTTCCCTGATTTCAAAAAAGTTGTGAACTTTCGCGTGTCCCCCTGATCCTTCAATTCTTTAATTATATATTGAGACCACTGAAGAATGCGTTTATCATTTGCGCCAGAGAGTTTGATGAAAGTACTAGCTATATAGAACAAGATTTCTTGTGCATATCTTCTATATTGGAGACTAAAATTCATTCTGTTTGGCCAGTGGTAATATATTAGTTTCAAGTGATCAGTGGTCTAGTTCTTTCATTTTATTTCACTGGATTTTGTGTTAATTTAAACCTATTAAATAAACCCATCTATAAAGTTTCCAGTTGTAAATTAAATGAAATATCCATACGTTATTTCCCAATATAATAGATGCTTAAATTTATTTAGAAGCCGAAAAGGGATTTATAATAAATTAATACAGTTTAGTTCTGTATATTCGTGTGTTTTTAACCATTAGACTCGTGGAGAGTTTTTATTAAATATATAACTGAATACGCGAGTGTATAAAATAGTCTTAACCGTAAACTTAGCACGCATAAGAATATGATTAGCATTGAGTGTATGATTTCATGTTTTCTATTTTTCACATAGGATGATCATATACCTTGCGTCCCAGCAATTATAGAGTCCTCCAGACTCGGTTCTTCTATTATCCAGAATTTTATGAACCTTTTAAATATAATCTTCTTGTGGCGGCCCGTTGCGGTCTCGCTCTCAAAAGTTACATGAGATAAAGCAACCCAAGAACATTTAAAACTCATAAAGCAATAAATTATGTAAATTAGCTGGAGAAGAACAATTGGCAAGAAGCGATATATATATATATATATATATATATATATATATATATATATATATATATATATATATATATATATATATATATATAAAATTTTTACTGCTCTACTGTAGAACAGAATATATTCTTGTACACTGACAGTCCTGTTGTTTTCCACTGGATTATAACCCCGAAGAAAACATAACTCACTGTTCAGTCTTTGTCATCACGCTATAGAAGCTGCCCACCACCAGCGGTGAAATCCAGGAGACCACTACCTTCTCATAACTATACTTGTGACAGTGCCATCCCATAGAAACTTTTAGATAATAAATCAAAAAGGAACACTAATGCTTCACCTTCCAGCGATTACGGGAAAATTTGCTAAACGCCAAACACGCTAGTCTGGGGCTGGAAACCGAAGGAAAAGACTCATACATGTATTGAGTGATTACTAGCCTGTTTCTGTTATTCTATGGAGTGCCAGATTCAACGATCGGTAAGTGTGAATGGGTGTGATGGCCATCGCTAGCGTGCATGAATGAATGATATATATTAGATAAACTTATAATTCTCTTTATTTAGTTAATATCCTTATACTGTATTTCTTATATTGTTCGCTTTAAGTGGGACTGTTTACATTTTCTTATTTCCCCTCCCTTCAATCTGTTTAGTCAAGGGATAACTTGGAGAATACTAGGACTCCGTTCCTACACGATATACCAAATATTGTAAACCCTTTATCAGAATAAATTAATTTTTTTGGGTTAAATTATCTCTTTCTGATAACCACTTGTCTTTGGACTGGGTTTTTGTCTATACAAGCGGGAAGGGCATATTGGGATACTACTCTTCAAACCCTCACCTTGTTATTTGTATTTTTCTGTAACTATGATCTTTTTGACTGTACCATGCTAAATGTTGTGATTTTGGTTTAAATGATAAATAAACGCCATTAACCTTATATTACTGTGTTGGCCGACCCATTACACCATATATGTTATATGTAGTTTGTATTCATGTCTGTATGTTTGTAGCACCAAATTGGTGTGTGTACATGAGTGTTGAGTAACTGGCAAAAATTGGTTAGCCAGGAGAGGCTTAGGAGTCTACAGATAAATAAAATTGTCGTAAGATAGGCAGATCGGAGAAATTACCCGATTTCAGAGACTGTCCTTACTCTTTTTCAGCACCCTTGTGAATCAACTATCTATTTCTTAAACCTTACTATCATAGAGCCTTCACCATCATTCTTCACTCGAACGGGACCACTATTTCTAAGACCTATCTCAAATAAAATTACGACAGGCAGTTTTGACGTTATGGACTGTGTTATTTTGGAGAGTAGCACGCAGTGCGAAAAAGAGGTAATCAGTCTTGTTTACCTCGGCGCACTGATATTGTGTTATTCCGCCCCGTGATAAGAGTGCTGCTCTGCTCCAATACAGTATACAACGTTGCCAAATAATCTCTGCTGTGTAGTTCGGCATAACTGTTGAGGGGAAAAACGTCGGCTGCAGTTATGGAAGATCCCCTTTATGTGGTTATCGTGGGATGTAGGTACGTGTACTTAGGTGAACCCAATGAGCCAGAAATAGTGGCGGCAATGGTTACCAGAGAGCAGGCTCGGAAGGAACAGGAACTGGAACGGGCAACTAACACGTTACCCAAGGAATTGAGGGAGGCTCAACAAAAGGATCCCATACTAGAGGTCTGCTTTAAGAAACTGCCCATAGCTTAGGATTCCAAACAAAAAGGGAATTTCTTTTCTAAAACAGGGCTAACTTATCGTAGGGAAGGCGATGAGGAGCAGAGCCATAACCAGCATGTAGTGCCGACTAAGTACAGGACTCAAATATTAGAAATGGGCCCTGCACTTCCCTTTAGTGTGCACATGGGACAAGGAGCCACCATGCAGAGAATATCTGCACATTACTGTTAGCCGGGAATGGCAGCAGATATTATCAGATTCGTGAAGTCATGCGCCTATTGCAAAGGGTAGCATCCAAGCACTGGACCCCCCGGTGCCACTGGGGATGATGCCCATAGTGGATACTCCATTCGTATGTGTCGTAATTTTTATCTGAGAGGGTGCTGATGAATATTGGTCCCTTTAGAGTGTAAAGTGATATTGAAGGCTCTGTGAGAATAAGGATTTAGGAGAATGAGGTAGTAGATTCACAAGCGCTGGGAAGGAGCAAGGACAGTCTCTTATTACGACAATATCTGTTTTCTCACAGACTACTCCTATCTCTCTTCTGCACAAACAATTGTTTGTCAGTTCCAGTCGCTCAACGCGCTCACCGATTTGGTGATTCTGTCGCTCAACGTACATGAATACAACCTACACAGATGGAAATGTTTGGAGTTTTAGGCCAACCGACAACCAACACAATTAATACCTTTATTATCATAAAGGACTCACACATAATTGTACATTTACAGTCAAAAATCAAAGGTTACAGAATACAAATATGATAAGGGAAGAGGGGGTTTTGAGGAGAAATATCCCATCCACCGTTTCCCGTTTATATTTACTAACAGACAAAACCCGGTCCCAAAGACAAGAAAGGGAGGGGGGGTGTGATCAGAGATAGGCACTTTAACCCACTGGTAAATTTATTACTCTGAGGCAAGGGGTTACAAAAAAAGGGGGGGGGGGGGGTAGAGGAAAAGCTAGGGTTCTCAATTGTCTCCCTTTAAATCAACAAATTTTACGGGAGGGGGAATGAACACAATTACCCAATCCCGCTAGGAGAGATCCCGTACCAGGAATATAATGCACCTTAATACAAGGTCGAACTAATTAAAAGGGTAAAGAAAAGATAAATCTCCTTTCATTAAAAAAAAAACACACTAGGGCTGGCCATCCCCACAAACACACACGCAGACTTACCGAAAGGTGAATTCTGGCACTTCATAGGAAATACATCAAAAAAACAGCACTAAACCTTGGCTTAGGTAAAAGTATTTTTTCTTCCGTGTACAGCCCCAGATTTTGCGGGTTGTTGAAGTTAACAAAGTGTCCCGAAATCGCTGGACGTTGAAGTTTAACGGTACTGTTTGTTTATTAGATAAAGTTCCTAAAGAAAGGCACAGGCACTTGGCTAGGCGTGAGGTATGGTGTGGTTCCTAAAATTGGCACAGCTGGTGGAGATAACTTCCTTTTTCCGTAATGTCACAAGTTAAGAAAAACACTGAGGTAAGTTCTTCTTCGGGAGGGGGGGGAGGAGGTAAAATCCACTGAATATACGTGACAGACAGGGTTCAGGTAGATCGGTTTTTTTTTCTTCACAAATAGGGGCAGTGAATAAAATATGTTCTGCTTCCAGTTTTCTTTAAGGACTCTATATGAACTAGTATTTTTAAAGTGTTTCTTGAATGGCTTTATTCTCAGTTACGTTCAGAGGAGCGGGGCCCATTACAGGTCGCCACCAGTTTAGCTTTAAAAAGTTCATATGTTACTGGAGTTATCAAATTGAGTTTGGCAGAACTCTGTATATAATTAATAATTGCTGGGATGCAGGTTGAATGATCGTTCTGAATGAAAGATAATCAAAACAAGAAATGCATTACAAATCATATTATAATCTGACGCGATAAATTACAGTTAGCCTATTTACTTATTAGCGTCGTCAATTAACAAATCAGGAAAACTTCCCGTGAGTTAAAAATAATTAAAAGCACATCTATCTATACAGAACTAAACTGTATTAAAGTTATAATTCTCTTTAACGTCTGCAAAATAAATTTACGCGTCAATTGTATTTAGGAAATACTTTTAGCTGTAACATTAGTTTGCACTAGAACTTTGAAAATGGGTTTATTTAATAAGGTTAAATTTACACCACAATCCATTGAAATCAATTTAAATAACTCGACCACTGATCACTCGAAGCTAATGTATAAATTACCGTCTGCACAGAAAGAATACACTCCAATAGTCACGAAGGTAGATGAAATCCAGCAGGAATCCGACTATGCTAGTGCAACTAGGATTCTGTCAGAGCGAACGATAAAATGCAGTTTATCGGAGTTCTCTATTTATACTTCTCGAATGTAACTTGAATGGGGCGTGTTAGATTTTCGCACCTTTCTTGAAATTGAGCAAAATTCGAGATACCTCGCCGTTGTGTTAATCGCTGCGATTCCTACGTTTTCCCCGGTCTACCGATTTCCTTCCGTCTCAGGCTTGCTTGCATGAGGGTGTGAAAAGTTTCCGAGAAGCTACTCTGTGAGCTGCGAGTTCCCTGTTTCTTTAGATCGTGTACCGCCGCGATTGAATTCTGAGATCTGTCTGTCTTTGATGGTGCCACTGTTCTGAGAGCTTTGGCAACTCCCACCAGGCGGGGTGACAGCCAGGTAAGAAAATGATCTGCTGTTTATTGCTCTAGAAACAGGAGTGAGTCTGTGGCCCGTCCTCTTTTGGGCCGGCGTTAAGGAAAAGATTGCTATAAATCGTTCTCAGAAATGGTTGTGGGCGGGATTTAATCTCCCATCAAAGGCCATGCGATCTCAAACGTTCGCATAAGATAGCAGGCTACATATTAATGATCCAGCGTGTAAGGTTCTCGTGGAAATGCTGCATGTCGGTAAAAGTTACAACAGATGATCAGGGGTTCTAAAGTTATGAGAGGCCAATATTCTGTTATCATCCATCGAGTCAGGGAAATTCATTTGTCATACTTAGACGTACGTCACAATCGTCCCCACTTTTGAGACATGGAAACTCGTTTTCATGTTTCATTTATGACAATGAAGCTGCCCTGATCGGTAGGTTTTGGATGATTGGCATCGTCGATTTTCTCCTCTTCCTCTGTGGTCCAGTTTCTACTCAAGAAGTCAGCTCCGACATTCTGTTTTCCTGGAATATATTCCACTTTGAAGGAATAAACACTCAATAGCAAGGCCCAACGCATTATCCTTGCGTTGAATTCCTTCTTGGCCCCCAGGAAAGCTAGTGGAGCATGGTCTGTTTGCACCGTGAAAGAAGTACCATACAGAAACTCATGATGGCGTCTGATGCCATGAATCAGAGCGAGACATTCTCTTTCAACGACACTGTAGTTGCGTTCCGCTTTATTCAGTTTCCGACTGCCATAGGCAACTGGAAATAGCATGTTCAGGTCACTGTCATCGGCTTGCAGCAATGTTGACCCGATGCCCTGACCTGACGCATCAACTCTCAGTATGAAAGGTTTCTTAAGGTCAGGTAACCTTAGGATGGGGTATGCCGACAACTGTCCTTTCAAAGTGCTATACGCGTGTTCGCACTTTTGATCCCATATGACCTTATCAGGACAACCTTTCTTGGTGAGGTCAGTCAGAGGTGCTGTCAGTCCGTTGAAGTTCTGGATGTATTTCTGATAGTATGCACATAGCGATATGAAGGAACGTACGTCTTTCTTCGTTCGGGGTCTTTTTGCTGCCACAATTTTCTCCACGTTCTTCTTAATAGGCCAACTGCATCCGTGAGAAATAGTATGCCCCAGGAAGTCTAACTGTTCAAACCCGATGAGACATTTGCTAGGTCTGGCTGTGAGACCCGTTTCCAGTAGTCTCCTGAGGAGCATAGCAACCGTAGCAATATGTTCTTCATAGGTTTCCGATGCAATTAATATGTCATCCATGAAATTATGGATATGGGGACTTTGCAAAGGCTCTAGAAGCTTCCTCATCATCCTGGTGAACACTCCTGGTGCGTTATGCAAACCGAACGGCATCACATTAAATGTGTAATGTCCTTCGCTAGTGCTGAAAGCTAACAAAGGTTTAATTTCCTCCTTGACTGGTATTTGATAATAACCTTTACTGAGGTCAATCTTGGAGAAGATCTTTGCTTTGCTGAGCTTGGTGAACAACTCAGAAACAGTTTGGAGAGGTTCGGGCTGGAATTCCGTTACAGCGTTTTAGCAACCTGTAATCAATGCACAGCCGAACTTCCTTATTGGGCTTCTGCAACAGCACTACACTCGAGCTGTAAGGAGATGTAGACTCACTGATAATTCCTGCCTGACGCAGCTTGTCTATTTCTCCGCGAAGTGCATCCGCTTTAGCGTACGGGATGGGGTAAACTCTGGTTTGAACAGGGGTCTCGTTTGTTAATTTCATATCTAATTCAATGAGATTTGTTCGACCAGGTACATCCGTTAAGACTGCACTGTACTGTTTTAGTAGAGCCCTGGTTTCTGTTTGTTGTTCTGGTGAGAGATTGTCGCCGAACTTGACATCTTTAAAGGATTCTGTGGGTTGCAGTGGATACTCCATGCAACCATCATCATCTTCCTCGTCTTCCGTTGCTATGGCGACAGCCAGGAGATGCTCGGAGGA
Source organism: Oreohelix idahoensis (assembly GCA_024509875.1). NCBI lineage: Eukaryota > Metazoa > Mollusca > Gastropoda > Stylommatophora > Oreohelicidae > Oreohelix > Oreohelix idahoensis. The sequence goes on along the minus strand of JAMPIV010020034.1, from coordinate 80,012 downwards.
TGGCACCGGTCTTTCCAAATATTTCTTTAGCAGATTTATGTGGAAGACTTTCTCCTTTCCTTTGATGGAGATCTTGTAATTGGTACGTGAGATCATTTTAAGGACGGTAAACGGCCCTTGCCATCCGATGCGAAGTTTATTGCTTCCGGTTGGGAGTAGCAACAAAACTTTCTCCCCTGGTTGGAGCTCTCTCTCTTTTGCAGCTTTGTTGTATCTTTTAGCGTGTTTAGCGCGGGCTTTCGTAAGGTTGGTTGTAGCTAGATCCCATCCTAGCTTTAGCCTTTCCTTGAGCTCAGATACATACTTGCTTGCAGAGACGACTGTCTCGTCAGCCTTTTGGTCTGTCAGGGACCGAAGTAAGGCTTCTAATGGCCCCTTTATAGGTCTGCCAAATAAAAGTGTAGCAGGCGGGAATCCCGTAGACGCTTGGGGAACCTCTCGGTAGGCGAATAAGGCAGCCGATATGTATAGGTCCCAGTCTTCCGGTTTCTCCTGACCCAGCTTACGTAACATGGTAGTGAGGCTGCCATTAAAACGTTCCACGAGCCCATTTCCGGCCGGATGGTAGGGACTAGTGTGGATATGTTTGGCCCTCAAGATCTTAAAGATCTCCTCCATTAACAGGCTACGGAATTGGGATCCATTGTCCGTCAAAACTTGTTGAGGGAATCCCAACCGTGTAAAAATTTGCACAAGGGCTTCTGCGACATGCTTGGAATTAGTGCATGGTAGCGGTACGGCTTCGGCCCACATAGTGCAAGTGTCAACTAAGGTCAGGATGAACCTGTTCCTTCTTTTGGTCTTTTCCAGAGGACCAATAATGTCGACAGCAACCCGTTCAAATGGAGTCCCTACTATTGGCATTTGCCCCATAGGTACTGGGGATGTCAAGTGCTTGGGTGCTACCCGTTGGCACTGGGCGCAGGATTTCACATACCTGACAATGTCAGAGTTCATTCCTGGCCACCAATAGTGGGTTTTTATTCGCTGAATAGTGGCGTTTTGTCCCATATGTCCGCTAAAGGGAAGAGAGTGCCCCATCTCTAAGATCTGGCTTCGGTACTGCGTCGGAACTAGGAGCTGGTTATTCCTCGTGTCCGGGTTTCCCGTTCTACGATACAATACGCCATCCTTAGAAAAGATGTCTCCGTTGTGTCTGGGGTCCTTAGCCATGGGCAGTTTTTTAAAGCAGAGCTCTAGAGTAGGGTCCTTTTGTTGCGCCTCCTTCAGTTCGTTCGGCAACAAATTTGGCGCAGGCTCCCTCTCCTTCTTGGCTTGCCCTCTTGTGGTTACCGCTGCCACAATCGGCTCCTTTGGTCTCCCAATAAACACATATCTACATCCCAGGATAACTGGGTAGATAGGATCATCCATAATGGCCGCTTTTATAACTCCTCTGACAAAGTAAGAGTGCATTTCTACCAGTGCGATAGGAAGCGTCCTGGGTGCATCACTCCTGAAAACTCCACTAAGTTTGACGGTTTCCTCTGTCTCCTGACCTGGTTTGACTAGGTGTCTAGCAACAATACAACTAAAACTTAATCCAGTGTCAAAGAGACAAGTGGTTGAGGTACCATTCAAAATTACAGTTCCTCGAGTTGAGGGTCGGTCCCCCTCAGGTTGAGAATCACTGACATTGACTCTACCTTTCGAGGCTGTATGCAAACATCCAACGCGGTTTGAACCGGTTTGTTTGCCCTGATCAGACGTTCCTGGTGTAGGGGTCTTCCCTTTTCCTTGACCTTGGTGGCCGCGCTGCCACGTAGGCTTGGTGGGTTGATCAGAATTGTTGTTGGGGGGGTATCGGGTTTTGTAGAATTTCGATTTTTCCTGGGGAGGTCTCTGGGTATTATTTTCTCGTTGGTTATAATTCTGAGAGGAATTAGAGGAATAGGATGACTGCTCTAGATTTTGTTTACGAGATGGCTCATCTGTGGGTTTACGTTTAGTGCTGGGAAGTTCGGCCATTGCATTGGTATAGCGTTCGGCCTTATTGAGTGTGTCCTCAAGCCTGACTGCGCCCTGTTCAGCCAAAAATCTACGGGTTTCGTTTGACATAGTTGCCTTTATCTGTTCCACAAGAACAAGTTCAAGTAGTCCCTCATATGTAAGAGGTAGGTCAGATAATTCAATGCACTTTGTCAAATAGCCCGTGAGACGTGAAGAGAATTGGGGGAATGTTTCCGTGCTCTCTTTTCGGCTGTTTCTGAACATTTGCAGAAATTTTCGGGCGGTCATTTCGAACCGCTCTAGCAAGGCCTTCTTAAGCATGTCGTAATCATGTTGGTTCGGTCCCAGCTTTGTGTATACGTCATAAGCATTCGCTTTTAGTGACGTCGAGAGTTTAAGTGCCCAGCGGGAACTCTCTAACCCATACAGATTTGCGAGCCTTTCGAATTTTTCTAGGTAGCTGTCAATTTTTTCGTTAGGGCTAGGAAAAGACTCTAAAGGAAAAGACATCGCAGTTAATTGGGCAGACTGAGTGCTGGAGAGATCCATTGTTTGAGAATGGGGCGAAGACGGCTCTCCATTATTTGAAGTAGAGGCACTCCGACTCTCTAAAGCCTTGAGCGCTAATTCATGCTGTCTTTCCTTGTCTCTCTCTCTTTCCCTGCGGGCGTCCATCTCTGCTTCAATTTTCTTCTGCTCCAATTGACGATCGTCCGCTTCTTTCTTCCTAGCTTCTGCCCTCTCTTCCTCCGCGTCATACCTTTGCAGTTTCTGGGTGATAAACAGATTCGCGGCTTCTGTGTCTAATCCTGAGTCTTTCGCTTCCTGTCTCAAAATGGATCTTATCCTAATTCTCTCAGCCATTGTCAAAGAACTGGATGCTTCTAAGACTAGAGAATAGTAAGATGGAACAAGAAGGGGAAAAACTCAAAGCCGCTACGAGAAAAACAAAGAAAAAAATTTACTGAATGACCTCGTGTGTTAACTTATCGCCGCTATTATTGTCACTTAAGACTCGTAACGCAAGCAACTATGCCAATTAAATGGTAAGTTACACTAGAAAAGAATCTACTCTTACTAACAGTAGAGAAAAATTTATATTAAACAATTTAAAAGGAAAAAAAAAAAATTTCCCAGAAAATGTTAATTCTCTAACAACAAACTCCGTCCCTGAAGACAATTTTTGAGATGAGACGTAGTTAACTTAATTTTAAAAAATCAGAACAATCCATCTTTAGCTTAGCTCAACTCAAACGCTTCATAACCTTTAGTGATTGTAAAACAATCACGCAGTCCCAGCAATTATATAACCAAAAATTTTCAATTCCCTCTGCCAGAGAATACAGATGTGACAATCTTTTATTATCACTAACTGCCTGTTCCTGTGGAAAAACAAACCTGTCTTAATTATTGTGTGGTTGGCCCAAAATACTGAACGGCTTGGTCTAGGGGAAGTAATACTTTTAAAGATTATACCCTACTTCACAAAGACAATCAACCACACTCTATTTTAACTAAGTTCAGAATCTCGAACGAGCTAACCATATATTGTCGTAATTTTTATCTGAGAGGGTGCTGATGAATATTGGTCCCTTTAGAGTGTAAAGTGATATTGAAGGCTCTGTGAGAATAAGGATTTAGGAGAATGAGGTAGTAGATTCACAAGCGCTGGGAAGGAGCAAGGACAGTCTCTTATTACGACAATATCTGTTTTCTCACAGACTACTCCTATCTCTCTTCTGCACAAACAATTGTTTGTCAGTTCCAGTCGCTCAACGCGCTCACCGATTTGGTGATTCTGTCGCTCAACGTACATGAATACAACCTACACAGATGGAAATGTTTGGAGTTTTAGGCCAACCGACAACCAACACAATTAATACCTTTATTATCATAAAGGACTCACACATAATTGTACATTTACAGTCAAAAATCAAAGGTTACAGAATACAAATATGATAAGGGAAGAGGGGGTTTTGAGGAGAAATATCACATCCACCGTTTCCCGTTTATATTTAGTAACAGACAAAACCCGGTCCCAAAGACAAGAAAGGGGGGGGTGTGATCAGAGATAGGCACTTTAACCCACTGGTAAATTTATTACTCTGAGGCAAGGGGTTACCAAAAAAAGGGGGGTGGGGGGTGTAGAGGAAAAGCTAGGGTTCTCAATTGTCTCCCTTTAAATCAACAAATTTTACGGGAGGGGGAATGAACACAATTACCCAATCCCGCTAGGAGAGATCCCGTACCAGGAATATAATGCACCTTAATACAAGGTCGAACTAATTAAAAGGGTAAAGAAAAGATAAATCTCCTTTCATTCAAAAAAACACACTAGGGCTGGCCATCCCCACAAACACACACGCAGACTTACCGAAAGGTGAATTCTGGCACTTCATAGGAAATACATCAAAAAACAGCACTAAACCTTGGCTTAGGTAAAAGTATTTTTCTTCCGTGTACAGCCCCAGATTTTGCGGGTTGTTGAAGTTAACAAAGTGTCCCGAAATCGCTGGACGTTGAAGTTTAACGGTACTGTTTGTTTATTAGTTTAAGTTCCTAAAGAAAGGCACAGGCACTTGGCTAAGCGTGAGGTATGGTGTGGTTCCTAAAATTGGCACAGCTGGTGGAGATAACTTCCTTTTTCCGTAATGTCACAAGTTAAGAAAACACTGAGGTAAGTTCTTCTTCGGGGAAGGGGGGGGGGGTGTTAAAATCCACTGAATATACGTGACAGACAGTGTTCAGGTAGATCGGTGTTGTTTTCTTCACAAATAGGGGCAGTGAATAAAATATGTTCTGCTTCCAGTTTTCTTTAAGGACTCTATATGAACTAGTATTTTTAAAGTGTTTCTTGAATGGCTTTATTCTCAGTTACGTTCAGAGGAGCGGGGCCCATTACAGGTCGCCACCAGTTTAGCTTTAAAAAGTTCATATGTTACTGGAGTTATCAAATTGAGTTTGGCAGAACTCTGTATATAATTAATAATTGCTGGGATGCAGGTTGAATGATCGTTCTGAATGAAAGATAATCAAACAAAGAAATGCATTACAAATCATATTATAATCTGACGCAATAAATTACAGTTAGCCTATTTACTTATTAGCGTCGTCAATTAACAAATCAGGAAAACTTCCCGTGAGTTAAAAATAATTAAAAGCACATCTATCTATACAGAACTAAACTGTATTAAAGTTATAATTCTCTTTAACGTCTGCAAAATAAATTTACGCGTCAATTGTATTTAGGAAATACTTTTAGCTGTAACATTAGTTTGCACTAGAACTTTGAAAATGGGTTTATTTAATAAGGTTAAATTTACACCACAATCCATTGAAATCAATTTAAATAACTCGACCACTGATCACTCGAAGCTAATGTATAAATTACCGTCTGCACAGAAAGAATACACTCCAATAGTCACGAAGGTAGATGAAATCCAGCAGGAATCCGACTATGCTAGTGCAACTAGGATTCTGTCAGAGCGAACGATAAAATGCAGTTTATCGGAGTTCTCTATTTATACTTCTCGAATGTAACTTGAATGGGGCGTGTTAGATTTTCGCACCTTTCTTGAAATTGAGCAAAATTCGAGATACCTCGCCGTTGTGTTAATCGCTGCGATTCCTACGTTTTCCCCGGTCTACCGATTTCCTTCCGTCTCAAGCTTGCTTGCATGAGGGTGTGAAAAGTTTCCGAGAAGCTATTCTGTGAGCTGCGAGTTCCCTGTTTCTTTAGATCGTGTACCGCCGCAATTGAATTCTGAGATCTGTCTGTCTTTGATGGTGCCACTGTTCTGAGAGCTTTGGCAACTCCCACCAGGCGGGGTGACAGCCAGGTAAGAAAATGATCTGCTGTTTATTGCTCTAGAAACAGGAGTGAGTCTGTGGCCCGTCCTCTTTTGGGCCGGCGTTAAGGAAAAGATTGCTATAAATCGTTCTCAGAAATGGTTGTGGGCGGGATTTAATCTCCCATCAAAGGCCATGCGATCTCAAACGTTCGCATAAGATAGCAGGCTACATATTAATGATCCAGCGTGTAAGGTTCTCGTGGTGGAAATGCTGCATGCCGGTAAAAGTTACAACAGATGATCAGGGGTTCTAAAGTTATGAGAGGCCAATATTCTGTTATCATCCATCGAGTCAGGGAAATTCATTTGTCATCCTTAGACGTACGTCACAGTATGGGTGGCCGTCAACATAGTAGGCACACTCTTAAGTACGAAACGACGGAATAAGTTCATTTTGACCTTAGTCGATACTTGCACAATGTTTGCGGAGGCGACCCCACTAGCTTCCACGGACTCGAAGCATGTCGCCGAAGCTTTAGTGCACATCTTCACGCGATTGGGATTTCCACAGCAGGTTCAGACATATAACGGGTCCAAATTTTGCAGCCTGCTAATGGAGGAAATCTTCAAGAAACTCATGGCCCAACACATTCATACCTCCTTTTATCATCCTGCATGAAATGGCCTCGGTTCAACAGCAGCCTCGTGATCATGTTGCGGAAACTTTGGCAGGAGTGGGCAGAGGATTAGTTCCTCTTCCTCTCGGCAGCCCTGTTCGCCTACCGAGAGGTTCCCCAAGCTTCTATAGTTTTGTTGCAAGCCACTTTATTATTCGGCGGTCATTAAAGGCCCTTTGGAGGCCCTACTCAGGTCATTAACAGATCAGAAGGCCGATGAGACGGTAGTTCCTGCCTCCACATATAAAGAAGAATTGAAAGAGCGGCTCCAGCTAGGCTGGAACTTGGCCTCAGCTGGGCTCGCGCAAAGCAGGCGCAGATATATAGCCAGATGGCGAAGGAAAGAGAACTCCAGCCGGGAGAAAAAGCCTTGTTGTGCTTTCCACTGGAGACAACAAGCTGAGCACTGGATGGCAAGGGCCGGTCGAAGTCCCCGAGAAGATCTCTAACACGAATTACAGGATCTCTGTAAAGGGGAAGAAGATATGTCATATAAATCTCCTCAAGAAATATTTAGAGCCCCTTCTCAAGAATATCTCCTAGCATTATCGGTAGCTACAGAAGAAGAGGACGATGACGAAAGTTGCATGGAATACCCTTTACGACCTAAAGAATCTTACAAGGATGTGAAATTCGTAGAAACTCACTCTGACGTACATATGGAGCAAACCAGATCGGTATTGGAACAGTATGCAGAAGAACTGACTGACAAACCGGGGCTCACTAACCTCCTTGAGTTAGAGATGAATTTGAAGAATGAGACGCCGGTACGGACCAAAGTATATCCTGTCCCGTACGCCTGAGCTACCACTTTACGGGAGGAAATTAACAAGCTGTTACAAGCCAACATTATTTCAGAATCAACCTCCCCCTACAGCTCCAGCGTAGTACTAGTGCAGAAGCCGAATGGTGAAACACGGTTGTGCATTGACTATCGCTTGCTCAACATGGTGACGGAATGTCATTCAGAACCTCTACCTAGCCTGCCGAACTGTTTACTAAATTAAGGCTAGAATATTTTCTAAGACTGACCTGAGTAAAGGTTATTACCAAATTCCGGTGAAGGAGGAAATCAGGCCCTTGTTAGCTTTAAGCACTAGCGAAGGACATTACACCTTCAATGTAATGCCTTTCTGGCTCTATAACGCACCCGGCGCCTTCACTCGGATAATGAGGAAGCTTTTAGTTCCATTACAAAGCCCCCATATCCATAATTTAGTGGATCACATCCTTATTGCAACAGACACGGTTGAGGAACATTTAGCAACCCCTGCCGTGCTCCTCAGGAGGCTGAAGGAAGCAGGCTAACTGCCTGCCCCGATAAATGTTTATTAGGATTTCACACACTGAACTTTCTAGGACACACTACCTCCCATGGGTGGATGTGGCCTTTAGAGAAAAATGTAGAAAAAATAAGAAACGCGACTCGCCCAATGACGAAGAACAAAACATGATCATTCCTCTCTGTGTGTGACTATTATCAGACGTTTATTCAAAACTTAAATAGCATAATGGCCCCATTAACTGACCTCACATGGAGAGGTCAATCAGAGAAGGTTTTCTGGACTGACAAGTGTGAGAGCACTTACGCCACCCTCAAGGAACGGCTGACAAGTAATCCCATATTACGGTTGCCTGACCTAACAAAACCGTTCGTACTAAGAGTGGATGCCAGCGGGATAGTAATTGGGTCGACTTTGTTATAGGCAGATGACACGCAGGATGGATTACTTTTCCCAGTTGCATATGCTAGTCGCAAATCGAAAGCAGCGGAGAGAAATTATCCAACCATTGAACGGGATTGTCTCGCCTTAATCACTAGTGTACGCACGCATCATGAGTATCTGTATGGAGTTTCATTTGTGGTGCAAAGCGACCATGCCCCATTGGCATTCTTAGAGGCCAACAAACACTGTAATGAAAAAAAATCATGCGATGGGCCCTCTTATTAAATGTCTACTCTTTTACTATCCAATACATACCAGGTAAGGAGAATGTAGGAGCTGATTTTTTAGCAGGCACTTATCATCTGAGGAGGACACGGGAAATAGAGTAGAGATGAGCAAGGATGTGAGTAGCTATAATGACGTGTGCAAACTTTCTGACCCAAAGTGTAGTCCCCAAATGAATGTGGGCCCTTCAAAGGGAGGACACATGTGACAAAATGGGTTATAAATTGTGGACACTAGGATGGAGCTACCATCCCTCTTACATCTTCCTGATTTTTAGCACGCCCATTTCACTTCTTTTCGTTTTCTGTAAATGTAAAGAAGGGTAATTGACTTGTCATTCTTGAACTGATAGGTTCACTCCCCGGTTCTGTAATGTTGATAGGAGATAATTGACACGCCCCAGACTCTTCATCGCAGACAGTGGCATCCTTCTTTAGAGCTCTTTTGACCATGAGTCAGAAGCCCGGCAATCAGTTTTGAAAGTGAGCGGCAAAAAGTTCCAGAGTCTTTGACCCAGGGAACGTTCTTGCCTTCTGTGTGTCTGTGGGTAGAACCTATTACGCCATATAATGGGAGTTTTTTTTCTTGCACGAAACACGGGTCACTGTTCCTGGAGTTCCGTCATGTTACGTAGCACCCGGGCGTAAGAGTGAATTTGTGTCACGTGCGAGCACCTGCGCTGTTGGATGACGATCACAAAATCTTCAATTTTTTTGATGCCAGGGAAAATTTTGGACCCCCACAGCATAATAGCCGTCATCCTGTTGTGCAAATTCTTCTTGAAGTTGCGTTTCCAAGGGAATTCTCTGGTTAGTAATTACTTTTTTTTTAGCATTCCCTGTGCATGTGTTAGCCCACGCTTAAGCACATGTGCCCCATTCTTACTATATAGGCAGCCTACTTCTGTCTCTAAATTGCTTCAGTCCTGAAATTCCCATCGTGAGAAGGTAGAGACCTTGTACAAGCTTGCCAGCTTTTTAGACTGGGAAATTCTTCATAGGCTCGGTAAGACTCCTTAAGTACTTGGTAGTTATGCAATTTTTCGTGGGTACTAGCTTTAGTCAGATAAGTTCAGTATAGTGAGTTCTAGAAAATGTTAACTTTCAGCCATCACTTAAACTAACACTAGAAGCTATAGCTAGTTCTTGTAAAAGAAGTTGTGCATGTATGCCAATTACGGGTTTTCCTTCTAAAGCCTAACGGTTGTTTAACTTAAGACGCTTCATTAAAGTTTTGAGAACCCTCCTTGCGCATAATGTACATATATGTAGGATGTGTTTCATTAAAAGAATAATGTGGCCCCTCTAAGGGTAACTATATAACTAAGCGTTATGTTGAGGGACTTCTTTTTTAACCCAGAGAGTAACCATAAGAGACAGTTTTTCTGGCTTTCGTGGCGAGTCTGTATAATTGTTTCATAACATGTAATTTTAATTTGATTGATTAATTCTGTACTATATTCATTCATAACCCTCTACTCCCAAAGGAGCAAAGACCTTCAACAAACACATGCCAAGTCCTCCTGTCACGTGTCATCATCTCAAGGAACGGGCCTTGCTATTTTGTTTGCATGCCTGCGCGTTAGCAAGAACGGGCTGAGACGATGTAAGGTCAGTCCCCTACCAAGTACATGAGGCAAGAACGTTTACATACCAGACCTCCCCTCCCCGCACCCAGCGCCAGTCGCTGGTAAATTGATTATGCAATGTTACGAGTTTAGCCATAAGCAGCCCGGCACTTACTTACTTGTTTGTCTGCTGACCGGTCGGTGAGCAGGGTAGAGAAAGATAAACTACAAAACCAGGTCAACACAGGCCAGCACAGAGGCGTGAAGGATTGTAAATATTTACTTTGTACTTGGTTACACAATTGTTTGTTTTGCCAAGTAGTAACCTTTAATGATTTATTTTTGCGAGATGATCAGCGATTTTTGACTATGTTTTCATTACAACAACACTCGGTTCTCTCCGACAGAATTATGAGCCATTAGTCTGGAATTGCATTCCTGCCATCCTTTAAAGGCCGGATAAATCAGCGACCCCTTTACAGCAGGGTAATCTCAACGTACAGCAGTTGTTATCAGTCGGACTCCCGAAGACGGGTTCAGTCGGGTAATTTCCACCTGCTGGGAAAGAAATTGTTAACGCCACCACTAAAGTAAGTGGAGTGCCCATGCTTCACGACATCAACGTTAGAGAGCTATATCATTCATATATATCGCGCCGCCACAATAGTCGCGGGCCAACGCACAGCATGGACTTAATTTCCCATCACATATTTAAATCTTGAGCGCATTCTTTGCCCCCGATGAGATCCTCGATTTACAGCACTGGACCAATGATAGGGCCTAGTCCTGATAGTTCTCTGCGAGAGTACTTTACTGCAGGGAGATTATTTCACAGTTTTTGTCAGCAGACACCAGGAGAAGATAGAGTTATCATTTCTCAGATGGCTAGCCGCCAACAAGCTGTGATCCCAGTGGAGTAAAAGCGCATGCGAGCCAAATTTTGAGAGTGCACTACGGAAGAGTAGCTGAGAGGGAAAGAACTCTTAATAAACTGTGGGCAGGGACAGTTAGGGAATTTAATAGCTGTGTGCTGAAAACAAGAAGTCAGTGGCTTAGTTTGTGTAAGCATGGATTTCATTATTTCAGGGTTCCCTGCTGAAGGGATTAGCAGCACATTCATCCAATATCTTGGAGGTTAAATCTGAATTGAGTGTGCTCATCTATTATTACTATTATTAACCTTGACTCTATCTTACATTGATACATTCCTTTAGTTTTTTTTTGATGTATGTGATTGATTTTTTACATGCTTTACCACAGGTTTTTTTGTGTTGTAAATAAACTAGAAATTACTCAGTGGATCAGACTCTACTTTCTTTCAGTATTTATACTGAAGTGTTTGTGGAGTCACTAACGTCTAGTAACCCTTTCCCCCAAGAAGAGAGGCAGTGTGACAGTAGTTAAAACATAGTCTTTGCATGTTAGGAGGGAGAATCAGTATCTGTTCGTTTCTCCTGGTAACTATAAGTCACTCTATAAGTCACTCTACCCACATTCAACACCATAGCTCATCTATCTTCTTAGAGATTACACTCAAAATTCCCACAATGAAGGAGGACTTGTCTTTGTTCCTCTAAGGATGCCAAATTTTAAGTCTTCGTTGTCTTTGGACTGAATGTTTTGTCCTGTATCATTTTAATTGAAACACCTTTTTGATATCTGCTTAATAAACATGTTAAGGGCGTTATTTATGTTGCAATAGACATCAATCCAGCGACCTGGGGGAAGATGAGGTTGCCGATAGCAACCAAGTGGTTATGTTCCTTACGGTGTCACCTTTGATTGGTGAAAAGAAGCTCTCACAACATGCAGAAAGAACACGCAGAAAGAACACGCAGAAAGAACACGCAGAAAGAACATGCAGAAAGAACACACAGAAAGAACACGTAGAAAGAACACGTAGAAAGAACACGCAGAAAATAACACCAAGCAAAAATAAATAAAAATAACAGGGGGCATTCCCATAGTCAGTTATGGCTGAAAGGGGTGACTACTACTATAACAACGTGGCAGGTCAGGGCTTTTCTAGTAGAATCGATCGTCCATTTATTCGCCTGCGTGGGTTTTATCTCCGTTTTCATATTTGTTGTTTTTGTTTTGAAGGTTGACAACAGCCACCAAACAGTAATTACTTGATGAGCAAAAACATCAACAACAACAAGATGATTAAGGTAAAGACGGGAAGCTACAATACCGGACGTGATTCTGGTCCAGAGATGGACAAGGATACTGAAGTGGGTGGGGCAACAAATACGTTACTCCCAGAGGCCACTAAAAACTCACAAGCTAGTGAGAAGCCACATGCAGAATATAACTTTACGTGTCGTCAGGAATATGGAGTAAGGTTGGTTTTCAGAATAAGCTCCCTACTTTGATTGTTCCATGTGCTTTTATGTTAACATTTATATTTTTTTAACTAAGTCAAAACTGTTTTTGATAAATCACCATTGAAATTTAAAATAGACACCGATCACAAGAATCGACTACTGTAATAAAACTAAACCTTGTAGGTTCACCAGTTAAAAATACATTAAGGGGACACAAAATCGCGACAAAATATGTCCGTGTGTGTAAAATAATATACAGCCACGTTCACTCTGATTATTGTAGTTAAGATTTAACACATTTAATTGTCAATATCTGACTCTGATTATCGTAGTTAAGAATTAACACATTTAATTGTCAATATCTGACTCTGATTATCGTAGTTAAGAATTAACACATTTAATTGTCAATATCTGACTCTGATTATCGTAGTTAAGAATTAACACATTTAATTGTCAATATCTGACTTTGATTATCGTAGTTAAGAATTAACACATTTAATTGTCAATATCTGACTCTGATTATCGTAGTTAAGAATTAACACATTTAATTGTCAATATCTGACTCTGATTATCGTAGTTAAGAATTAACACATTTAATTGTCAATATCTGACTCTGATTATCGTAGTTAAGAATTAACACATTTAATTGTCAGTATCTGACTCTGAGCTTTCCGCTAGAAGAAATGGTCACGCCGGCAGCCCTTGACGCTATTTAATGCCCGCCAACTATTGATGCGATTACACATGTTAGCTGAGCGCAAATACCGAGAGTCACGGTGTGGATTCCTAGCTGGTAGATTAACAACAGACATGATCTTTTCTCTCCGTCAGCTTCAGGAAGAATCAAGAGACCAGAAAAGGCCTTTATATATCGCATTTAAAGACCTTACAAAGGTATTTGACCTTGTGACAGAATGGGGCGCCTTTTTCGATTTCTGTTTCACTCCGGCATAATCGGTGCGTTTGTGGTTCTGGTTTTATTACGTGCTTTTAATTGTCGCACTTTCTTTCTTTATTTCTATACTATATAGCAGATAGTTTACATTTTCAAGTATTCTTTCACTACTTTCAGTAAATTGTGTCTTGTCTGTTATCTGACACTCCTTGTGGATAATAAACACCTCACATTTGCAAGGAGAGGTAGAGATAATATTACGAGAGGCAGGTTGGTAAAATTCCCTTGTACCAAGCGTGGCCATGGCAGCTTAACATGTACATCGCCCAGCGCTATCTTCATAATAACCGATAAGACTGGTATGCACATCACCAACTCTTAGAATACGGGGAGACAACTGATGGACAGACACAGATAAAAGAATAATTTCGGATAAAGTATTGAATTGTTACGTTTCGAACACATTGTCATATGAAGTTAATGACATTTTCGTGAGTCTGTACGCAAGGCGTCGTATATCTTATTGCCATTTATGGTAATACGTGACCTTTTCCTTTACGCAACTTATTTCACGTGGAATATTTTGAAAGTACCACATCCTCATCCGCCTGTTTGAAAATGATTGGGTCGTTTATTTAACTCCATAACAAACAGATGCGTGGGAGACCGGACATTTAACTTGACACGTTTCAGTGTTATCCACTGTGAAGATCGCTTGCCAAGATACCAGAACTTGCTAGAGTGCAGCCTAGAATTCAGAATTCCTTCTTAACATACTGGACGCCTTTTTTTGGAAAATTTTGGACGGACTTTCATTGCCCAGGAAATCTCTTTCATATTAAATAAGGAAACCGGGACTGAGGAAACTGAAGGACCAAACACGAAGTCAGAGAGGGAACTTATTAAACTAGCGACATCCCAGACGCGTGTAAGAGGCCGATTAAAGTCTCTTTTATTCATCTGAGCAAAAAGTCTGTGAGTCAGGATTGGCGTAAGTTGTCATTTTACATTCTATATTTCATTACTAACATGTGAAGTAACATATTTGTATATTGCCATGTGAATTTTAAAGTGTAAAAATAGCTAGTGGATTTCCAAGTCATTTGAGGCTGGCAACCTCAGCGTATAGAATGATGATTCAGGAAACACTACTGCACGGGCTGGTGACTGCTTTATTGCTAGTTCCTTAATTAGAACTAAAAGCAGAAAGTAGTCCCAAGTTCCATACGGAGCAGGGAAAGGAAGATGAAAGAAATGATTTACATTTTAAGTATAAATACTTACAGGTTCAAAGCAGTGTAAATGTTCATATAAACATATTCACTTTAAAATTAATATATGTTTTCAAGCTTTAAACCAGTGTAAATGTCTATGTGAAAATATTCATTTTAAAGTGAATGAAAGTTTCAAACTTTTTAACTCAGTGTAAACATAAATGAAAACACATTCAATTTATATTGTGAACACTTTTCAATCAGTGGAAATGTAAATGTAAACATATTCTATCTGTACTGTTAACCTTTTCATTTAAATGTAATGTACAGCTAAAGCTATTCTATTTAAATGTAAAGAAAGTTTTATCGCGAGAGATTAAATTTAATTCTCATCGAGGGTACATTCTGAGACAAATGGGATGGTAGAATAGAAGAGGAGGGCACAAATGTATGTATCTGGAAACGCAATACGCAGAAGAGCGTTTTGTTTCTATTCTTTATCATAGTTATTGGTGATACCATCAGAAAGTACTATCTCTGGAACGGAGTGAGGTAGAAGTGGACTGACGTTATTCGAGACGCCATCTTAAGAGGGTCTTATAGACAGATACAGGACCAGCTTGGCCGTTACTCCTTGACGTTCTAGGAACGTACGGCACCTTTAATCTTGACCAGCGACGAGGGAGAGCAGTGTACACAGAACCCATCAATGGGAGCAGAAACTACTATTGGCAGCTAAGTGAAAATTATACGCTTCCAAAGTTAACTTTTCCCCTCATCTCTACTATAAATAAATGATGAAACTTTTCTTCTAAACTATTCAAATTATTTTCAAACTGTTAAAACCTAAAGTGATTATTAAATTTTGTTCTTTGTAATTTTACAAGTTTAACTTCGATTTAACCATTTTAAAGTTACTGTATGTTCGTCTCAGTCAAATTACTACACACACTCTAAACAGAGCTATACCAGAATAATAACAATTCCACTGAGTAAATCATTGGTGGGGGCTTGCACGAGCTGAAATTAATGTGCTTAGTTCTTTTACAAAAGTGGTAGACAGATTCTAGAATTAACGTGCTCAGCCAAAGCAGCATTGTTTTCGTTTATCTGAATATCTTGTGAATACTCCCTTTGTAATATAAGTGTCATTACCATTCTATCTACATCTCTGCCAAGAGTAATCTTGTGCGAATGCTGATACCTTTGAAGCCCATATTACATACTCTTGAGTTTTGGCCAGTGGACCACTACTGCAAAGCAGGGGAGGCAATACCGCCACTGACCTGGTTAGCAGGGATAAACTTTTAAAAATTCTCTTGACAATAGGCTGCCCCACTAAATTGCTGAAAATGATAATCATTCCATAAAGACGTGAAGGGAACAGTCCAATATGCAGAAAGCAAACCACATACGCA
This sequence comes from Oreohelix idahoensis, assembly GCA_024509875.1. Lineage (NCBI taxonomy): Eukaryota > Metazoa > Mollusca > Gastropoda > Stylommatophora > Oreohelicidae > Oreohelix > Oreohelix idahoensis. The sequence goes on along the minus strand of JAMPIV010020034.1, from coordinate 64,221 downwards.
GTGACGTTAAACAAGGCTGCGTCCTGGCTCCGACCGTCTTCAGGATCTTATTTGTTTTGCTTTTGAAACATGCATACAGACATGCAGCTGAAGGCATTTACGATCACACTAGGTCAAATGGCCGACTGTTTAACCTGGCACGGCTCAAGGCACAAAAAATTTCAGAGCCTGATGAATTGCTTCCCCCAAGCATATAAGGACTTTGGCCTTACAACAAATCTAAAGAAAAAAAAAGTTCTGGGTCAGGATGTGGATGTTGCATCAGTTATCACTTTCGATAAATATGGATTGGCAGTGGTGCACCATTTCACACAACTGCGGTTTACCATCAACGATAAACTCTATCTAGAAGCAGAAATTGACAGCCGCTTTGAAAAAGCTGCAGCCATCTTTGCCCACCTCACAATGCGTGTTCGGGAAACTCCAAACTCACAATGAGTACCACAGCTTCAGAATATAACGCAAGCGTCACCAGCACACACGTATATGGCAGCCAGATATAGACGACCTATGCTAAGCAATGTGACCGCTTGGCATACACTACAATTAATACGTGTTAAAAACCACATATAATGAGAATAACAACGTTAATAGCAGTTAAGACATTTGTGCACAAAAAACAGTATCATAAAAAGTTCACGGCTTTGAGAGAAGCTGTCTCAGAACAACAAAATAGTAAATGCCTGTTTTTGAATGGAAAGTTTTGTGAGAAGTTGCTAATCTGGGTTTTTTCTTTGTTAGAGTGAGAGACGTGTGGAAAAAGTTGAAAAGCTGAGGAAACGTGTGCAAAGTAGATGTTTTGCATCGTGTGAAAAAGAAAGCATCGTGTGAAAATTGGCGGGAAAAAGAGTGGGCTGTATAAATAAGAGAAAAATGCGAGAAAGAGCGTGATTCCAGGATTTATAATTGCAATGATTTCATGATATTAGACTATAGGATTTTACAGATAGTGTTAGGTGAACTGCGTCTTCGAGATTATCAAGACCAGATTATATTTTCTTCTGTTAAATACTTTTTCATGTTGGATATATATATTTTTTTTCAATTTGGATACTCACTACTTTGTGTAAGCAAGAAATTAGTACTTCACCATTGTGTCAATAACATTGCTGTTCTAATCATTAATAAACTATATTTTATTTTTCTACATTGCTGAGTTTTTTCTGGAACGTTACAGTGGATTACTTTAACAAACCATTATACGAGGTATTGCTTTTCACTAAACCTAAGAGGGTACGAACGAATACTGGGGAGAAGAATAAACTAAGGTCAAGAATTTCCATCTCAGGCGGACAGGCCTGTAACGACTTGAACCAGAACGTACAAGAGTTAGCTCCCTTCAAAACATTTACATGCGCACAACACAAATTAACTGAACTGACCCGGCCAACTGACGGTCACACACATTCTCTAATTGATACCGTAACCAACGACCAGCCCGGGCACACATCTCTAATTGGCGAGTGACCAGCCCTTTTCGTTCGTGAAAGCATAATATAAACATTTACGCCGTGACCAGCCCTTTTTGTTTGTAAAAACATACTCATTTTGGCGCGGGAACAGCCACTTTTTTAGTGATAGCAGACAGGCCTAATCACTAATCGCTATCATGGATCCACAAGCGTTGCAACAGCAGCTTAATCAGCAACAATTACTGCTACAACAGCAACAACAACTGACACTCGCGAAGATCATGGTCACACGTAAATAGCTTTGGTCAGTTACCATTCAGATGTAAATATTAAGATAGGATGTACTAATTGTCCCGAGTGTTGATTAAAAAGTTCGAGTTTTGTTTGGCATGACCAAACCTTATATGTGTTGACTTGAAAAAAAAAAGAGTTCAATAAGTTTTATATTAATTATGTATGTTTCATATTATAACTCCATATTTTTATAATTAATACGAGTGTTTTGTTAAATAAAGATTACATAAGAGTATTAATACATGAATAATTTACATTGGGTATTGCACATTGCTATCCATATCCCATACTGTTTAATGACATAGTGTATAAACAACTTGTATGTGTCCCACGTTTTACGCAATATAAATCTACTGGATACCTCGTTTTACCAACAAATTTTTTTTTTTTTTTTTTTTTTTTTTTTTTTTTTTTTTTTGTGCTCACATGTATACTGAGAGGCAGCGCCACCCCCCGGGCAACGGCTTTGACTGGCCGGCAGAACCACATGAGTAAATTGAAAAAGGGAGGTTCCCCCTTAAACAGTACACACAACTGCTGGCCGAACGGGCGGATGATCAATAATATTTTGACAACGGCTTCTAGGGCAGGAGTTGGAAAGGCCTGGTATCGGGCTGAGGGCGCACCATGGACTGTAATGGTAAGCGGCCAGAACCATCCAGAAAGCAATGGCAAACTACTGGATGTACAATGCCAAGAAATCCATAATGGCTAATCTGAATAAGACTAAAGTATTGACAACAGACAAAGTAAAGACCAAACCAGAAATTGAAATTGATAACGAAGAACTGGAAAGTGTTAATGAATTCGAATACTTAGGATCAATCATCAACCGCTCTGGCGACTGTGCAGTAGAAATTAAAAGAAGACTTGCAATTGCTTCACATAAACTAATACAGATGAAAAACCTATGGCAAGGCACAAGCAAAGAAACAAAGTTACAACTGATCAGAGCATGTATATTCCCAGTGGCAACATACGGCTGCGAGACTTGGACACTCAATAAAACAGTTGCAAAAAAGATTACATCATTTGAAATGAAATGCTACAGAAGGATGTTGAGAATACCCTGGACAGAAAACAAGACCAACAGAGAAGTACTGCACTCACTAAACGTACAGGAACATTGGCTCCTAAATACCATCGCAATAAGGAAGCTGAAATTTTTCGGTCATATAAAAAGACATAATAGTCTGGAAAAAACAGTGATGGAAGGCTGGTCCCTGGAAAAAGGGGAAGGGGTCGACCTAGACGACGGTGGACCCAGGACATCACAGAGAGTCTGAACTTGTCTTTGGCTGATGCAGGTCGACTTGCCCAGAATCGTGATGCGTTCAGAGCAGCTGTAATGGAGACAACGTTCTGGAAAGAATACGTCACATGATGATGTATACTGAGATCTTGTAATAAATTTTTTTTAGTTAGCTTACATGTATACTGAGATCTTGTAAAAAAAATTTTGGGGCTCACATGTATACTTACTTACTTAGTCGTTCCCCTTCTACCGTGAGGTGTAGAGGTTTGGAAGAGAGAGCGCCAGACTATCCTATCGGCTGTCTTCCTCCTGGCCTGGTTCCATTCTAGTCCTCGGTCCTTCAAAGATTGTCTAATGTTGTCCTCCCAGCGGACTCTGGGCCGTCCTGGGGGTCTGGATCCATGGCTCTTTGTTTCCCATGCTTGTCGTGGTAGCCGATCTTCTCCCATTCTGCAGACATGGCCAAACCATCTTAGTTGGGACTGTTCTACTTGGGCCTGCAGGGGGTGGCATTTTAGGCCTTGACGTATCGTCTGGTTGCGGACTATGTCTCTTCTTGTTACTTCAACCACCTTCCTCAGATACCTCATTTCTGAGGTTTGGATCTGGCTTTTGTGGGTTGTAGTCATTGCCCATGACTCACATCCATATGTCAAGACTGGGACATAGGTGGAGCGGTATACAGCCATCTTCGTTTTCTTACCAACCTCTCTCTTGCTGAGGAATCTTCGATTTATGGCCTGAAAAAGTCTCCCAGCTGCTGCTTTTCGAGTGGCCAACTCTTCTTTGATGCCTCCCTTTCGATCTATAATAGCTCCGAGATATTTAAAGTGGTCGACCTGCTCCAGGACCTGTTCTCCCAGCTTAATCTGATGTACTCTTTCTTCTCGTGATATCACAATGGATTTTGTTTTAGAGCTACTTATGACCATCCCTCTCTTCTCCAGCTCTTCTTTCCAGACTTGCAGGTTGGATTGGAGATGTGCCTCTGATTTAGCAATCAGGGCAACATCATCAGCAAATACCAGTTCTGAAATACATACCTGTCTCATCTTCCAGTACCCCACTGAATACTTTCTTGTTCTCTCCTTACATGATTTGATAACATCGTCCATGAGGAGTATGAAAAGATAAGGTGACAAGATATCACCTTGTCTTACACCAGTGGTGGTCCTGAACTCTTCTGACTTATGGTTTGCTGTCCTCACATAATTTCTGCAAGACTTGTAGAAACTCTGTATAGCATGAATCAGAGGTGCTGGAATGTTCTTCCTTGCCAAACAGTCCCAAAGTTTGCTCCAGGGAACCCTGTCAAACGCCTTTTCCAGATCTATGAAACAAAGATGGATCTCACTCTTATACTCAAGGGCCTTTTCACTCAGCTGTCTGAGTGTGAAGATTAGGTCTTGAGTACTTTGGTTTGCTCGGAATCCGCACTGGACCTCATCCAATTGTGGCTCAGCTAGGCGTCGGAGTCTCTGCTCTAGGATTCTAGAGTAGATTTTACCAGGGACATTGAGAAGGGATATGCCTCTATGGTTTCCACACTGTCGATTGTCACCCTTTTTGAAAATTGGTGTTCACATGTATACTGACATCTTGAAAATAAAAAAAAAAAATTTTTTTTGCTCACATGTATACTGAGACCTTGTAACATTTTTTTAGTTGGCTCACATTAGTATATGCCCCCGGTCAATGACTTATACCAGTAACATAAATTTTTCTCAACAATTGTCTACTGCTAATTGACTCATAAATATATGCCCCCATTTCATATTTTGCCCCAGTATGTTTGTTAGGGACTTGATATTTTTTAGTTAATAGTACGAAAATGTCTCCACATGGGATACATTTTTGTGGCCCCGAGACTTGTGTGACCGCTTGGAATACACTACAATTCATACGTGTTACAATAATAATAGCCCCTTCAGTCATAACTGACTATGGGATTGCGCCCCTGAGGTGGCAGCCCTCAGCTGCTTATTTTCCTGGTGCTCCTTTCGACGTTTTCTCCTCACCTCTGCTTCTTGTGTGAGCGTCTCTTTGCCCAATCTGAGGTGGCGCCGTAAATAGCATCGCCACTTAGTGCGATCGGCAGCTTCATCCTCCCATGTTGCAGGATCCATGTCCAGTGCCCTCATATCTCTCTTGCACACATTTTTGAACCTCAGCTGTAGTCGCCCAACTGTTCTCTTGCCATCTGCTAATTGTCCGTAGAAGATATCTTTTGGGATGCGACCATCTTCCATGCGGCGAACATGGCCAAGCCAGCGAAGTCTGCGCTGTCTTAGCAGCGTATACATACTTTGAAGGCCAGTACGTGACAACATCTCGACATTTGTCACTTTATCTTTCCACGAGATGCCGAGGATGCGGCGTAGACACCGCAAATGGAAGGTGTTGAGCCTTCTTTCTTGCATAGCATAGGTCGTCCAGGTCTCGCTGCCATATAGGAGTGTGCTGGTGACGCCTGCTACTTCCCGTGTTTTGTCGACACCTACGTGTTACACACCAAATCTAATGAGAATAACAACGTTAAAAGCATTTAAGACATTTGTGCACAAAAAACAGTATCATAAAAAGTTCACGGCTTTGAGAGAAGCTGTCCCAGAACAACAAAATAGTAAATGCATGTTTTTGAATGGAGAGTTTTGTGAGAAGTTGTTAATCCGGGTTTTTTACGTTGTTAGAGTAAAAGACGTGTGGAAAAAGTCGAAAAGCTGAGGAAACGTGTGCAAATGTTGATGTTTTGTACCATGTGAAAAAGAAAGCATCGTGTGAAAATTGGTGGGAAAAAATAGTGGGCTGTATAAATAAGAGAGAAATGCGAGAAAGAGCATGATTCCAAAGTTTATAATTCCAATGATTCCATGATATTGGACTAGAGGATTTTACAGATACTGTTAGGTGAACTGCGTCTTCGAGATTATCAAGACCAGTTTATATTTTCTTCTGTTGGATACGTTTTCATGGTGGATATATCTTTTTTTTCAATTTGGATACTCACTACTTTGTGTAAGCAAGAAATTAGTACTTCACCATTGTGTCAATAACATCGCTGTTCTAATCACGTTAATAAACTATATTTTATTTTTCTACATTGCTGAGTTTTCTTTGGAACGTTACAGTAGATTACTTTAACAAACCATTATACGAGGTATTGCTTTTCACTAAACCTAAAAGGGTACGAACGAATACTGGGGAGAAGAATAAACTAAGGTCAGGAATTTCCATCTCAGGCGGACAGGCCTGTTATGACCATAACCAGAACGTACAAGAGTTAGCTCACTTCAAAATATTTACCTGCACACAACACAAATTAACTGAACTGACCCGGCCACCTGACGGACATGCATTCTCTAATTGATACCGTAACCAACGACCAGCCCGGGCACAGCAAGAAAGAAGGCTCAGTACCTTCCATCTATGGTGTCTACGCCAAATCCTCTGTATTTCGTGGAATGGTTACCACACTGTGCTAGCGATCAGGTGTTCAACGTTCCAAGCCCGGGCGCGGACATTTATAGGAGTATCATCGACCGGGATTTTGACTGAATATCCTGAACGGCTCCTGGGATAAACCCTCTGTGGATGGGAAGGAGCGAAACTCCTGACCTAGTTGGAAGGAAATTCCACAGATTCCCCAGCCTAGCACTGACATGTCATTGGGCCGAAGAGCCGAAAGCCCAAGTGCCGCTGGTTAAGAAAATAAGAAAAAAATGGCCGGCTTTCAAAATACGGCGTACCGCAGGAAGTGGATAACTAGTGGAGGATACTATTGATGTGTGAAATAATTTATGGCAAGGTACTCTGTTGTATCAGTGCGCGGAAATGCAATGGCCGAACAAATAATAAGTGGCTTAACTACAGTGAGGAAAAAAAAACATCCCCGGCAAGGAATAGGTAACCACGCAAGTAGCCATGCTCTTTACCTCCCTTGTCACACGTCTTCTGTCGCGCTTGCTTACTCGAAAGAAAGTGAACTGGGTTCTACGCGCGTTTGCAAAGAAACCTGCGGAAGGCGGAGCTTAGCCTCAATTTTGAGCGAAAATAAAGCCTCGATGAAATGATAATTAGCAAAACAGACGATAAGCCAGCATTAAAGATAAGCGTAAATGGGAAAATCCTGCAATAAGTCAAGAGTTTCTCATAACTCGGTCATATAATAACAAAAGATGGCAGATTGTAAACAGAAATCAAGAAGAAAATAGGAATAGCAAGAGCTTCATTCAACAACATAAGACAGATACTGACATCTAAACAATTCACTCACAAATTAAAACTGAGAATCAGCAGGTGTTATATATTCTTTATTACTGTATGGTGTAGAAACATAGACAATGATAGGAATCTCTATACAGTGCAATACAATAGGGGGCAATCTGATCATCAGAAGGATCTGTCATCAGAATTTAAAAAAAAAGAATTGAGACTCTTGAGATGTGGATATAGATGAATGGGGAGCAACTCATAGAAAAAGAAGAAAACAAATAAAGTGGTACTAGAAAACGTAAGTATGAAAAGAGAACTAATGAAGGAGATCAAAACTAGACAGCTAAAATATTTTGGACATATAAAAAGACATAACACCTTACAGAAGAAGGGAGAGTTGAAGGCAAACGTGCAAGAGGAAGACATCGCTATAAGTGGAAAGATAATGTTATGAAATCAGTCGTGCAAATTGTATAATTCTCATCCACTCCGGCAGTACCACTTCATTTCTTCCGTTTTCTCACTCATCGTCCCATTTATTTGGCAAATTTATTGCCCTTACATTCTTTTGCTGTGACCACTCCTCAGACTTATTTACGTTTTGCCAGATGAACTGTGGTACTATCGTAACAATACTCATTCATTAGACCGGTCAGTGGATTATACGCTTATCAATTCAACCACCCTTTGATAGCGACGGGGCATGCTTACCCCAGACAGTCTCGTCCGATAGACACAAAGAAAGGCCAGATTTGATGTCTGAGAAATCAGTCTAGGGGATTCACACACACCGGCGATGATGATATAATCGTTTCCTCTAGCCCTGGCTCGGTATGAATATTACCGATAGCCTGTATGGAGAAGATAATATTTGAATATAGCATCTGAACATCAAATAAGTTCCCAGATTTGTTTGTTTGCACAAGATGCCATCGGAAATATTACGGCATTTGAAAGAGGTCGCGCGATGGAATTTTAAAACGTATTTTTTTAAAACATGCGGGGGAGATTATGAATTTAAACACCCCAACCCAGATAGTGCTAAAGAGCTTACCATTGGTTTGATATGAGAGCCGGAATGTACTTTGGTTCTCATTGGCAAGTTTCAGGGAAGCACAATCTGGGATTTGTACTGAGAATATAATATAGCAAAAAGCGGAGTCACAGATCAGACAGCTTCGCAACTTCAAGCTAGCTACTCCCAAAAGCCAGAAAGGGAAGGATCGGGCAAAGGATTCCAAACTTAAAAGTGATAGATAGAAAGTATTGGGCAACTTAAAACTTAAAAAAATAAAATCGCATTTTAAATAGGAAGTCTACTTACCTAAGGAATCAGATCACCCGTCTTAAGAGGAATTAGAAATTTTCCCAGATCAAATGATTCGCAGAACACCCGTCATAAGAGAAATGAAAATATTTTCAGACCAAGTGAAGTCACAGAACACCCGTCATAAGAGGAATTTCTCAGGCCAAGTGATTCGACAGCATAAAACCTAAATTGCTCGTGTCCATTTGTTAAGGAAGATTTATCATGCATTTTACATGTTGACCATGTTTAGTTCTGTTATCAGTTAATCTACGCGCTAACAGTTCTATTTGTGGCCAGCATGATGTATTTTGCACTTATATGAATGTTAAATGAACGCGATGTTAGTCTGACGTCACTTAGATATGATGCCGTAGATTTGGTGTTGCAGATAATTTATGCAGACCGTTAGCCGGGACCTTTCGTTTTAGACTTCGTCCAAGGAAGACGTTGAAGCTGTTGCTCCTGGATATTGGAAGATTATTATTCTTCTACGTGGCTGTATATTTTACGAAGGTCGCCACTGATATATATATATATATATATATATATATATATATATATATATATATATATATATATATATATATATATATATATATATATATATATAGACACAGAGTATTTTGTATTAAATACACCTATGCCTTAGTCCTCGAAATACTACACACGAGAGAGAGAGAGGGGTGGAGTCAAACACATTCAAGGAATAACCAACACTATCAGTATTCCCAACTCTGACTTATGTATTTAAATACTTGTCACCACAAAGATACAACAATATACATAGTCCGTGAAGTGTAACACATTAATGAAAATCCCAGATAACAAAGTGCATTATGTTGTCACAAATAAATATCGACTTGCACTCGACAGTTCACGTCCGCCATCATGACCACAAAATCTCCCCGCTCTCTTCTTGACTGCCCCAATCAGAACGCCCCTTGCGTTCACCTCTGACCTGCTGACCTCGCAGTCTCTGTTGTTAAGTTATGTGTATGAGAACACGTCTCATACCCGACTGACATTATGTACCCGCCCCCAGCGGAGCACTGCCAGTCCACAGCTGTGTTCATCACACTGTGACATCTACTCTCCCCCCCTGGGGAAAAAAACGAAGTTTTTTTTTTTTTCTCTGGAGGGCGTCTGGACGCACCCCAAACACCAAACATCCGGCTTTTGAGCCAAGTATACATTCATTTCCTTCTTGTCTTCACATATCTTGCATACTCAATTAAACATCATGTGGGGAAAAACTAAGAAATACACAAGCATTCTACAAACGAGACAGAGTGTCAGCTACAACGTTAAGCTTACCCTCTAGAGGTAAAACAGTAAACTTGTACTGTTGTAGTAAGAGAGCCCAACGAGTTAATTTTGAGCTTGTCGATTTTGACGACTGTAAAAATGAGAGTGGTCGATGGTCTGTCTGTAATACAAAATGTGAACCTATCAAATATCGGGACAACTTTGAAACTGCCCACACAATTGCCAAGCACTCCCTTTCAATCGTAGAGTACCTGGTCTCAGCCGGCAACAGCTTACGACTCACATACATCACTGGATGTAAGGTACTCTGGTGGTCTTGCATTAAACAAGCACCAATTCCTACAGAAGATGCGTCTGTCCGCAAAACAAAGGGTTTGCGTAAATCTGGCAACAGTAAGATGGGTTTCCTAGAGAACACCCTCTTGATTTTGGATAAGGCTATCTCGCAATCTTGTGTCCACACGACCCTATTTGGCATCCCCTTACTCGTTAGCGAGGTAAGTGTAGCTGCAATGGAAGAGAACTGAGGGATGAACTTGTGATAAAAATTCACAAGTCCAATTAGACTTTTCACTTGCTTTTTTATTTTGGGTGTCTGCAACTGTAAAATTTTTGTAACTGTCTCATCTTCAGGTTTCAGGTGATTATGACCTACAGTATGTCCTAAGAAATTTAACTCTTTAAAACCTATGCAAACTTTACTCGGCCGTGCCGTTAAATTATGCTCTCTTAGACACTGTAATAGGGAAGACAACCCAATCATGTGATCCTCCCATGACTCATGAAACAAACATATATCGTCGATATAAATAATAATATCAGATCGATGTCCTAACAACCTTCTCATCATCCTCACAAATGTGGCTGGCGCGTTCACTAAGCCAAAGCACATGACATTGAACTGAAATAATCCTTTGGGGGTGCTAAACGCTGTTAGAGGTTTCGCAGCCTCCACGAGGGGTACCTGCCAATAGCCTCTAGACAGATCGAGTTTGCTGAAATATGTAGCGTGGGTAAGTTGTGTTAACAGATCTTCCTGATTAGGTATTGGTTCAGCGTCAACGACGGTGATGCTGTTCAATCTCCGAAAGTCAATACATATACGAAGAGATCCGTTCTTCTTGCGAACCACAACCATTGGAAAAGAATATGGTGAATCAGATGGAGAAATGATACCCAGTCGTTGCATGTCATCAATTTCTCTCTCGACAGCCGATTTGAAATGCATGGGCAATGGATACGGTTTTACCCTAATAGGCTGATCGCATGTCAGAGTGATATCATGACAAATTAGGTCTGTCCGTCCTGGCAGATCTGTGAGGACATCCTTAAACTCCGCTAATATCTTTTGTACTTCCGACTTTTGTTCTACTGTTAGGTCATCACTGATCCGCACCATATTCCATGACTCTGAAGGAACCAGGGGTACGAGGGATAACTGGATATTCCCTTCACCTTTTTCGTCTCCCGTGTCATCAATGACTGCCGTACATGCCACTGTTGCTTCAGTCTGTGCTGCCCTTGTGACTGCTTTCAATGCCTCAGGTCGTTCTATATATGGTCTCAGCATGTTGACATGAAATACCTTCTCCTTATTTCGGACCAAAATTAGGTAATCGACATCTGTCAATTTTTTAACCACCTTGAATGGTCCTTGCCACGTAATACTCAAGCGATCCTCTTTAGCTGGTAAAAGAAGCCAAACTTCCTCACCTGGAATCAGAGATACTAATTTGGAGTTCCGATTTGCGTATTTCCGATACCGTGCTAACGATCCCGCCAAGCAATCACGTGCCACCAAACAAGATTTTACAATACGTTCTCTGAGGCTGACTACATACTCATAACTCGTAACTGAGGTGCTATTTGCACATTTTCCAGTTAATAAATCCTTCAGTATGTGCATCGGCCCCCTTGGGTTTGCCCCATACAGTAATTCGAAAGGAGAAAATCCTGTACTCTCTTGGGGAGCCTCCCTATAGGCAAAAAGGACCGCTGGGAGTAACCTATCCCATTCTTGTGGAGATTCTGCGGTCACTTTTGCCAGCATGTGTTTTAATGCACCGTTAAAACGCTCGCAAACTCCGTTTGACTGAGGGTGATATGGACTCGTGAATGTTTGGGCAATACCCAACAGCCCAGTGATTTCTGACATCTCCTTAGAAATGAACTGACGGCCCCTATCCGATAATATTTCTTCCGGAAAACCAAACCTGCAAAACAGCATCTGCAAAGCCTCTGCGACTGCTTGTGAAGTAATATTTTTCATTGGCACCGCCTCCGGCCACCTGGTGCACAAATCTACCATCGTTAAAATGAAACGATATCCCCTGTCGGAAGTGACCGAGAGGGGGCCTACAATATCAATCGCTACTTTCTGGAACGGTCGGACTGACAAGTCCGTAACCTGCACTGGAGCTTTGGGAGTTCTGCCTTTATGCCTCATCTGTTGGTATATCTTACAAGACCTACAATATAGTTTAATGTCCTTGCTAAACAATGGCCAGTAAAATTGTGACAGCACCCTCTGGCGCGTTCGAGCCACACCCATATGTCCCGCGAAAGGGGAGTCATGTGCAACCTCTAACACTTTTGCTCTAAAACTACATGGTACCACCACTTGGCGCTGAGTTTGTACTCCCTTAGCGAAACATCTAGTGAGAATATTATTCTTGAGCTCGAACCAATGTCTGGCCAACTTCGTGCACTTTACATCACCTTTCTCGGCAAAATTGTAAAATTTACGCAATGATCCGTCCGACCGTTGGTGCTGGATAAAGTCCGACACCTGTGTATCCTGACTCCCTTTGACCAATTCCGATGTCTTAGCTTCATGATGCGTCGCTTCTAATGCGTCATCTGCCTTTGACTGCGCCCTCGTAATCACCGCATTGGCCATAAGCACACGATTGTCCCTCCATTTCTTGATGTCCATCTGAGTACATTCCTGCACACCTTGTACATTACCCACAATCAAGTCCGCTATCGGTGCTTCGAGTACACAGGCCTGTACTCTACCAGATATGAAGGGAGTGTCCACCTCAATAATGGCAAGAGGGTAATATTCAATGTTACCCCCGAAAGTGACGCATCTTGCTGTTTTACCTATCAAGCATGAGTCGTCAATGCAGGATCTACGCACACCTATAGTTGTGCATCCCGTGTCTCTCAACACAGACACCTCCTGTTTTTGCACAAATCCTGGATGCAATTCCAAATGACCATTTTCTTGAAGAGAAGAGAGACAAAGCAGAGTGTGACCACAGATAAGCATAGGCTTACCGTCTGGTTCAAATAATGGCCGATACCCTTCGCAATTCTCATTGTTAAAGTTTTCTAATATGCAAGCCGAATTAGCTCGTTCTGAATTATTAGCACAGACCTTTGCCAAATGTCCTATTCCCTTACAGAGACTACAGTGTAGCTGAGTATTGCTATCCTTTTTTGGACTGTTGTTTGGAGAATGTTTGTCTACTCGGTCTGACTCCTTTTTCTCAAAGGATTTGTTTCTTTGGTAAGGTGAGCTTTTGCGAAATCGTCTTTGTTCCTGCTCGTTTGGCGCCTCCATCTGGATCTGATTTCGCGGGTACCTATCATGTCTGTCTCCAGTACATCTGTATTGATTTCTATCAGACTGAAAGTTACATTTCTTCCTCGGTGATCTAAGGTCCCGATAATTGTCATACCGTGCAGGAGATCTGTCTCCCCGAAAGTAGGGTCTATCATAATTAAATCTTCTGGGGCCAAATCTATCGGCACTCTTTGATCTATGTTGATTGTAAGGTTTTCTAGTAATCTTTCCTATACTCGCTGAAAAAGTCTCAGTGATACTTTCCCTGTGTATGACCTTTCCTGGATGCGCAGTGACATATTGGTGTCCTAATTCTGACATCATACCGATGTTTTTTGGCTTGCGTTCCTGGAAAAAACGCTATAAGCTCAGATGAACACGATGATAATACTTTGTCCCGTAACATAAGGTCGAAAAGCCCATCGAAGTCTCTAGTAATACCTTCCATCTCAATCCATCGATTTAGCAGCTGAGTAATTTTTGCAATGAAATCCTCAAAATCTTGATTGACGCTTGGTCTCACGTCTCGGAAACGAGCCCGATACCCTTCCGCCGTTAGACGAAATTTCCTTAACAACCTCTCCTTGACTATGTCATAATTTGCTCTGTCGGCTATAGGGATGCTATACACAGTTTCTAACGCAGATCCTGAAAGCAAGTTTCCCAGCAGAACAGGCCATTCTTCCTTCTTTATCTTCCAAGCCAAAACTTCTGATTCAAAACGTTCCAGGTACACGTCCATGCTGTCCAAATCGTGATTAAAATTGGGTAACCGTAGTCTATAGGGACGTGAGAATTCTTTCCCACCTGAATCCTGCTTCCTGGATTCATTATCTAGCTTCTTCAGATTTATTTCTCTGTCAGCTTCAATTTTCTTCAACTCTTTCTCTGCTTCTATCTTCTTCATCTCTTTCTCTGCTTCTATCTTCTTCACCTCTTTCTCTGCTTCTATCTTCAATTTCTGGAATTCTCTCTCCTCACACCGTTCCATTCTATCCTGATTTTCTTTCCATTTTTTTCTGCCCATTCCTGTAGAGCAGGGCCTGTTAATGCTAGCGCTTTACCAGCATCAACAAATTCTAAGAGGCTAGCCATCGTTATGTAATGTAATAATATCAAAATTTCTTAACGCAGTACTCAGTGTACAAAAAAAAAAAAAACGTTCAGTATTCTTCACTGGAAAATTATCAGATATTGTACTAGAAAATGAATCAAAATTATATGCAATACTCAGTCAGAAATACTGACTGTACCAAACAAATTGGTGTATTCAATATTATTGTGTGAATTTCTTCAACAGCACAACTTGCTGTACCCCTGACACCCCTAATATTTAAGCAGTGTAACTAAACCCCACTACAATATAATTAATGGCATAAACATACATGTGATTCTCAACCAAATAGCAAACTACGTTTACACAAGTACGAGTACCCCAACCTACTCTTATGCCATAGGTACTGAAAATGAGATACACTTCACCACGACAAAACAAACAAAAATACAAACAATGTTGACACTAATGAAGGTGATTAAGATGACCTTACTATACGAACGAACACAACAGTACGGTGGAATAAGAAAAAGAAAAAAATACACTCAGACAGCCGCAGATGTCTAATTACAAACCGTAGCTGTTAACAAATGAAAACAAGAGTTTGGGAAATTAACGTATGTACATGATAGTAAGAAAAATACAAGAGAATACTCCAATTAAACATGACGAAGAGACACTATTACAAATATGACACCGTGCAAACAAACAAGACCTGCACCACTAATACACTAAAATGTGCAACGTGAATTATGCAGGGCAGCCAATAGGGTCAACTCTATGTGCCCGTGCTCCAGCACACAATTCACCCAGCAACAGTCCTAAAGAACAGTTTAGCACAATCTCTTACCGCAATGCAAAAGAGAAAATCCTAAACCCACCCAACAACCAAATAACACCAAAATTATACTTCTACGAAGACACAACAAAAACCTACAATAGACAATGAAGTGACCAAAGGTAGTATGTTGCAACACCACACCAGCTGGATGACGTATTCACCAACCAAATGTAAAAGAGGTCACAGGAGAATGATTTCTAATTGTATAGTATTATAAAGTAGAAAGGTACTAGAAGAAAAATAAGTGTCAAATAATATATAATAACAATAATACTACATTAGGAAAATTAACTATAAATCAATTCAATTGATGATCTCCGAAGGTCTGGGTTCCTGATGATGACGTTGATATCCACAGCACACTAGTCACTAATGATCCAATGGTCCACAACGAACAACACGTTACAAAGTTACATAAAGTTACAAATATTGTCCATTAGGATGACCCCTGAGTGGTCCTAGCACTATCATGTAAGGCACAAAGTCCACGGTTGTCTCCAGATAGTGCCTTGTCTTCACTGAAATACCACAGGGATGTCACGCAAAAAGTCAGTCCACTCGCATCAAAGTTCTACCACAAAAGTATGCTAGCCCGTCGTCAGCACAAAGCGAGGTTTTGTCGGCTCCACTCCAATAACATCTCACGAGTTCATGAAAGTTAATACCGTTTGCAAAGGTGTAGTGCAGCCTTCTACGTGAGAAAAAGTTCAATACAGAATTTGATGATGGACTGCAATGTTTTGTATAAGGCAACGATCGTAACGTAAATCTGGTACTGTTCAGCTTCTGGCAACCTCCGTAACGACCCTGTGTAAAATATTGATACTGTAATGCACCAGTTCCCGTGTTCGGCATGCACACCGTTCCACAAGAAGACTCAACCACTTGATTTCTACAGGTACGTCGTCTCCTGAGCCAGTAAACACTGTGTAGTGGCAACACTGTCCCACTGTTGGCTTTCAAACGGCGCTGCAGCGGCCTCTACTCTTGACCAGTCAGACGCTTCAACTTGCAAAGAGCCACAAATGTCCTTATACGCTATAGCACATGTAAAGTGGCAGCGTACTGTTCATAAAAAATACTGCCTTGTATTTTCGCTCTCGCTACATCCTTAATGAAAGACATAATTCTTTATACTCCTCTATCACACCTCCAAAATTTTAAACTTGCAACACCGTTCGTGAACTGAAAATCACTCGTGGCAAAAAAATACCACCCTTCACTGTGTATCGCTAATCCGTGACCCGTGACACACTATTCAAAAAAAGTACCTGACAACTGCGTGAATGACAAACAGGTCTGCGATGTACGTGATCCAAAATAGATTTCTGACCTGGCGCTGCACTGAAACTCATACCAGTAGGAAATTTACACTTCCTATTTTTCATCAGCATATGAAAAGATAATCAAACTTGAGGACCGAAATACGAGCTCCCCAGCTGACACAGAGTATTTTGTATTAAATACACCTATGCCTTAGTCCTCGAAATACTACACACGAGAGAGAGAGAGAGAGAGGGGTGGAGTCAAACACATTCAAGGAATAACCAACACTATCAGTATTCCCAACTCTGACTTATGTATTTAAATACTTGTCACCACAAAGATACAACAATATACATAGTCCGTGAAGTGTAACACATTAATGAAAATCCCAGATAACAAAGTGCATTATGTTGTCACAAATAAATATCGACTTGCACTCGACAGTTCACGTCCGCCATCATGACCACAAAATCTCCCCGCTCTCTTCTTGACTGCCCCAATCAGAACGCCCCTTGCGTTCACCTCTGACCTGCTGACCTCGCAGTCTCTGTTGTTAAGTTATGTGTATGAGAACACGTCTCATACCCGACTGACATTATGTACCCGCCCCCAGCGGAGCACTGCCAGTCCACAGCTGTGTTCATCACACGTGGCTGTATATTTTACGAAGGTCGCCACTGATATATATATATCCACACATATCAAGTAAACTACACACCTGCAACACCATTCTAACCTGTGCGAGGAGATTGTAGATTCCCATATTTTGGGGGTACTTCTTCTTCTTCGTTCGTCCTGAAATGGACATTGGTTGCGTTGTGTCCGTTTACAGCGAAGCTGCGATATTTGCGCGTTTCGGCCGACACATCCGACTTCAGCACAGCATTTTTGAGACTGGGTTAGCCTTCCCTCTTCGGACCCTACTCACTCAGCCAGACTGCAGTGATGCAGCCTGTTTCCAGGACCACCACTTTGATTTTTGGGGTACGTGTAACATTTATTTTAGAAATGTGAATTTGACATGTTTCTTGCTTAAGTGGTTATATATGAGGCTGGCAACCTCAACATATGAAAATAGTTTATTCATGAACCACTACAGCAATCGCTGCTGATTGTTTCTGGCTAATAGTGCGGAAAACCGATGGCAGAGGTGACCCCAGATTCCGACTGGAGCAGTAATGAGTGATAATTATATTACATGTGCCTGAAGTGTATTGTATCATTGTGTGAGATATATGTAACTTGTTGATGTAAGTCCAGGCACACATCATTGTTTGCACTGTCCAAGCACGTATTTTGCCAGTTAATACCCAGAAGAATATTGGTGATTTCTATTCATCATTCCTGAGTTACGCTGTGTATACTCAAGAATTTAATTACTCTGAGAGATTAACAAAGGTGGATGGACAGCGAGACGATGCGCAAGCGAATTTGCAGGCCACAAATGTACTTAGCAGAGGCATTTGTCTTTCTTTATTTGGTCTAAAAAGTTCGTGGTTACAAGCTGTCAGACGGTTTGAAGTACTAACGTTACTACACCGCTAGTAAGAGTGAAGTGCATCAACACTGACACCGCCTGCATTGGGCGAGTTATGTGGACAGGGCTTGATTAACCATTTAGCAAAATAAGCACGTGCTTAGGGCACCAAGGGAAGGGGGCACCACAGAGTTCTTTCCAGTGCCGCCAGCCGCATGCAAATGGTGCAGTTAAACCAAGGCCCGCATAAAGTGGGACCCCACAATAAATGACAAAAAACACACACACACACACACACATATATATATATATATATATATATATATATATATATATATATATATGTATATATAAATATACGAGTATTAATAATAATAATAACATATTACTATAATACTATTATTATTATTATAGTATTGAAGAGGTTAATGATATATTTTAAATTTTGGAATACGACAAAATTAAAATCTTACAACTGCCACACGGAACAACCTCAATGGCTCGCTGCTCGCTCAGCCGTGAATCAGAGACAGTTGTGCGGCAGCCACTGCCAGTAGAGGTATGTGATGGTCTGTGTCTTGATGTAGCTATTGAGTGTTGTAAACTACTGAGTGTTGTAAACTACTGAGTGTTGTAAACTATTGAGTGTTGTAAACTACTGAGTGTTGTAAACTATTGAGTGTTGTAAACTATTGAGTGTTGTAATCCGCAGTTTACATTGCTTGTGTAAAACTGATCGTCATAAAACACCTCGAAAATTCGAAATTTACTCTATGCAATATTGTTCTTAAAGCAGGTACATGTGGCTAAGCTTTAGTAAATTTCTAAAGTCAATTCATTGAGTTCCAAATTATCCTTATACTTAGTTCAGTATGTTTGACTGTCATGCTAACGTTTTTCTGCAGGGATTTTAGTGTTTTTCTATCCTTATAAATATATATGATCCTTATATATTTTTTGTGTGTTTTTATTTTTTTTATATTTTTACTTCTGTATTTTTCAGACCCCAAGATGAAACGTGTTCAATTAAGTGGTGCACAAAAGAGAAAACTAGCAGAAACGAACCAACAAAATGCTTTGGATTTAGTAGCCAAGACTGGAAAGCTGACTAATTTTATCAGACAAGTTACACAACATGACCTTCCGGATCAAAACCAACCTCCGTCATCAGAAGTGGACACCACTACCACTTTGATCACTTCAAGGTCAGAATATCATGATGACGCTGAAGTCAATGAGGTGTGACAGGCTGGTTCAACTAGCACATGTCTCACTACTGATCTCACGATAACCTTGAGGTCAATGAGGTGTCACAGGCTGGTTCAACTAGCACATGTCTCACTACTGATCTCACGCTGCCTGTATATTCTCTTGAGTCTCTACTACAAATGTTGATACAAGTTGCTTTACAAGACAGTCTGAAGTGGAAATAATTGCTAAAAATGAAAGTCTCCTGGACTATGGTGAAATTATTCAGTCTGCAAAAGATGAAGTATATAAAGCAAAAGAAATAGGGCTGTGGCTCGATTTCTCTGCTGATGATGTGGCTTATTGTATTGCTTGTAGACCCAGTAACTGTCAACACTACAATGAGACATTTGACAAATCTTACTGGACTTTCAATAGTGTCAAACCAGCAATATACTATTCACAAACAACTTTTCAATGGGGCAAAAGCCAATACAAGAGAGAGTGGTTATTGTATTCACCATCAACAGGGTTAGTTTACAGTTTTGTTTATTTTTGAACTTTTTCCTCCTAAAGTTCCTCGTGTTTTGTTAAAAGAGAAGGATTCAGTGACTGGCGAAATACTATTGTAATTGATCATCATGACAGAAGCACTACTCACCAAGACTCTATGCTAACACACTTAACTCGCAGACAAGGTTTGGGCTTGGGACAACAGGTGGAAAAAAAGATTAAAGAAGAGAGCAATTACTGGGAACATGTCTTGAGGCGTGTAATAGCTGTTATTCGTACGATAGGTGAACGTGGCATGACTTTTCGAGGAACAGATGAAAGATTTGGGTCATTGCAGCATGGGAATTCTTTGGGGCTGCTTGAGCTTATAAGCCAGTTTGATCCATTTTTAGCAGGGCTCAGTTCGAAATTTGGGAATTCTGGAAAAGGAAATCCTTTTTACCTATCCAAAACCACCTGTGAGGAACTCATTGAACTAATGGCACAAAAGGTCCACGCGCTCATTGTTGACGAAGTAAATTCTTCTGGTTATTTTAGTTTGTCAGTTGACTGGACACCAGATCTCTCACATATAGATCAGTTAAGTGTTGTACTTCTCTTCTGGTTATTTGAGTTTGTCAGTTGACTGGACACCAGATCTATCACATATAGATCAGTTAAGTGTTGTACTTCGATACTTAAAAGGTGGGCAGTCTATTGAACGCTTTTTAACTTTTTTTTTTGAACATAAAAGCCATGCCGGTAAGGAAATGGCAAACCAAGTGTTGCCGTAAAAAAAAAAAAGGTAAAGGAACCCGTTACACGCCCATTGAGGCATATTTGGAATATGGTATTAGGCCCATATTATCTTGACCGTCGGCACACGAGGGGTGTATGGTCGGCATCACGCCGGCCGCCTTAACCTTCCCAGAGTAGCTCTGGTACCCATTTGGGGCTGGGTCGACCCAGGAGCCGTTTGTGGCCTAAAAAATTCCCACCTCATCTGGGGATCGAACCATAGACCACTGCGCTAGGAAGCCAGTGCACTAACCACTATGCTACCGCGGCTCCAAGTGTTGCCGTACTTACGTGAAATTTGCAAACTAAATTTTTCAAAATGTAGGGTCACTCCTACAACAACGCTGCTAACATGTCTGGGCGTTATAGGGGGATGCAGTAAAAACGTTTAGAAGAAAATAAGTTTGCCATATATGTGCCCTGTGCAGCTTATTAAATAAATCTGGTAGGCCGAAGTACTGTTGACTGCTGTCAATTTTCAGTTAATTTCTTCTCTACAGTGCAAATGCTCTATACATTAGTTTCAGCCACAACCAGCCGGTGAGAAATTCTTAAAGTTTGTATTGGAAATGAATGTGTGTTAAAATTCCTCTCTGATACCAGATGGGAGGCACAGTCTATGGCAACAGCAGCAATTCTGAAGTCTTTCTTTAAGATTCTTGAATCTTTAGAATGTCTAGCTGAAGACCAATCACAAAAGGCAGACACTAGAAGAGAAGCAGACAATATTGCAAATAAGATGCAAGACTAGAATTTTTTTTTAATGCTGAGCCTTTGGGATGAGAATGTGTTTTTATGTTGAGCCTTTGGGATGAGATGTTGCAAAATTTTCATAGTCAAAACCAGAGCTTAAACACATGTGGAGATCTGTATGGGTCATTAGCTGACCAACTGCGCACTTTAAGAGATGACTTTGACAGATCTGTATGGGTCATTAGCTGACCAGCTGCTCACTTCAAGAGATGACTTTGACAGATCTGTATGGGTCATTAGCTGACCAACTGCGCACTTCAAGAGATGACTTTGAAAGATTTGAAGCCATTGCAAAGGAAATACTACCAGATGTTGATTACAATGCAGCTCAAAGTCATAAATGTATCAGAAAGAAGGTACCCGATGACGGAGATGCACCAGAAGTATATAGGAATGCCAGAGATAAATGTCGTATCCCCACATTTTACACAATTGTTGACAAACTAGAATCTCAGATGAGAAGAAGAGGAGAGGTGTACAAAGAAATAACGAACTAATTTTCTTTTCTAAGATGTGCCAAATAATCTCACTTAGGTAGAAGCGTCATTACCCTCTATCTACATCTCTGCCAAGAGTAATTTTGGGCGAAGGTAGACACCTTTGACGACCTATTTAGATACTTTTGAGTTTTGGCCATTGTTGGACCACTACTGCAAAGCAGGGGAGGCAATTCGTGACAGATAACATCGAGAGATGAACAGGAAATAGTCTATCAGAGTTTACCATCAAGACAAGAGACAGGAAATAGTCTATCAGAGTTTACCATCAAGACAAGAGACAGGAAATAATCTATCAGAGTTCACCATCAAGACAAGAGACAGGAAATAGTCTATCAGAGTTCACCATCAAGACAAGAGACAGGAAATAGTCTATCAGAGTTCACCATCAAGCCAAGAGACAGGAAATAGTCTATCAGAGTTCACCATCAAGACAAGAGACAGGAAATAGTCTATCAGAGTTCACCATCAAGACAAGAGACAGGAAATAGTCTATCAGAGTTCACCATCAAGACAAGAGACAGGAAATAGTCTATCAGAGTTCACCATCAAGACAAGAGACAGGAAATAGTCTATCAGAGTTCACCATCAAGACAAGAGACAGGAAATAGTCTAAAGAGACAGGAAATAGTCTATCAGAGTTCACCATCAAGACAAGAGACAGGAAATAGTCTATCAGAGTTCACCATCAAAACAAGAGACAGGAAAAAGTCTATCAGAGTTCACCATCAAGACAAGAGACAGGAAATAGTCTATCAGAGTTCACCATCAAGACAAGAGACAGGAAATAGTCTATCAGAGTTCACCATCAAGACAAGAGACAGGAAATAGTCTATCAAAGTTCACCATCAAGACAAGATACAGGAAATAGTCTATAAGAGTTCACCATCAAGACAAGAGACAGAAGACGTTGGAGATGCACTGCAGATGCAGCCGATCTTCGATGTTGATATGGCACATGATGATGATGAAAACGACACTGTAGCACTCAGATAAAGTGCCATTGATTTGTTATTCGACCTGGCGAAATTTTGAACAAAATATGAAATTTGTCATCACGGTCCAGCACTTCTTGAGTTGTTCCATGTGACAGACGGAGGGACAAAGTAGCGCTAAATCATATTTAACAAAATTAACGTATAGAATAGGGGTCGGCATAAAGTAGATTCTGTTCTTCCTTTCGATCACATGGGTTTAATTTATAGCTTTCTTGGCAACGAAGGGGGAAGAGAGAAATAATTTTAAAGCTAGAGAAATTTCGGGTTAGCTCTCGCATTTAAAAGCGGGGCATTCCCAGGATTTTGTCAAGCAAAGTCATGTGAGATCTAATATTTCTAAAGAAAATCACCACAGCTCCTTGCTTGTCGGATGTAGAGTACAAAGCCATGTCAAATTATCACGAGTGTCATATTACTTCCTCAAATTAAGCATGACCAATCGGCCTCAGCTGTGCCCACTTTTTGTATTCAATATTTTAAGTCGATGAAGCATCTGCGATAGAAACAGAAAACATTGAAAAATCCTGTGCAGCCAACCTTCAATGCGGAGATGGAGTATGTCTGATAATAACATATTTAAAGCCAATCTAACATTAATAACGATAACGAAACATATGATATAAGTTTTTGGCACATATGTGATGAATAAGAAATTATTTTTCTTCTTGACTCTTTTAAATTGCTTCTTCTTCTTTGCCGTCTTCTTGTCTTCTTGTTATGTGTAAGACGGGCCTGCGTGCCCAAGTCTTAACCCTGTGAAAATAAAGTTCGTTCGTTCGTTCGTTATAACTTTTTCTGAATTGTCTTTATCTTCTAGTTAATCTTCTTGGTCTTCTTTTTTTTTTCTCTTTCCTTCGCCCTCACCTTAATCTTCTTCCTATTCTTTCGTTTCTTTTTGTCTTCAAGCTTCACTTTTTCTTCCTCTTTGTCACTTTTAACCTCTTCCTCTTCGGTTTCTTTTTCCTCTTTCTAATCATCTTCTTCTGCGCCATCTTCATCGTCTCCTTTGTTTTCTTTATTCTCCTCATCTTCTTCCGATCTCCTCAACCTTGTTATTTTTCTTCCTTCTTCCCCTTATTCTTGCTTCTGTTATTCCTCTGATTATTCCTCTTTATACTTTTTCCCTAACGATTTTCTTTATTTAATCCCTCTTCCTCATCTTCTTCTTCAGGTGCCATGCTGGATGGGGGGAACGTGGTCAACTGTAAAACTGGCTCTATTATCGTTTTTCATTAAACTTTCAACACAACCAGTCATAACTTTCATGTTTCTCTAACATCAACATCTCAAAATGTATTTTGTTGTTGTTGTTGCTTCAGATCGTTATAGTAATACATATTTTTGTTGTTATAATTTATGACAGCGTCATCACGTGGATTCTGGAATAGTGTAACGTCAAGTTTTAGTTGAAGTTAGCTTTTTCTATCTTTTCGACTTTTCTGTCGAACATCATGACCAACCAAGAACTGCTAACACGGAGCGGCCAAGAAGATATGTCCACCTTTGTAGCAAATAGGCACTGGAATTGGGTTGGCCATATCTTCAGAAGACACCAGCGTTGCCACCCTGAATTAGGAAAAAAAAAACCAACGACGGTACCTTAAAAAACACCTAGATACACTTATATTTTGAATTTTGTGCTACTTTAGGTGGTTGTTGGGGTTACTTTGGGCAAAAAACTGAAGATGTAGGTCTTTTTTTTTAACAGACATAACCTATACCTAACGGATAAAGGAAAATTGACACCTAGACGAGACCAATAAAAAAAATAACGCCCTAGATCTAGGTGAATACATGTAGGAGTGGCAACGCTGCCAGACACTCATCACCAGAACCGTCAAGCTATGGACTAAAGGAAAACGAAAGCGAGGCCGGCCAAAAGCCACCTGGCGGAGAACTATAGAGGCGCACCACACGACGGATAGCTGTCGACTGAGCAACATGGAGATAGTTTGTTGCTGCCCTACAAGACGGCCCCAGGCGTGATGGTCACTGGTTGGCTTTGTCAGTCAGCAGCCAAGGACCAAAGTTGGATATTACTGGTTACAGATGTCACTTTCAGAACTATTACAGACTGCATACGACATGCACCATTGGAGTGGAATGTCGGAACGTCTGTGCTGTTGCATCATCGTGTCCATTCACTATACTTGTAGAGCGTGTAACCATCACAACAGCCGGCCATCTTGTAGAAATCCTGCACTAAAAACATTTGTGTTTTTGGTTGCCATGGTTTCTGTAGCAGTGTGTTTTATATCATGAGGCTGCCAGCACCATTCCCCCCCCCCCACACCATGCACACACTTAAATGAGTCAACTCTTATGTCCGAGTGGGGGAGGGGGCAGTAGACATGTTCTTGCTATGTTTCCTCATAGACCCTGGATGGGTTTGAAAACAAATCGAAAAAAGATGATTCGTCTTACGAGGACAAAAGACAAAGAAAATAGTCTACGTTACGGCCACAAGGCCTTCGTCTGGAAAGGAAAGAAAGTGAAGGCTAGACAGGACACATAAGAACTAAAATAAATATAAAAATATAACCTAGGTACTTCTCTGAAGGCAAGGCAAAAATCCTATCACTATCGCTGTCCGCTGATGGACAGCATGGCTGGAAAGGAAGTCTCACAGACCCTACAACAAGGGGGCGCCAATGCCCCATGTGACGTTTATTATTCTGTATTCATCATCATCATGTTTTCTAATACGTTAAATTGTATAGTGTTAGTTTATTATTCTGTATTCATCATCTTCATGTTTTCTGTGCACCCCTTACAGAGCTGGGGGCCCCCAAAGCGGCAGGCCCCATAGGAAGCCTGCATTAAAAACTATAGACTCTATACCTAATTGTGAGTAACAGTGTCTGTTAATTTAGATGGCCCAAACACTTGTCTGACGGGGAAACACTTCTGGTGATCAGATTCATCCCTGTAGTTGTAATACTTTAAACAGAGCTTCCTATCATCAGGATGGAAAGTGTTTGTTTATTTAGATCATTTATTCAGCTGCCAAATTTACCTATTGGTACCATCTCACAATGTCTGTTATTCTATGTTGTATGTTGGGTAAATTTATGATTGTGTTTGTGGTATTTTGGTTAACATCTTTACACTTTGTGCTTTACTTGTTTTGTTCTTCTTCTTCTTTCTGGTTCGTCCTGAAAAGGACGTTGGTTGCGTTGTGTCTGTTTACACCGGAGCTGCGATATCTGCGCCTTTCGGCGGACACATCCGACTTCAGCACGGCATTTTTTGGGACCGGGTTTGCCTTCCTCTTCGATCCCTACTCTCTCAGCCAGACTGCAGTGATGCAGTCTGTTTCCAGGACCACTACGTCTAGGTGGAGTAGGGTCTTTCCTTACTTTTGTTTTATTAAAATATTTGCACTTTGTTTAATAAAAATTAGATACAGATTTCTGTTAAAAGTAGGCTGATTTTTTTTTTTTTTACTTTCTTTACGCCCCCTATTACTCGAGGCGAAATCTCAGGTTAGTATGTCTAACCTGAGACTGATTTTTACGTGAGTATCCCTTATTTATTGTACAGACACAGGTGTCCCTCGCCATTCAGGCAGATACTCGATGATTTCGGAGTTACCCATTAGAGCTGGGTCGGCTCAGGAGCCGCCAGTCCCTGGTCGACGACACTCTGTCAAATGTGCTCGCCAGGGCTCGAGTTAATCCAGTCCAAATCCCGGTCGACGAACAATCTTCAAATGTCCTCGTCCGGGTTTGATCCTGGATCACCCGGTCGCCAGCGCAGTTTGGTAACCACTACACCAGCGCGGCTCTATTAAGCTGATATTTCTCAGAGTTCTCAGAGGAGGCATTGAACTGGTCCTTTTTTGCTAATTAAGAAACATGGGCTGTCACTGCAAGTGACCAAATGCAAACTATACTGTTCAAAAAAAAGAAACGCATAGCTACTGAAGGCACACACATAGCCATAATTTTGACATTTATAACTTTTTTAAAATTTAATGAGTTAATTGTTCAAATTGCACAGAAGAATACCTTAGAGTTCAACCAATCAATTGACAGTTGTTTTGCATCTGGGTCACGAGAGTTTTTTGGCGTACGGGCTTTCCCGTTAGTATGGTGTGTGGCCTCCTCTTGCATTGATCAGCGATGTAGCAAAGTTTGATTTGCTGAGGAGGTTATGATGGTATACCTAAAAGAATGAAATCAGTGTCTGTATTAACCGTGTGAGGTCAAGCACATGTAGGCCCATGACTCTAAAAAGATGATGATGAAATATTTGCAGGGAGCCTAACGCTACCTTCCTAGATCTCACACGGTCACTATTTTGACTCTAGTGTCTGGTGTATGATGTACCTAGTGTCTAGGGGAGAAATGAAATGATGGTACATAAACACAAAAACACTTTAATTCTCTATGAGGAAGTGAATAAAACCAGTGGTTAAGTTTTTCTTTAAAAATGAATGTTTTTTCTGTACAATTTAATATACCTGTCCCGCCATATCTTTTGGACAGGTCTTTGAAAATGAGGAAAAGATAGTTTACAGAAAAAAGATCAACTAAAATATGTGGACTCTTTGTCCAATAAATATAAAGTTACTATATCTCTCCTGTTGGAATATTCACAGTTTACAACTTTAGTTATTTAATATGGTGTGTCACTGGGTAGGAGGGGCTGTAGTTTCATCACACCCCATAAACTTCCTGGGTATGATTTGAAATACCAGAGTTTATTAAAAACGAAGTGTCAGATATGCCCAGATGCTAACACATCACCTGGGATTCATTGTAGAAGGATAATTCAGTTTGTAGTTGCAGAAAATATCGATATCACCACACGCACAAGCTCCTCCCGTTATCTTTTGACAGCATAAACGAAATGTCGGAGACCCGTTGGCGCTATTCTCACTCATCAGGCTTCCTGTTACCGGCTGGCAACAGGAAATAAAACCTCTGCAACAAAAGGACACCCTGGCCTTTTATATCTGATCACTTATTATATTTATTATTTTCATACGATGGTATGGGGTCAGCCTCGCGTGCATTACAGGTGAACTCGCCCCTAATTTTATATGACTCACACCTTGCTGTGACCACACCTCAGGTCCCTATGGCAGATTCGCCACTGTACGTTTACATAGTTTTCCTCAATATAACAACGTGGAGTAACCACATTTCCTTTGGTATGATTTTTTTTCTCTTCTTTTTTTAAAATATAAACGCTTCAGGCATGTTGAACAGTGTTCATGGAACACGGAGGCTTACTAACATATTCTAATACAATAATATTCAAACACAATCATGACAACATACAACAGTTAGATACAGTTCAATGTGAGGACTCAACAATGTCTGCTCCCGGTATGTCCTTCACTTTTCCCAATAGCAGTATCTAACTTTGGCAGTTGTAATAAACATATTAATTCATAAAGCATTCTTACCACAAATTTCAAGAAATATAAACAAATGACGCTGCCTTGCAAAGAAGTGGCTTCAGTTTCTTCTGCACTGCCCAGACTGCGAATGAATTCCTTATTTAATTTTAAAATTAACACAGCTGATCTCAGCGTATTTGATAGAAAAGTTTTGTTCAACTGGCAATGAGCAGTGAAAGCTTTTTGCTAATATCTATTAGCACTGGCCAATGGAAAGCTTGCGACTACCAGAATTCAAATGTAGTTTTTGAAAAACAAAAATTATTCCAAACAAACTCTGTGTCTGGTAGTCGATTGGCCAGTCTGCTTTAGTTATGCCAATACAAAAAGATGTTTAGTTTTAGTTAACAATTTTCTTACCGCTCCCCTTTCCGCCTATACTCTTATTACCCAATCGGATTTTAATTACCTCAATGCCTCTTTTTCTAAGCTAACGTCCCCACTAACGTTATGAAAAACAAGCAGGAACAACAGTCTGTCTGGTCACTCGTCAGTAGAAATTTAGTATTTTCTCAATAACTTGGCTAATACTTGGACTACCATATTATTTAAAACACATTCTTGCTCAGTGGACCCTAAGCTATACTACCATATGATTTTTATGGTCAGTTTCATTATGGTTTAGATTTTTAATTTTGTCCCTGTCAATTGTCAAATAAAAATTTAACACAAGACGGCCATCTTTCCCCCCTTTCATCTCTCGCTAGCATGTATTTTCAAATAACTAACTTGTTTTTGTGACGTCAGAAATACTACCGCTAGGAGAAAATAAAAAATTGTCTGCATGTTTGCCTCTGGTGGCTTTGCCCCAGCGTGTATATATGCATGGCACAACGTGTCAAGCGAAGCGGGGTTTTGCGCGGCTGGTGTAAGTATTTGCGTTAAATATTTCTGTTGTCTCGGGTTACACTACCAAAAAATGTAAGTATCACTACTAATTACAAGCGTTAAAGTTAAATATTACGTTAATTCAGACAGTAGTTTGGCGGCACACCTCCGTAAGATCGTTAATTATAAGTCTTGCCGCAGTCTCTATCAGATCGGGCAAAAATGTTAAAAATGTACGTCACAAGGAAAGCGCGTAGGTTTAAACGGCGGAATTGTTTCTAAGACTTTCCATGGCACACAATTCAGCGCTATGCTAACGTGTGAGAGGATCACCGTCAGACACAATCGGGCGGGTTTATTTAATATCATTTTATGACTAAAATCTCACTGAAATGAGCGATTATCGTGCAGATTTTACTACACACCTCCCATCCTAAAACATGCATTCATTTGCAGGTTATAATCTGCGAGATAACTTAGCTCAAACGAAGTCTTACACGTTTTTCTGATCTTCATCATAAGGATGTCTACTCAAAAAGTCTGCACCTACGTTCTGAGGGCCGGGAATATATTCAATCAGAAATGAGTATGGCTGTAATAATTGTGACCATCTCAATAATCTGGAATTTTCATGCTTGGCTTGTGACAGGAATACGAGAGGTGAATGATCCGTTTGGACCACAAATGTCCTGCCATATACATAAATCTGGAATTTTTTTTATAGCCCATATCAAAGCTAGACATTCCTTTTCACTTGTTGATTAATTTTTTTCCGCCGTGTTCAACTTGCGGCTTGCATAAGCGACTGGGTTCAATTCTCCATCTTGTGAGGAGGACCTTTGCAGCAATGTAGCGACCAGGCCCACATTGCTTGCGTCACTTCTCACAATAAATTCTTGATTCAAGTCAGGCAATTGCAACACTGGCCTGCTTGTGAGTTTTTCTTTTAACTCCTGGTAAGCCAATTCACACTGTGCGGACTAATATATTGTATCAGGATGACCTTTGCGAGTTAAATCCGTCAGAGGAGCACATATAGAGTTAAAATGTTTGATGTACTTTTGGTAGAAACCACACAATGACACGAAAGATCGCACATCTTTCTTTTTGTGTGGCCTAGGTGCTCTTTTCAATTTTTCCAGATTCTTGGGATCAGGGGTCATGCTACCCTGATGTTCCGTATGTCCCAAGAATTCCAACTCTTTACAACCAATACAACATTTTGTTGGCCTAGCGGTTAAGTTAGCCTCTCTGAGACTATCAAACAGCATATTCAAAGAGGTAACGTGTTCCTCAAATGTTTCCGTAGCAATGAGGATATCATCCATAAAATTCGAAATACGTGGATTTTTCAGGGGATCCAACAATTTTCGCATCATCCTAGAAAACACACTCGGGGCATTTTTCAGCCCAAACGGTAACATGTTGAACTCATAATGACCTTCCGATGTGCTAAAGGCTAAATAAGGTCGAACCTCAGGCTTCACTGGAATTTGGTAATAGCCTTTGCTAAGATCCACCTTAGAAAAATATTTTGCCTTGTTCAGCCTGGACAATAGTTGAGTAGTATCAGGTAATGGATCCACCTGACCTTCTGTGACAGCATTCAGTTTCCTGTAATCTATGCACAGTCTATGTTCTCACGATGGTTTCCGCAACAAAACTACACAGGAACTATAAGGTGTGAGAAATAATCCCTTCTTGTAACAAATAATCTATCCCCTCTTTCAAAGCTTTTTCCTTAGCGAAAGGAATAGAATAGGGCCTCATACAGATAGGTGCTGGGTCTAATAGTTTCATATCATATTCCAACAAATTTGTGTGCCCCGGTTTATCCGTTAACACATCTGTATGTTTCTCAAGGACCCATTGAACCTTCTTCTTCTGTCCTTTTGTCAGGTGATTACTGATCTTATCCTGTGCAAACGTTTCACTGGTTTTCAGTGGATATTCGAATGAGGTGAGAGGGTCATTTTTCATTTCGGTTGCGATAGACAAGGCCATTAGGTGTGTTCCTTCCTGGATTTGTCTGTCCAGATATTTCTTCAAAAGGTTCACATGATAGAATTTTTCCTTTCCCTTTTTAGAAGAAGCACCTTCTCCCCTACAACAAGTTCCCTATCCTTCGCTTTCTTATTATAATAAGCAGCATGCTTTTTCCTGGCTTGTCTCAAATTATCATTTGCCAGTTTCCAACTAATTTTTAAACGAGTGGTCAGTTTGTTCACATATTGATAGGATGAGGTAACAATCTCCTCTGCCTTCTCGTCTGTCCAAGTCCTTAACAAAGCTTCTAAAGGACCTTTTATTGGCCTCCCAAATAACAGGGTTGCCGGTGCCATTCCGGTTGAATTATGTGGAACTTCAGGGTACGCAAACAACGCGGCGGGCAAGCATTGGTCCCACGTATCAGGTTTCTCATGTGCCAGCTTTTTCAGGATAGAAATGAGAGTCCCATTGAACCTCTCTACCTGGCCGTTCCCTTGGGGGTGATACGGACTACAATGAAAGTGCTTGGCTTGAAACATCCTGAAAACCTCATCTGTTAGTTTCCCCTTGAACTGTGAGCCATTATTAGTCAAGATTTGATGCGGGAATCCTAACCTTGTGAATATCGTAAGTATTGCCTCTGCCACATGTTTCGAATCGATTGACGACAGGGCTATCGCCTCTCCCCACATAGAAAAAGTGTCTACCAGAGTAAGGATGTAACTGTTCCTCCTCTTGGTCCGAGTGAGAGGTCCCACAATATCCACTGCAACTCTCTCAAAAGGGGTTCCCACTATGGGCATTTCCCCTAGAGTTGCTGGAGCAGTCCAATGCTTTGGAGCTACTCTCTGGCATTCTGGACAGGATTTTACATATTTCTTTATGACTTCCATTATCCCTGGCCAGAAATAATGACAAGCTATACGCTGTCCTGTTGCGCTAATCCCCATGTGACCACTGAAGGGGATAGTATGACCTAACTCCATCACCTTTTCTCTATATGAAATGGGAAGGACCAGCTGTCCGTAACCAGCTGAACCAGTGCCGGCCTTCCTATATAACAATTTATTCTTCATATAAAATTCTCCTTTATTAGGAGGAGTATGGCTCTTTGGGAGTTTCTTATAACACGGCTTCAGTGACCTATCTTGAGCCTGTGCCTTCGTCATCTCCTCTAGATGAGTATTTATAGGTTCATCTTCTTCCTTTCTGGATTGTGATCGGGTCTGGACTGCTGCCAAGACCATAGGTCTCTTGGGATTCCCCAAGTAGACATAACGACACCCCAATATCAGAGGGTAGATGGGTGCGTCTATCACTGCTGCTCTGTTTATCCCTTCCACATAACTAGTTTTCACTGTTATCCTTGCAATGGGAAGTTTCATGAGTGGTAGGTCCTTGGTCGCCCCTTGTATCTCCACTGTTTCTGTGGTATACTGATCTGGGTTCACCAAGTGCGAGCTCACGACAGCATCAAAATCTAAACTTGTATCATAGAGGCACCTAATGGTGACATCATTGCATACAACATCCTCACAAACTGGGGGGTGATAAGGTTCCTGCTGTCCAGCAGGTTTGTCCTTTACTTCCTGGTTCCCCCTTCTCATAGCAGCACATCCAGCAGGTTTACGTTTACAAAATTTAATGTCATGTCCCTCCTTCCGACAATATCTACAATATAATCTACCTTGATGAAAAGGTTTTCTTTCATCATTCTTTCTGTCATTGAAATATGAGGTTTTATTCTTACAATCATTTCGAGGCCTATCAAAGTTCTGCTTACCTCTGTTGTCAAATTTATTATAGTTTTGAGGAGCCTTATAATGATCTACTGGTTTCTTCTTGGTGCCAGCTACCTCTGCCTGGGCTGCCTGATACCTTTCAGCGACATTAATTATCTCACCCAGCCTCTCCGCGCTCTGTTCTATGAGAAACTTTCTCATGTCTGGAGCCATGGACTCTCATCTGTTCTATGAGTATCATCTCTTTGAGATCTTGGGTTTCCCCAAAGTAGCCCATTTCTCCATATACGTTTCTAACCGGGTGGAGAACTGGGGATAGGTCTCACCCGACAGTAGCCAGGCATTCCTAAATTTCTTTCTATAAAACTCTCCGTTCTTTTTGTATCTTAACAGAAGAGCCTGCTTCAACATGTCATAGTTGTCTTGGTCATCCCTGCTCATTTTGGAAAACACTTCATAAGCTGTTCCCAGAAGACCCTGAGACAACTTTACCCCCCATCTTTCTCTTTCTAACCCATAAGTAGTGGCTAATATTTTATATCTGCTCAAATATGAATCAATGTCATCATCCCTTTCTACAAAATAGTCTAGATGGAACCCCATGGCTGAATTGGAGGTCCCCTGACTAGCAGTAGCATCAGAGGTAGAGGGGCTGTGACCATTGTCTGGAGCAAGGCCTTGCAACTCTAACTCCAATCTTTTATCTTCTTTTTCTGCCTCCCTTTGCAGTCGTTTTTCTTCTGTCTCCAATTTTCTCTCCTAAAATTGGAGCCTCTTGATCTCAGCCTCTCTATCAGCCTCTAAAACCCTAGCCTCCTTCTCAGCCTCAATTTGCAACCTTTTAATTTCTTTCTGCGCCTCTCTATCTAACTCTAATTTCTTTATCTCATTAGCATCTTCTATCTGCATTCTCCTCTCTTCAGCTAACCTATGTTCTTCCCTAGCAATAAATTTATCACATTCCGAGGTGACATAGTCAATCAAGATCTGACCCTCCATATTCATTTCCCTGGCAGTCTGCACAGCCGCAGAGCGAAACTTGGCCAGATCTGCCATCTGATAAATGCAAAATGTTCTAACTAAATTTCTAAATAAGTACAAATTTATTTAATTAATTCTGGGTTCTGACACTTCATTCACTTCCCAAATCTTGGGCAATATTGATTATGGGAATTCCCTGGGAAAATAGAATGTTGTTTATGCTAAGACCCAGACCCCAATGTATGTAGTACTAGGAGAAATTCAAATCCCGGACAAGCCTACCAATATATGTAGCAAAGTTTGATTTGCTGGGGAGGTTATGATGGTATACCTAAAAGAATGAAATCAGTGTCTGTATTAACCGTGTGAGGTCAAGCACATGTAGGCCCATGACTCTAAAAAGATGATGATGAAATATTTGCAGGGAACCTAACGCTACCTCCCTAGATCTCACACGGTCACTATTTTGGTTCTAGTGTCTGGTGTATGATGTACCTAGTGTCTAGGGGAGAAATGAAATGATGGTACATAAACACAAAGACACTTTAATTCTCTATGAGGAAGTAAATAAAACCAGTGGTTAAGTTTTTCTTTAAAAATGAATGTTTTTTCTGTACAATTTAATATACCTGTCCCGCCATATCTTTTGGACAGGTCTTTGAAAATGAGGAAAAGATAGTTTACAGAAAAAAGATCAACTAAAATATGTGGACTCTTTGTCCAATAAATATAAAGTTACTATATCTCTCCTGTTGAAATATTCACAGTTTACAACTTTAGTTATTTAATATGGTGTGTCACTGGGTAGGAGGGGCTGTAGTTTCATCACACCCCATAAACTTCCTGGGTATGATTTGAAATACCAGAGTTTATTAAAAACGAAGTGTCAGATATGCCCAGATGCTAACACATCACCTGGGATTCGTTGTAGAAGGATAATTCAGTTTGTAGTTGCAGAAAATATCGATATCACCACACGCACAAGCTCCTCCCGTTATCTTTTGACAGCATAAACGAAATGTCGGAGACCCGTTGGCGCTATTCTCACTCATCAGGCTTCCTGTTACCGACTGGCAACAGGAAATAAAACCTCTGCAACAAAAGGACACCCTGGCCTTTTATATCTGATCACTTATTATATTTATTAAGTTCATACGATGGTATGGGGTCAGCCTCGTGTGCATTACAGGTGCACTCGCCCCTAATTTTATATGACTCACACCTTGCTGTGACCACACCTCAGATCCCTATGGCAGATACGCCACTGTACGTTTACATAGTTTTCCTCAATATAACAACGTGGAGTAACCACATTTCCTTTGGTATGATTTTTCTCTTCTTTTTTTAAATATAAACGCTTCAGGCATGTTGAACAGTGTTCATGGAACACGGAGGCTTACTAACATATTCTAATACAATAATATTCAAACACAATCATGACAACATACAACAGTTAGATACAGTTCAATGTGAGGACTCAACAATGTCTGCTCCCGGCATGTCCTTCACTTTTCCCAATAGCAGTATCTAACTTTGGCAGTTGTAATAAACATATTAATTCATAAAGCATTCTTACCACAAATTTCAAGAAATATAAACAAATGACGCTGACTTGCAAAGAAGTGGCCTCAATTTCTTCTGCACTGCCCAGACTGCGAATGAATTCTTTATTTAATTTTAAAATTAACACAGCTGATCTCAGCGTATTTGATAGAAAAGTTTTGTTCAACTGGCAATGAGCAGTGAAAGCTTTTTGCTAATATCTATTAGCACTGGCCAATGGAAAGCTTGCGACTACCAGAATTCAAATGTAGTTTTTGAAAAACAAAAATTATTCCAAACAAACTCTGTGTCTGGCAGTCGATTGGCCAGTCTGCTTTAGTTATGCCAATACAAAAAGATGTTTAGTTTTAGTTAACAATTTTCTTACCGCTCCCCTTTCCGCCTATACTCTTATTATCCAATCGGATTTTAATTACCTCAATGCCTCTTTTTCTAAGCTGGCGTCCCCACTAACGTTATGAAAAACAAGCAGGAACAACAGTCTGTCTGGTCATTCGTCAGTAGAAATTTAGTATTTTCTCAATAACTTGGCGGAATCGTTTCTAAGCCTTTCCATGGCACAAAATTCAGCGCTATGCTGACGTGTGAGAGGATCACCATCAGACACAATCGGGCGGGTTTATTTATTATTATTTTATGACTAAAATCTTACTGAAATGAGCGATTATCGTGCAGATTTTACTACAAGCGACTTGCATCTCCTGGGCATGGATACGATCAGACGTCTGATGTGGGCCTGTGGGATGGCTGCCCACTCTTCCTGGAGTGCCTGGAACAGATCACGACGATTGGCTGGAGCAACATCTCGGCGACAAACACGTCTATGCAGCTCATCCCACATGTGCTCAATCGGACTCATGTCTGGAGAAAGTGAGAATGTTGTTGGCAGTCAGGAACTGCGTGGTCAACCGTGCACAGTGAGGTCTGGCGTTATCCTGTTGAAACACAGACCTTTGGGCAGCCAAAAGTGGAAGGACATGGGGCCGAAGAATTTCATTGACGTATCGTTGCGCATTTAAGCCTCCTTCAATGTGCACCAATTAACTCATTCCGTTGTAACTGATCGTTCTCCACACCATTGCACCTCCACCAACGTGCGGCGGAGCTTCATCAACGCAATTTTGGGTAAAACGTTCATTTCGCCTACGGTAGACCCTACGCCGTCTATTATGACGCTGCAACAAAAAGAAAGATTCGTCACTAAACCAGACACGTCTCCATTGATTGTCAGCTGCACAGGGACGATGCTGGTTGGCCCAAAGAAGTCGATTTTGGCAATGGCGGCGCGTAAGGACAGGTCCTCGGTGAGGTCGTTGTGCTTAAAGTCCAGCGTCATGCAGTCTATTCCGAACAGTTTGATCAGACACATGACGTCCTGCAGGCAATGACTGGGCAGTTGAGGAAGCTGTTGTAAACCTGTCTCTGAGGTGACGAAGCTGAATAAAGCGATCCTCGCTGCTGTTGTCACTCTGGGTCGTTCACTGCGATGCCGGTCTTCAACTGAGCCAGTGGCTTGGAACCGGTGCCAAAGCCAACTTATGGTACTCTGATGCACGTTTAGATGCCTGGCAACCTGACTTTGACTTTCGCCTGCATGCAGTCGGCCGATAGCAATGTTCCTTAAATTTATCGATAGAGACGCCATAAATGTCTGTTTGAAAATGAACTGAATTTTTTGTGTGTAGCGTTATCCTTTTATAGGGTTTCAGTTGCGTAGTCAGTGAATAGTGTTCACCCCAAATTTTGTTGCTTTCACGTGCGCGCAACATGAGCTGTGGTCAAAAATTGCGTCATAAACACTATTGACCACTGCGTTGTAACGATTACAAAAACAAACGCAATTCAGGTCAACACGTGCATTTGACAATGTAAAGAACATTTGAGGCTGGTTTTTATATACCCTAGCACCAAATTTTACTTACAAACTCATAAAAACGCGCTCTCGGATAGCTATGCGTTTCTTTTTTTGAACAGTATATATATATATATATATATATATATATATTTATATATATATAAATATATATATTTATATATATATATATATATATATATATATATATATATATATATATATATATATATATATATATATATATATATATATATATATATACACACACGAGATATACCTACTTACGCACTCACTTATCTGTTTGTCTACGAATGCAGCCTGTCTGTCAGTCTAAATGACATGTTATTTTTTTCACTTACAGGGCATATTGAAACAAGATAGATCAGGTAAGTTGGCTTTCACGGACATCACTGCTACAACTAATCATGTCAGATAGAAAGAAAGCAGCTATATCCCTCAAACGAAGTACCGTCTACAACAGTGGAAACAAAGATCCCTTGGTGTAGCTAATTCTGCAGACCTCTAGACCCCCTCCCACCCCCGCCCCCCCCCCCCCCCACCCGCCCGGTCCCTCATAAATGTTGTCTGGGAAAGATATAAACTAGGGCTTGGCAACCGACCAATCACTACCTACAGGTAGATCTGACAGTAACTTTTCTTCTGTGGTCCTTGTCTGCAGACTGACAAAGTAGTCTATGACCATCACTCGTCATGGTGGGGTAGCAACAAACTGTCTCCTGTAACTGTCTCTTTTGATGATAGTCATACGCTTGAATGGTGTAAGGGATGACAGTTAGCTTATGTGTATCTGACGCGAATGTTCTTTTAGGAGGAATGTACGAACAGTTAAAGTCCGAATGGTCACATCAACACCAACAGTGTCAAGGGAAGGACACTGGAACTCATGGTTGATTAACGATACAATCAACAGTTTATTTGACAATTACGTGGACACGGACGATACGAAGAATCGTGCATACATATGAAATTCATTCCTGATAAATGGTACGTTAGATTCCATCAGGTACATGGTTAAGCATCATACAGGACATCGATATAATCACGAATGTTCATCTTATAATGGTGAATAGCTGGTTTAACAAACTTTCTCTACGACGATTGATCTTTCAAGGGCAATCCCTCATCGTACAACCCAGGTTATACAACCCATTAAAGAATACTCCTTCATTGACAATAAAATACGACTTCTGGTATTCAAACATCATCATCGAATAATAAATCTGTGAAGTGTCTACAAATTTCTAACTGCTGATTTTTGGTTCACCTCTCCATATAAGCCGTTACTCGTCTGACGGCAATTACCTACTCAATAAATCGATCCCCGTGACGGACAATGAACAATTTCCATTTTTAAACATATTCCAAAACTTCCAAAGCATATTTACGTTTCAAGTTTTATCCATTCTGGTCCCAATGCGTGAGGGTACCAGCTAGAGGTCGACTTGTAGAACGAAATGTCAAAGACAAAATTAATCATATAAATCTTTGCTTAAATATCGAAATACCTTACTCTGTGATACTGAGGCTATGACTTGAATGCAGTGAGCCGATCACCAAGTAAAATTCAATATGCCCGAACGCAGGGCTAAAATATATCATCAGACCATACTGTCCGGTAGGGATCGTGCTTGCTTCTTTCAGCAGATACGTCATCTCCCCTTGTTTGACAACAAGCCCTTAATTATTAAAAATCCCAAAAATGTGCGTTCTCGTGCGCAATAAATTAAATATACAAAACCTATTACTAATATCTTAGTTGATGCGTACACTTTTAACAAAGACAGGACCTGAGACTGTCTATATTTGTTAATGCCTGTTAAGGACTTAAAATGGACGCAACACTCCACTTTGTTCAAACTACATGTGGTGCCCCAAATCTGGTTCATGTTTTGCATCTCTGCCTTCACAGTTCTCTGCCATCACAGTTCTCTGCCTTCACAGTTCTCTGCCTGGAAACTTTTTGCCAGCCTCACTTTCACGTTCCTTCTGGAGTCCATAGCATGGCAATTTGATGGTGGTGTCAGGGATTCTTCTACGGATGCGGTCAATCCAATTCCAAGTCTGCCCGCTATGCTGGTGCGCTTGTCTTCTTCTTCTTCTTTGATCCTTAGCCGCCGACCGTTAAAGCAGTCAGTGGCCATCACGCTTAGTGGCGTCTTGTAGGGCAACAACAAATTGATTCCACTTTGCTCGGTCGGTGGCCATCCTTCGTACAGTGCCCCAACTCTGGTTCATTCTTTGCATCTCAGCCTCCACAGTCCTCCGCGTAATTTTAAAAAATGCAATTGGACAATCTGCGAAGAAATGACAAGTAGAAGAAAAAATATACACAAAGTGCACTTTGATAACCCTTACCATAAAAAAAAAAAGAAAACAGCACAGATAAAGTAGTTTCTTTCTAACATTTTTATATATTTTTGTCTGAAAATCATTCACTAATATACTGCACTCATGATTCAATCTCCAAAACCAAAAAACTTGTACAGTAAAAGTTGTCCACAATTTCAAATAAATCTTTGCCTGTCGTACCTGCATTTATGTCCTTACAAAAAAGAAGATCTTCCACTATTTCGTTTTTTTCATCAACAAACCGCACATAACAGATTAAATGAGCATCTCTATTGCTATCAGTGACCTCATCAAGCTGCAAAGCTAAGTTCTTCCCCGTCATTTTTTCTATAATCTGTTGATTAAGATCCTAGCCTAAATCTTGAGTTCGACGGCTGATTGTTTTGTCTGACAAAGGAATGCTCAAAAGCTGTTTCCCCATAGAAGAGCTTTACTCGAGATTGTCGCCTGCTTAGAAAATGCTAATTTTTGTTCTTTCATTTGACTCAGCTTTCTAGAGAAATATTCTCTTGGTTTGCCCACGTCATTCTTATGAACACTTTCTAAAGGGCGCTTCAATTTGTTAGGCAGCATACATTCGATAGAGAGTACTTTAAAACGCAAAACACACTGTGGATGCTCTTCACTGTTCACAAGAATGCACGTGAAACAAAAATCTAAGTAACCTTCGTCGTATTTTCTATACTTACGTTTCCTTTCCTCATTACCACTTTCCTTTTCACCCTCAACAAGTTCTTGCTTTTTACTAACACTTGCCAAATTAAAAAAATCTGTCCACAGTTTATATCAAACTCACAACACAATCAAAAACGTTTGAAAACAGAAAATCACCGTGCTACCTACTATGGTCGCGCGAGGAGAATGCACGGAAAGTTGATAGGCGGGTCGGGGGAGCGGGACTTCAAAGGCTGGCGAACATCAAAAGTGAAATTTCTCTGGGGTCACGCAGGTTGACAAACACCGTAAATGAAATTTCCCACAGCTCTGTGTATTCTTTACAGCTAAATACGAAAAAAATCTGAGCCCTCCCACGGCGCCCCTGACAGTCAGTCAAGGCGTCCCAGGGCGCCACGGCGCACAAGTTGAAAACTGCTGGGCCCTAAGTATATGTTGGTAATGGAGAGTGGAACAAATAAAAAAATTTTAAGCAATGAAATTTTAAACACATTTTTGACAAATCTTGGGAAACAAAGAACCAAGGATCCAGACCTGCAGGACAACTCAGAGTTTGTTGGGAGGACAACATTAGACAGTCTCTGAAGGACTAAGGACTAGATTGGAACCAGGTCAGAAGGAAGACAGCCAATACGATAGTATAACACTCTCTCTGGTAAACCTCAGTACACCAGGTTAGAACAGGAATGACTAAGTAAGCAAGTACTTTTCTTGTCGATTGTCTCTTGTGTCATGTTATTAATATCTTTGCATCTTCTATCTTTGTATTACATTTCTGTCTTTCTATTAATTATGTTCACTGCAATGTGTTCAGACTAATACTTCTAGTTAATCTTTGTCCAGTATACGCGTAGAATGCCTCTGTATTAATCTTTGCAATTATTTTCCTTTGCACATTGGCCTCTCTCATTCTGAGTGACTCATTTTGTCGTTCATAAAATTTCAACAGTACCTCAAAGACAGATCATGGGTTTGAACTCAAAGTTTACTCCAGCATCAGCTCACAAGCAGTTACTCCCACCACGTCAGTCAGAATTGTATATTGAAGGTAAATTTGTAAAACAGTTATCTTCTGTCATATCATTGTCTTCTGTCATATCATTGTCTTCTGTCATATCATAGTCTTCTGTCATATCATTGTCTTCTGTCATGTCATTGTCTTCTGTCATATCATTGTCTTCTGTCATATCATTGTCTTCTGTCATATCATTGTCTTCTGTCATAGGTATAACTTTTAAATGATCCTGACAGACATGAATAAAAAAAAATTTTTTCGGTTAAATTTTCTTACGGAGAGACAAGGCATGTTTTTGTTTTTTAACTACATGACCTTTGGCTTATGCCTATTCTATAACAAATGTGTAAGATTTTATTTAGGATTAGGTTTTCAAATGGTATTTTTTTAAATTCAGATAATTTCAGATTAAGTTGTTGGCTGCCCTTTGTCCAGTTTAAGAATGACTTAACCTCATTTCAGTGGATCAAATTTGTTGTCTTTACATTAAAATATTACCTATCTATTTATTTTTTCTCCAGAGCCTTTTTTTAGTTGTGAATTATCACAACTTTTTTCTGCAACATTTAACAAGGACTTCAATGACCCGCTTACAGAACACATCCGAGGTGTTCGAGTCTTGGATACAGCTCTGAACATTAATTATACAGGGCTGTACTACATGTATATGAGTGTTCACATGGGGCCAAGATTTGGGAAACCTGCACAATCATTTGGTGACCAGGTATAAATACTAGACTTAGTCAAATCCTGCTGTTATTTGTTATGTATGTCTCCTCGTGTATTGACTGGCTGATCTGTTACAGTGGTTACTTCTCAAGGCAAAGTTAAGGGGCTCAAAACCAAATAGCGGCACACTTCAGTCTGCTCATCTGCAGGGGCAAACTTAAAGTATGCCCCTACAGCACAGCACTGTTATGATAGTGTTTGATTTCATCTGCCTCTTGATGCACCCCATAGTACATCACTGACCAGCTGTAAATGAATATCAGACTCTGCTCTTGAGCTTGGGAAGGCAAAGGCAGTGGGTGTTACATTTGCACTCCTTTACTGCGCAGCTGTAAATGGGTACCTGACTGCACTTGAATTTTGTAGGGCAATAGTGAAGGGAACATGTTGCCTAAGCTCATAAAGCTGAGATCTAAAACAGTGAAGTCTCTAACACTTCAATCCTCTATGGCAGAGTATGCTCTGGGGCTACTTTCTTAAGGTCTGATCAAAGGTTATTGAAGGTCAATGACCTTCGCTTGTCTGTGCACTAACTCAAGCTTTTGTGAAGAAAACATAACATTATATCATAACATTACATTGTGTTTTAAAAATAAAAGTAAAGTTGTAGTACTTTAACTTACTGTAATTTTTCTAGAGTGGGTTAAAAGTTGTGAAGGTAATAATTCTCTGTAAAAGACATGCAGTAATCAGGAACACTGCAGAAACTTGAAGGAGTAGATTAGATGTCTTTACTCTTACATACAAACTGTGAATGTCTGTCTGTGAGGCTAATCACACCCTCAAGGACTCTTGAAATCATCCACACACTTTCAGAGAATCCCCACTCTGATGAAACATGTTGAGAACCCAGCATTGCACGTGACAAATATGAGAATCACTGGAGCATTGCACGTGACAAATATGAGAATCACTTGAACCCCAGACCTCCGGCTTTTACCTGATTGGCTGCAATTCAGAAGGATCTGACAATGGACACGTGATCTGAGCTGGGAAGTGGCTCTGTGCAGGACATAACAATTCAGAAGGATCTGACAATGGACATGTGATCTGAGCTGGGAAGTGGCTCTGTGCAGGACATAACAATTCAGAAGGATCTGACAATTCAAAGTGAGCAGAGCTGGGAAGTGGCTCTGTGCAGGACATAACAATTCAGAAGGATCTGACAATGGAAAGTGAGCCGAGCTGGGAAGTGGCTCTGTGCAGGACATAACAATCCCTTGGGAGAGCCCAGAACCAGAGCACAATATCTTTCTCACTCTGCATATTTAGAGAGCCCCCATTCATGGTGGGGAATGCACAGCATGCAGCCTGCAATTTCCATCTAGCTTGAAACCAGATGTGATGATCCTTTAAATGTATGCCAAGCTAGA
Source organism: Oreohelix idahoensis (assembly GCA_024509875.1). Lineage (NCBI taxonomy): Eukaryota > Metazoa > Mollusca > Gastropoda > Stylommatophora > Oreohelicidae > Oreohelix > Oreohelix idahoensis. Next base: position 21,008 of record JAMPIV010020034.1, on the reverse strand, counting down.
CAGAATATCCAGGAAAGAATCTAGAACTCATGTCTCCAACTTAACAAGTTTCAGAATAGCAGAAAGGTCACAGGGAAAGCCTAGATCTACAATGTAGATAATACTAATGATTCTTCAACTTTGCATTGGCTGCCACAGAGCGACAAGCTCAGCAATTCTAGTTAAGCAACAACCACCATCTTGAAACTCTCCAATGCTGCATGACTAAATAACTAATGTCTAATTCTGCTTTTCTTAGTTTGGGGAGCAAACTTATACAGTAAAGTGGGTTCTGTGTTTAGAAGATCTTTTTTTATGAGAACACTCACTAATGCTCTTGGAACTAGCCACACATTGTTTCTAGGGGAAAATATGTGCATCATGTGACATTTCAAGATAAATTTAGACTGACAACCATAACTCACAAAACAGCCATTACACTTATGTTATGCTTTCAAAATAATGTGCACAAAAAAGCAACTTTACCATTTGAAAATGCAAGCATGCATAGACTTTATTACATTGACATACACAATAATTACTTTCATAATTAATTCTTATGGAAGCAACTGTTGTCACTATAAATATAGCACTGACTTCCATAATAATAATAATAATAGCCCCTTCAGTCATAACTGACTATGGGAATGCGCCCCTGAGGTGACAGCCCTCAGCTGCTTATTTTCGACGTTTTCTTCTCACCTCTGCTTCTTGTGTGAGCCTCTCTTCGCCCAATCTGAGGTGGCGCCGTAAATAGCATCGCCACTTAGTGCGATCGGCAAATTCATCCTCCCATGTTGCTGGATCCATGTCCAGTGCCTTCATATCTCTCTTGCACACATCTCTGAACCTCAGCTGTGGTCGCCCAACTGTTCTCTTGCCATCTGCTAATTGTCCGTAGAAGATATCTTTTGGGATGCGACCATCTTCCATGCGGCGAACATGGCCAAGCCAGCGAAGTCTGCGCTGTCTAAGAAGCGTATACATACTTTGAAGGCCAGCACGTGACAACACCTCGACATTTGTCACTTTATCTTTCCACGAGATGCCGAGGATGCGGCGTAGACACCATAAATGGAAGGTATTGAGCCTTCTTTCTTGCTTAGCATAGGTCGTCCAGGTCTCGCTGCCATATAGGAGTGTGCTGGTGACGCAGGCATTATATACCGCAGCTTTGGTCTTCATTGTGAGTTTAGAGTTTCCCCAAACACGCGATGTGAGGCGGGCAAAGGTAGCTGCAGCTTTGCCAATGCGGCTGTCGATTTCTGTATCCAGTGAGAGTTTGTCATTGATGGTAGACCCTAGGTATGTGAAGTGGTGCACCATTGCCAATTCATAGTTATCGATAGTGATAACTGGTGTAGCACCCATATCCTGACTCAGCACATTTGTTTTCTTTAGACTTATTGTGAGGCCAAAGTCCTTGCATGCTTTAGTGAAGCGATTCATCAAGCTCTGAAGCTCCTGTTGGCTTTGAGTGACGACTGCAGCATCATCAGCGAACAACAAGTCTCTTATAGTGACCTTTCTGATTTTTGTTTTTGCCTTCAGCCTTGAAAGATTAAACAGACGGCCATCTGACCTAGTGTGAAGGCATATTCCTTCAGTTGCATCTCTGAATGCATGTTTCAAGAGTAAGGCAAAGAAGATTCCGAAGAGGGTCGGAGCCAGAACACAGCCTTGTTTAACGCCACTTCGTATATCAAAGGGCTGTGACGTGCTTCCAGCATATTGGAATGTTCCCTTCATGCCGTCATGGAATGACTTTATCATTTCCAGCATTTTAGAAGGGCAGCCTATTTTCAGGAGGATTTTAAAGAGTCCATCCCTACTAACCAGGTCGAATGCTTTTGTGAGGTCTATAAAGGCGATATATAAAAGTCTTTTCTGCTCTCTTGATTTTTCCTGAAGCTGGCGGAGAGAGACGATCATGTCTGTTGTTGATCTGCCAGCTCGGAATCCACACTGTGACTCTGGATATATGCGCTCAGCTAACTTGTGTAGTCGCATTAAGATGACTTTGGCAAAAACCTTACCAACAATACTAAGAAGAGAGATGCCTCTGTAGTTATTGCAATCACTTCTGTCTCCTTTATTTTTATACAGTGTTACAATCTTGGTATCTCGCATGTCTTGAGGAATAGTTGTCTCTTCCCAGCACTTGCACAGCATCCTATGCAGGGGATGTAATAGCGTGCTCTTACAGCATTTGATTAAATCAGGAGGAATCCCATCACTGCCTGGTGCTTTGCCAGAGGCCAAGCTATCAATGGCCTTGCTGAGTTCCTCTAATGTTGGTTCGGCATCCAGCTCCTCCATAGTTGGCAGACTGTTGACACCATCAAGGGCTGCAGGCGTAACGGTATTGTCTCTAGCGTAAAGCTCAGAGTAGTGCTCGACCCACCTCTCCATCTGCTTACCCTTATCGGTTAGCTTCTCTCCGCTGATGGTTTTTAGCGGTGCCGTCTTACTTTTATGGGGGCCAAGTGCTTTCTTTATATCGTCATACATTTGTCTAATGTTGCCTGTTTGCGCTGCGATCTGGATGCTCTCACTGAGCTGGAGCCAGTAGTCATTTGCACAGCGTCGAGCAGTTTGTTGAACTTTGCTTCTCGTAGCCCTCAGGATCTGTAGGGTTCTGGCACTCGGTGAACGTTTTTATTCATTCATAGCACTGCGCTTAGCTTCAATGACAGGTGCCATCACATCTGATGAAGCATCAAACCAGTCATTTGACTTTGCTGTTTTCTTACCAAAGGTGGCAAGTGCAGTACTTTGAATGGTGTTCCGTAGATGCTCCCAGTTCTCTGTAATAGTATCACCATGCTGAGGGCTACTGAGCACTTTCTCGAAGGTCGCAGTGAATTGAGCGATCATGAAAGGGTCTGACATCTTGCTGGTATCAATGCGTGGTTTCCCTTCATGTCTGACACGATAGAGTTTTCTTGGTTGTGCTCTGATTTTGCAGCAAACCAAGGAGTGATCTGTATCACAGTCTACACTATGGTACGAGCGCGTGGAGAGCACAGACCTGAGGAGTGGCCTTCTGACGAGAATCAGGACAAGTTGGTGCCAGTGCTTGGATCGTGGGTGTCTCCATGACACCTTATGCTGGGGTTTTGCCTGAAAGTAGGTGTTGGTCACGCAGAGGTCATGGTGGACGCACAACTCTAAGAGTCGTTGTCCATTTTCATGGCAATAACAACCTTTGGAACCACTGACTTCCAGTTATCTACATAATGAAAGAAACATGAATGTACTTATACTAGCACAAAGTACAAGTGTCATGTTTAATCTGGCTGTTTATTGTAAGTAAATGTGAGTATCCGTCGCTTCACCCAAGCATGCAAGAACCTTGGCCCCACAATAATTCTAAAGATAATAAATGTGCTGGGTCAAGATGTGTATGTTGCACCAGTTATCACTATTGATAACTATGAATTGGCAGTGGTGCACCACTTCACATACCTGGAGTCTACCATCAACATCAAACTCTCTCTGGACACAGAAATTGACATCCGCATCGGCAAAGCTGCAGCTACACTTGCCCGCTTCATAAAGCGTGTTTCTTCTTCTTCTTCTTCGTCCACTCTCAGACGTCGTCCACTTGAATGTTCTTAAAGAAAGCAGTTGTCAGTTTGAGGCTATTTGAATCCCTGTAAAGCTTTTCCACGAAAGGAACTGGCGTCGGCCATATGCTCTTGCTCTGTGTATATATATATATATATATATATATATGTATATATATATAGATATATATATATATATATATATATATATATATATATATATATATATATATATATATATATATATATAAAACATGTTTGAGGAAACTCTAAACTCTCAACGAAGACCAAAGCTGTGGTATATAATGCATGTGTCACCAGCACACTTCTATATGGAAGCGAGACATGGACAACCTTTGCCAAGCAAAAAAGAAGTCTTAATGCCTTTCATCCATGGCGTGTATTCCACATCCTTGGTATTTTATGGAAGGAAAAAGTGACAAATGTCGAGTTGTTGTCACATGCTAACCTTAAAAGCATCCCGAAAGTTATCTTCTACAGACAACTGACAGATGGCAAAAGAACAGTTGGCCGACCGCAGCTGGGGTTCAAAGATGTATGCAAGAGAGATATGAGTGCACTGGACATAAAAGCTAGCAACCTGGAAGAATGAATCTGCCAATCACACTAAGTGGCGATGCTGTCTACGATGCCACCTCAGGTTGAGCAAAAAGAAACTCTCACGGCAAGCACAAGAGAGGGGAAAACATCGAAAGGTACAGCTCAGGGCTGTCACGTCAGGATCACATTCACATAGGCAGTTACGACTGAAGGGGCTATTATTATTAATATTGTAAATAAATAAATAAGGGGAAGCTGTAAAACTAGTGAGGAAAGTAATATGAAAATTACAAAATAATATGGTATGGAATCAGTTTTTTTTAATTCGATAGTTTGTAAAACTGATTCCATACCGTATTATTTTTGTATTTATTTATTAATCTGGCTGCATGACTCTGTAACTTTCAATTCCGTCACTTCTTGAAAAATATGTGTCTAATTTGGTATTCCTCTTGACCCCAGACCTTTGGCTTGTAGCAAGGTCAAGAACGTTTTTGAGTTGAGGCATCAGACTGATGTCACAAATCTATATTTGACATCAGGCTGATGTCATCAGAATAAGTTCATGTCTGACATCAGACTGACATCAAAATAAGTCAATATTTGACTTTAGACTGATGTCATCAGAACAAGTCAATATTTGATTCAGATTAACGTCATCAGAATAAGTCAACTTTTTAGATGCATTAAAAATGTATTTAAAATAAGTTTTGTCACAGGGATGTAACTTACAACATTTGTCACATGGACATAACTAACAACATTTGTCACATAGATATAACTTACAACTTTTGACACGTGAACGTAACTTACAACATTTGTCACATGGACATAACTAACAACATTTGTCACATAGATATAACTTACAACTTTTGACACATGAACGTAACTTACAACATTTGTCACATGCATATAACTTACAACATTTGTCACATGGATATAACATACAACTTTTGACACATGAACGTAACTTACAACTTTTGACAACGGAGAAAGTGGAGTTTTTTATAATACAGTAATCACAAAATCTGTATTGTTATTTTTATTTAAAGGTTTTTGTGTTTTTACTATTAACATCAACGATTTTGACATGCTACCAACTTTGTGACAAGTCATCACATATGGCAGAAGTGATACAGCCAAACCAAATTAATGTTTGTGTATTTAGTATCAGTCTTTTGATATTTTTTGCGAATGTCTGAATAACTCAAATCATCTTCTAGACCTGGTTCCAGTATGTTTTTCGTGCAAGTGCAGACAGTCTAGCGGACACAGGAGTTCTCTTGCAGACTTCACATACACCTCGTAGTGATGTCATTAATGGCCAAGAGACTGCCATTGCAGGTGAGAATATGATTGTTGGACTGTGAAGAAAAGGTGCAGGTGAGAAAATGATTGTTTGTGAAGAAAAAGTGCAGGTGAGAAAATGATTGTTAGACTGTGAAGAAACAGCTGATGTGGAATTATTCATTTTGTTTGTTCGTTCGTCGACGAGATTTCTGTTATACCCTGTTCAACCAAGCGGTTATAATTGGGATATATTGTGCGTTAGGTTCTTCGATGGTAGCCGGTTATTAGTCCCGAAAAGGACTGGTCCTAAAAAGGATCACTAGCTGACTGTCTTGATGCTCTTCGTTGTTTGTCTGTTCGTGTTGCCGTGGCGTGTTCCATAGTGTTTTTCCTCTCCTGCCTCACTATCTGGCGTGTGTGGTTTTGTTATTTTTTACGTGCCTCGTTTCTGTTTCTTGTGTCTTCCAAATTACTTCAGACCTAAGGGTTTTTTATTTTTGGACATGCGCCCTAATATAACCGACTAGGTTGAACGGGACGCGCCTCGCCAAAACGAGGCAAAACTTAAAAAAAAAAAAATTGTGTCTTCCTTTTCTCCTGTATCTGAAATAGCGCTTTTTCTATTATAGATGGGAGTAGCTTTTCTAACGTTTCCTCTATTACTTCTTCGTCTGATTGGTCGTTCGTTTTAGGTTCTCGTGTGTTAGATGTAATTTCCTCAATGGCTTTTCTTTCTGCTTCTATTCTTTTGAGTATTTCTGCGTTTTTTTCTTTCAGCTCATACAGCTTCTTGACATCTGTTTCTATTTGTTGCTGGATTCTTTTTATTTCTTCCATCACATGTTTAATGCTCTGCAGATCTATCACATCTTCTCCACTGTCAGTTTGATCTTCGGGAGTCTGCCTGCTTCTATCCTCGACCTGGAGTTTCAGTTACATTTCTTTAACTTCCGCTGTCAGCTGGTGAAGCTGTCTTCTATCTGTCGTGCACTGTTTGTCTGCGACATCCGCAACCACTCTGTGTTTTGCCAGTTTGAAAGGGATGTTTCTGGACACAGCTTCCTTCAGGATGCTCTTAGTTTCCTGAATCACAGGGCAGCCTCTGTACCTTGTCCCGTGGTTTCGGTGGCAGTTTGCACAGGTACGGTTTGCATTTATGGCCTTGTAATTGAGATCCTCCATCGCCTTGGGACAGTCGCGATATGGGTGGCTCCCCACACAATATCGGCAAACTGTGTCTCTTCTGCACGTTTTCTGTGTGTGGGAAAACTGCTGGCAGTTAGAGCACTGCATGACCGGAGGGATATATGCTTCTGTCCTTTTTGATGTAGTTTGGTTGCGTCAGTCTCTCAGGTCTTGTCGATCCTTCAATAGTTATTACAATCAGATTTGTATCTTTCTTGTCCCAGGTTTTTAGCCTTTTGACCTGTGCGATTTTGACATCTGTGTTTTCGGTTTGTAGGTAGCTGTGAACCTCGCTTGCGGGCCATTTGGTATTAACCCCTCTTATGACCAACTTCTTTGTTGTCTTGGATGTTTCCACCACTACTTTTATCTGGTGGGGCAGCTGGACTTCTTTTGGACTGGACCTCAGTTCGATCATTAGCGAAGTGGTTGTTTCAGTGTTGTTGAGGGAAAGCACGACTCCCTTTTCGTGCCTCCCTACTTTAGCGGTGCTCTCCTGCCAGTTATTACCTCGAGGATACCAATCACTTTATCGTCTGGTAGGATCCTGAGTGAGGCCTCACCTCCAGGCATCTGGGTGATCTTAACGGTCCTCTCCTGTATCGTATCTGTGTTGTTTGTCTTTGTTGCAAGTGAAACTTATGGAAGGGGAAGTAATCTTTGGAATGGTGTTTTGAACATATTAAATTTCGAGTTGCAACGCTTGATTAAGCGGATACTTGTCTGACTTTAGGATAGAATTATCTTTTCCTATTTTTCGGGTGACAGAGTACAGATAAGCGTGTGAACGCTGTTTAATGTATTTATTCTGTACTGTTTTGAGTCATGTGAATAGCTCGCTAGTCGGCATGTGTTATCGAGAACGGTGTTCAAGACAACCGAATCTCGTGACGGGTTTTTTTGGCGGGACTAGTGTGTGATTTAGGGAGTTGTGTTTTGGGCGTGGACCGTGTAGGTCGAGTCCCAGTGTTTTTGGATATTAATGAAGCTGCCGGATGATGCAGGCTTTAGTGCGTGTTGAAGTACTATTTAGGCCAGGATGTGGACAGGCCGTATTATATATATTTAATGCCCGGGAAATTATGTTATAATGATTTCGTGTTGTGCTAGCGAATGCGAGTACATTTATGGCCAGTAATAACATTCATACTGAAACCACTCGGTTACATTTTTATCAGTTGGTGGTTTTCAGTTAACAGGATCTGACATCTACGACTATTCGCGTCGATAGCCTAAGTGGCGTAGTTTTCGTATCATTGGATATGATTTAAGATGTGCCTGAGTGGCGTATACAATTAAGAAATTGTTACCTCTACAGTGATATGTACTTGAAGCAAGAGGATAATGTGAATCAAATTTTGTCCACCAGAACATAACATATCTAAAGGATCAGTCACTACAAGTTGGAAATAATACATATGACTTTCACGTGACAAGAGTGTAGAACACTTGACTGTGTTATAATTAGCCTTATGTAGGCGTGGCTTGAATCTCCTGTACTTCAGAACTGTGACCTAGTTATTATCTGCCTGGGTGGCGCATTTGAGAAACAACGCACGCTTTATTTGGTAGTATGCAACTTTACACTAGTAGCAATTGACGTCCTATTTCATGCCTATGGACGACAACAACGTCTGCAGTGGTCAAGGAAGTTCAATTAGACTTGGACAGTATTTGTACCAGCATTTATACGGGTTGTGACGGATTCCTGCAATATTCGGGTTACCTGTGCCAGTTGTCACCATCACAAGTTCAAGATGTTATGATACACGGAGTTGCCGTGTACATTTCAGACTACAGAAGAGTCAAGAAGGGCAGTGTGTGCTGTATTATGGTTCCTGTCAACTTGTGCATTGTTAAGCACATATCATATTGACGAAATTACCTGAAGACAAGCGAATCAAGTTCCAGTGCTTTCCTGCAGTGGAGGTTTTAGCAGTCTATGTGATATCCAGTGTTGTGGCGGAAAAGAAGCGGGATCATTGACAGATAAGTGATTGTGTCTTGTGTAAATTGTGTCACTTCATATATGTCGCTAGGCCTCCCTAATTGCTCATACTGTTGTTATTGTTGTTTATGTCTAATTTGACATATGATTACGATTTTATGCATAGGTGTTAATGGCTGTTGACATATGTCGATTTTCCTGATAATGATGTGACTTGATAAAGGTGCTATAAAAAGGAATTGGTGATACAGAATTGAGGAATAAGCTCATTTCTTGACAAATAGTTGGCTTTGTGAGCTGGAAAGTTAATTGTCCAACCTTTTGCGACAGTAATTTGTCATAACTATAAGTGATTACTAGATATATTGGATTAAGTAAGTGAATCACTATGGATGATGATGAGATAGATCCTGAGGATATGAGGCCTGTATTGGCTTATTTGTGGGAAGAAGGTAGAGATTATCAACAATTAAAAGGCCCACAGCTTGAGGAACATGTGATAGACAGATTTTTGGTCAATGCGTCAAGAGCGCTAAAATATTTTGCTGAGGAGAATTTTCAGTCTCATCCTCATTTAATGATGGCTAAAGAGTTAGCGGATTTGCTACTTTGGGAATTTCGCGGATTTCTGTACAACTATATTAATGTTAAACACGATCACATAAGGAGGGGAATACACAAGATGATTCAATACGGCATTTCTGATGGTCAAAAGAAGGAGTTAGAAGATGAGGAATTAAGAAGAAAAAAACAACAAAGGGAAAACTTCTTAGAGAGTACCGCTGAAGTGAGTAAAGTACATGAAACAGTGTCTAGACTTACGGGTGAATTGCAAAAGTCAAACTCAGAACTTGCTAGTGTGCAGGCAAGTTTGGATTTAGCATTGTTGAAGATAAAGCAATTGGAAGTCCAGATGAAAGAGAAGCAAATTGAGGTAGAAAATATTACACAGGAGGTCCAACAAAATAAACAGATTTATGAGAATTTGAAAGTTGAGACCGATAAACGTGATAGAGATTATACAGAGTCACTTCTTGATTTAATGGATGATATTGCGAATCTTGGTCTCCAACAGGAAGAAAAGAATGAGATGATTCCAGAAAAGATTGATGAGCTTAATAATAGGAATGATTATATTAAGATTCAGTCACTACAACTAGAGTTGATTCAGTTGAGAGCAAATAAAGAACAGTTAGAGAAAGAGACATTAGTGGAGTTGACGGCTGAGAAAGAGAAGGTCGCTAAAATTGAAAATTTGCTAGCAGAAGAAAGCGACAAAGTTTTGGCTGTTAAGGAGTTAAATAAAAGGTTAAGTGAAACGATTTCACTTAAAGATAATGAAATTGCGGAAGCAAGGGAAAGAATATTTGGCTTACTAGATATGGTTTTGAAAAACAAAAGGTGCTCTTCTGTCAATGTTCACAATGATAGACAGAAAGTTGCGAAAAGTCAGCCCCATACACTTTTTGCTCAGAGAGATTTCATTCATGGTAAAGATAGATCTTATCGTGGGAAATACAACTTTCCTAGTTCTAATATTACTGATAGTTCCAGTAATAATTCTTGGCGTCAGAACAACAAAGATTCTTCTGTGACAACCAGTTCTGTTGGTCAGGAAAAGAAAGGTGATATATTTCAGGTCAAGACTCATAAGAGCAAATATTTGTCTACTATTGGAAATTCTCAGAAATTAATAGCGGGTGTTAAGGCTATTACTACTTGTTCCAAAGATGAAACCCATATGCGGAACAATAGAGATACTATTGTTTCTGGCAGTTATCAAACTCCGCACAGTCAGTTTGAAACAATTGGTAAATATATTCCCATAGGGGAAAAGAAAAACAGTTCTAAACAAGGCAACGGTAATAATAAGTATTTTGATCATAGAACAAATAATAAGCGCAATTGTGCTAATTTTGTTCAACATGAGCCCAAAGTCATTTATAATCAAAGTAAACAGAGTAAAAATAACAGTGGATGCTTGAATACTATTGCCTGCTCTGGTTGTTGTTGTGAATATAACACTTTGTTTCAGCGTAAGGCAGCGGCGACATTCAAGGTCGGTCATGTTGTCCCCAAGAATTCTATGATATCTACATGTGATAGAGAGAGCTAGTGACATCGTGAAGAGACCGGGTTTTTACACAAGCCGGTATTGGGTAATTGTAAATGTGATTTCTACGTTTTTCTCGTTAAATTTCACTATTGAGTAAAATGGAAATTTTCATTTGTATTTGTTGACAGAAGCTACGTTGCGATATGGGTCAAGGCTTCTGTGACATATTGACGGTTAGAAATGTGAGTCAACTTTCCGCTCGAGTAGTCAACCGAAACCTGTCAGCGTCAAACTAAAATCTGAGGTGTTGCTTTCTGAAGGTCAAGCATGTTTACAAGAGAGTGGGAGACTTCGCGTCTGATTTTTTTTTTTTTAATGTGAAGATAGTAAATATTTTTGTATTCTATATTATTACATGACATGTTGTTGTTTTGAAATAACATATAATTTTGTTGTAATGATTATTTCTATGCATCATTTGTTTGCCATAATTTTTTTTAATTGTTTTTATTTTTATGTCGGTAGTTTGATGTCATGGTTAATTAATATATAGAACATACAGAGAAGATGTGAATTATCTGTTATGTGGTGAAATGTAATTTTGAAAATAGCGTGCATGTATCATAAATGATCTTGTATTTGGATTTGTTAACTTTTTGTGAAACTTCGATTTTTCCAGAACTTGATTTTCTTGCCAGTCAGGCATGCAGATTATTTTCCTAGCAGATTATTTAAAAAAAAAAAAACTTATTTTTTTTTTGTAGATATTTTTATAGAACCTTTTTTATATTTCATATTAGCATCAAAGGGTAGATTTATTTATAATGTATATCTTATCGATTTGAGTAAGAGATAGAGTTATAGCTAAATAGCATTTTACTGAGCTGAACGTAATTGTCAGCAGAAAGAACTTAAAGAATAAATTAAATTTACATGTGTTGATTTAAAGGTTTCTTCGAGATAGGATTTTTGTTTTATATTTCACTCATTTTGTTAAAATATTGATTTCATTATTAGGCTTTACTTAAAGTATTACTGAATTACTTAAAAATTAAATACTGTTTTTATGTAACTTATCGAAAAAAAAAATATGTTTGTATGGTACTGTTGAAAAAATGATTTTTTTTTTTTTTTTGGCATTGTAATTTTTTTTTTTTGGGTGTGCCCAGCATTTGACTTCGTGATATCATTGATATGTAGTTTGATTAGTTCTTGTAAAAAGTTGTTTTTTATTATGATGTATTTTTTATTTTTAGCGCTTCATTGCGCGTTGGTAGTATTAGTTATAGTAATCGTTTACTTGATTCTATTTGTATACTTTGTCTTCTTTCAACACTTATACCTCTATTCTTTGTATTGTTGGAGTGGTTATGTGACTTGATATAACATATCTACTTTTGACAGGTGTATTTATTTTACATGTAATTGTCCAACTTAATTATGAGTATATGGTATTGTTGAGTTCTTACTTTCTTTTTTTTTTTTTTTTACAGATCATTCTTCTTTTGATTGATCTTGTGTTTTCTCTTTCGATTGGTTGTTTTCGGTTTGGTTTGTACTAAATATACGTAACTTAATTTTGGAACTGAAACTGATCATATTTGTATATTTAGCTAATTACTTTTTATACTTAGCTGATTATGCTGTATGCTTTAATTGCTACTTTACACTTTAATGCTGATATTTGTTGTAGATATAATTTTGATTTAAAATAAGATATTTTTGTAGACATACGTTAGAGCTTAATTGTCTTCTAAATTTTTCGTTTTTGGGAGTTAATTTTTTCAAAAAAAATGATAGAATCATTTTTTTTCCCGGAGCGGGTGGTAACTGTTGCAAGTGAAACTTATGGAAGGGGAAGTAATCTTTGGAATGGTGTTTTGAACATATTAAATTTCGAGTTGCAACGCTTGATTAAGCGGATACTTGTCTGACTTTAGGATAGAATTATCTTTTCCTATTTTTCGGGTGACAGAGTACAGATAAGCGTGTGAACGCTGTTTAATGTATTTATTCTGTACTGTTTTGAGTCATGTGAATAGCTCGCTAGTCGGCATGTGTTATCGAGAACGGTGTTCAAGACAACCGAATCTCGTGACGGGTTTTTTTGGCGGGACTAGTGTGTGATTTAGGGAGTTGTGTTTTGGGCGTGGACCGTGTAGGTCGAGTCCCAGTGTTTTTGGATAATGTATGCCTACGTAGGATTTGAGAAAATGTCGACTTATATATTTCGCTGTGTGTACAGCCTATGTGATACACTGCAGTGAAGATTTGTTTAGGCCATATGAACCTTATTATAGCTGCCGTGTGATGCAGGCTTTGCTATGTATTGAAGTACTTTTGTAGGCCATATTTTGAAGATTATTGAAGCTGCCGTATGATGCAGGCTTTGCTATGTATTGAAGTACTTTTGTAGGCCATATTGTGAAGATTAATGAAGCTGCCGGGTGATGCAGGCTTCGCTGTGTATTAAGGTACTTTTGTAGGCCATATTGTGAAGATTAATGAAGCTGCCGGGTGATGCAGGCTTCGCTGTGTATTAAGGTACTTTTGTAGGCCATATTGTGAAGATTAATGAAGCTGCCGGATGATGCAGGCTTTAGTGCGTGTTGAAGTACTATTTAGGCCAGGATGTGGACAGGCCGTATTATATATATTTAATGCCCGGGAAATTATGTTATAATGATTTCGTGTTGTGCTAGCGAATGCGAGTACATTTATGGCCAGTAATAACATTTATACTGAAACCACTCGGTTACAGTCTTGTTAATCTTTGGCCTTTGTTCCCTTCTCTGGTCTTGGTTAGAACAAGAATCATGTTCCTGCTCATTGTTAGAAGGAGCTTTTTCTTGTGCCTGAGCTTTTGAGTTGTTTTCAGTTGCTGTTTCGTCCAGACTAGGTCTAGTCGTTTGTGTCTTGGAGTTTTCGTTGGTTTGTGTCTCGGCTCTCGCAATTTGCGCCGTCTGAGTGATGTTTCGTTGGATTTGACACTCCTCTGCCACTTGGTGATTCTCCGTCATCGAGTTTCGGACAGCGTCTTCGATGTTTAGACCTGGCACGACGGGCGTGGATGTTGATGTTGTTTAGTATGGTGGTTGTGATTTCACTCGTAGTTTATCTCTTGCCTCCATCTGACATTTTAGCCTTCTCATCATAATTCTTGCAATTCCGGTAATGGCTTTCTCTCCTCTTGGGCCAAGAGCTGCATCCAATTTTGCGCGGCTGTCAATTGTTGCTACAGCCGTGGTGTCAGGAGCTGCATTGCTTGGCTTCTCAGGAGGTCTGGCCTCGACGCTAGTATTTGAGGCAGCTTTGCTCTCCGGTAATCTGTTCTTGTTCTGTGATGACTCTTCTTTGTTGTCAAGTGCTGGCGCGCTTTTATAAACTTTCATCTTTTTGGCTTGTGGCTTGGTACGAACCATTTTGTCTTCTACGTACGTCCTGAAAAGGACGTTGGTTTTAGTATATTGCTATCTGCGATCGTAGGGTGTCGGTAATATGTGGGCTGATGTAGAAGGCTGTATTTATTATTTATAGTCCAACAATGAGATCAGCTTGCTGGAGCTGCAGGTGCTAACTCTAGAGGATCTTAGATCTTTTACAAATGTTACAACATCAGATATTGTATTCTTGGTCATATTTTAACATTCACCACCACTCAAATATTGACATATAATATATTTAAATACTTGACTTTGTCCAGGTTTCCTAATAATGGCTTAAAGAAACTAAAAGAATCATGATTTTTGAAACAGTGTAAAATCAAATTTCGCTACGTTGATTAATTAAAATTATTTTTTTCTTTTAATTGTTGTTGTTGATCGGAATCGATGTCATTGTGCCCTGGGCAAACCCATTGGTGCTCAGTCTCCCTCAGAAAATGTCAAAGAGTGTGAATGCAGATTGTTCCTGTCGCGGGCTGATTGTATACACGCCGGGTGATTCCTCTCATATGTCCAACCCTGCTAGTTTTACATTTGATACCAAATTCCAACAATCTTAGCCTTGATGACAATCTTAGCCTTGATGACTTATCAATTGCAGTGTCATTCTCTAACAGGCGATCATTAATTTCCCTCAGTATCCTTCCGTTGTCCATATCAAATGCACATTCTATGGTTGTTCTTGAAGCTAGTCTGTCAGCTCCTTCATTGCCATGTAATTTAATTCATTTGTTATAATTCTTATAATTGATCACATGGTTTCGTATTTACTTATTGATATTTGCTACATTTATTATGGTCACATGGTTGCCATTTCAATGCTCGTTGACTGTTGTTGCAAAATATTTGTTTTTGTGATTCTGTCAGTGATTAAATTAGTGTTAGTCTAGAATATCTTTTAATTCCCGGTAAACATGTGGTCTGGAAGGAATCAGGTTTAGTGACAGCTTCTGTTTTAGCAGAAAGGCCACTTTAATAAGACCAGCAGGTATTACAGGGGGAAGATTGATCACAGGAATGTAGAAATTACTTTGATAGTATACATTTTCTTTTTTTTTCATCTACAGGTGGAATATTTTATCTGAAAAAGGGAGATCTGATCACAGTGTGTCTGAGTGACCCGGATGTGATACAGTACAAGAAGGAATCTACAAATCTGGGCTTGTTCATGTTGAAAAGTGGGTCAAGCCAGGAAACATAATTGTTCCAGAAAATAACCCCTAGCCATGAGATGAGGCTGTAGAAAATAACCATTGTCCATGACATGACACTGTATTGAGGTTACCATTATCTTGACATTAAGTGTGATATTGCTTACAGTTTTGTATGTATTAGGTTATTTTCATAATTTCTCCTTTCCATTTTGCACCCTGTGATCTTTCCATGGTTTCTTTTTTTCCGCTTGTTATACTGTCACTATGTGTTGGGCCTTCTTTTATTTCTTCTACTAGTTATACTGTCACTATGTGTTGGGGCTTCTTTTATTTCTTCTACTAGGTATACTGTCACTATGTGTTGTGGCTTCTTTTATTTCTTCTACTAGTTATACTGTCACTATGTGTTGTGGCTTCTTTTATTTCTTCTACTAGTTATACTGTCACTATGTGTTGGGCCTTCTTTTATTTCTTCCTACTAGTTATTACTATGTCATTTCTTTTCTACTATGTGTTGGGGCTTCTTTTATTTCTTCTACTAGGTATACTGTCACTATGTGTTGTGGCTTCTTTTATTTCTTCTACTAGTTATACTGTCACTATGTGTTGTGGCTTCTTTTATTTCTTCTACTAGTTATACTGTCACTATGTGTTGTGGCTTCTTTTATTTCTTCTACTAGTTATACTGTCACTATGTGTTGGGCCTTCTTTTATTTCTTCTACTAGTTATACTGTCACTATGTGTTGGGGCTTCTTTTATTTCTTCTACTAGTTATACTGTCACTATGTGTTGTGGCTTCTTTTATTTCTTCTACTAGTTATACTGTCACTATGTGTTGTGGCTTCTTTTATTTCTTCTACTAGTTATACTGTCACTATGTGTTGGGGCTTCTTTTATTTCTTCTACTAGTTTATACTGTCACTATGTGTTGTGGCTTCTTTTATTTCTTCTACTAGTTTATACTGTCACTATGTGTTGGGGCTTCTTTTATTTCTTCTACTAGTTTATACTGTCACTATGTGTTGGGGCTTCTTTTATTTCTTCTACTAGTTATACTGTCACTATGTGTTGGGCCTTCTTTTATTTCTTCTACTAGTTATACTGTCACTATGTGTTGTGGCTTCTTTTATTTCTTCTACTAGTTATACTGTCACTATGTGTTGGGACTTCTTTTATTTCTTCTTCACTGTTGATTCCATAAAGAAAAAAGATGACATTGTGATGCTAACTGATAACTCTTTCAGAGTGTGTAAAAATTGACCGTAAAAAACTTTGTCAACTACAAAATCTTCCTACCTTGTGATACATGAAGAATTAAGACTTAGCTTTCTGCATTTGCTTTAAGTTAATGACGATGATTTTATGAAAAAAAAGTTATTGACCAAACATTAATTTCCTTTAAAAAAAATAATAAATAATCAAAATGAAAATTCTTGAAAACATGCGAATTTGCCAGATTGGAAATATTTCCAGCCCAGATTAACTTTTTTTTTTTTTTTTTTTTAAAGTTTTGCCTCGTTTTGGCGAGGCACATCCCGTTCAACCTAGTCGGTTATATTAGGGTGCATGTCCAAATATAAAAGACATTTAGGTCTGGGTATATCGTTATTAAAACTAGCCCAGATTAAGGGAGCCAATGTAAGAGTTAACAAACTGCAAACAAACATAATGAGAAAGTAAGTTATTTATGTAAGCACTAGATTCTTACTAGATTGGGCTGGATGGGCAGCAACCATTGGAACAAAAGTGAGAAAGTGCAGATGTCAAGAAAATCAGTTGTCTTATCCATATTTTTTACAAGAGAAGGTGACACAACAGATGCTGTTTCCCCCTAATGCACATATATGTTGCTTCGGTTTTGATGTGCACAGTGTATCACGTACAACTTTTCAAATTATGAGCTAGTTCAAAGTTAAAATATCATTTCCAAGTTTTGTTCTACATTACCTTGCTATTACAAAAAAATTGTGGCACCCAGTTCTCACAACATTGTTGGCTTTCATGAGTATAATTATTTAATTATGAATGTCCTTTTTTAATTGACAGAGAAAATATCCTATTCAACCTGTGTAATATTACATATTATATTCAGTTGTGATTTGGAATATTCTGATGGCCTGGATGTTCTGACCCATAATGATAACCAAAAAGCTTGATGAGAGATCTGAGCAATTGATCTTAAAATACACAGGGAAAAGATGAAGATTGTGAGACGAAATGCAGCAAATGATAGCAGGACTGCAGTTGAAAAAACACCCTACATGACGTAGAATGAGAGGCGTCCTTGACGTATTTGACCCCTGGTGCAGATCCTATCTTTGACCCCCAGTGTAGATCCTATCTTCGACACTCTCGGCACATTTGACACTCGGGGCAGATCCTAACTGTGACACCCAGGGCAGATCTATCTGATAACCGCAGCAGATCCTATCTTTGACACCTGTCCCCCACCCCTCATAAAGAAACACACTTGCAAGTATATCTTTAAAAATTAGTCCTATCATAAAAGTGTCCAATGATCCCCCTTCCAGGCTGTCAACTGAGGTAGGCTGCCTCCCTCGCCCCCTTAGTACGCCAGTGTATAGAATCACTCCTACCTTGGCATCAACATAGACAGAGGTGGAGGGACAGAATGTGAAATTAAAATAAGAATACTTAGAGGAAATTTCATTGTATTTGGAAAATATATGGAGATCAAATGAAATCAAGTCAAACACAAAAATCAGAATCTTCAACTTAGATGTCAAGTCAATGTTATTGTATGACTGTGAAACATGGAGAAAGGTGACAACCAAGAAGTTATAGACTTTTATAAACGAGTACTTACCTGGAGTAGAAGGATTGAAACTGTACGACAAGATCACTTATGTGGAACTGATGACAAGATCACTCACGTGGAACTGATGACAAGATCACTCATGTGGAACTGATGACAAGATCACTCATGTGGAACTGATGTACGTAAGATCACTCACGCTGGAATTCTGGATGGACAAAGAACTCACTCTCATGTTGGGTGTAACAGTTTGACAAGATATATCCTCATGTGATTAATCTGATGACCAAGAATCACTCAAATGAGGAACTGATGACATGTATCACTAATAGTGGAACTGATGATCAAGGATCACTCATGTGGAAACTGAATGCACTAATGATCAACTCGAATGTGGAACTGATGACAATATCTCCACTAATGATGGATTGCTGATGATAAGATCAATAAATGTGGAACTCGATGACATGATCACCTCATGTGGAACTGTATGAACATGATCAAATCCTCTGTGGACTAACATTATTACAAGATCATATCATGCGGAACAAGATGAACGAGAACCAGACACACAAGTTTCCAGTAATAAGCAAGAGTTGAGAAGAAGATGTTAGAGATTAGAAAATGTAACACACGAAACTGAGGAACACTCCCGTTGATAGCAATTACCTAGCTTCAGTCCATATGTTCTGGAACTCGCCAGGCCAAGAGAGGCAGACAAAAATGGACACTATGAAGTAAGATTTTTTTAAAGTTTAAATATGTTTGGCTCGCTTTTCCTTTGTTTAGCTACGCACGACCACTTATCAAACAACATTTTTACCAACATACATTGGAACTATTGGTTATATCAGGACGTTTGTTTTTTTCATCTTTGAGGTGTGCGTTTTGCTATTTTCCTTGATGTTGTGTTTGTTATACTCGTTTATGTACTGCAATTTTATTCATATCACCATTGGGCTTTTCCGATGTTTGTGGTTTATAGTTCAGCTTGTTGTGTTGGTTCAGTTGCAATTACTTATGAATCAATATCTGCACAGTTTGATTGGTTTTAGTGGTTTTTATCTAATTATTGTCCTTTTCTCCACTAGGTTGTATGATGTTACTTTCTGATGGATATTAGATTATTTCACTTCTTAGTATAACGTTGTAAGATTACTTATGAGGATTACACATTCAGATGTATATGCTATGTTTATTTTGTCCACTTTCCTCCTGTTGTTCTTTTTAGACTTGTTGCTTTTGTTTTTGTCGATTTACCAGTTCTATACTAATTTTTGTACTGCTTCATGTGTGGGACCTATTGTACTCCCAATAAGATTTTCTACATTTAGTTATATTTGTTGTACTTTCATTACCAATATAATCATTTTAGATTTTTGTCTGCTGTTGGTCAGTACCTCCTTGCATTTCCAGCAAGAACGTGTTTAAATTGGTATTAGTATCACAATAAGAATCATAGTTTCCATCAACATTCATAACAAAGAATTGGTAATGAATGTATGTGAATCTGATGGAGACAAAAGTAAAAAGTGGCATAACTGGCTCCTAAGCAAATAAAATCCTGCAGCACAAAAGGACTCGTGCTTTCCTCAAACTAGCAGCAGTTTTTTTTTCTATAGGGCAGTTTGTTTCACATCACGATGGAAAGTGGGTCTAATTCCCAATGGTCACACACATTACTTTGAGTCACCTTTGTTTAACAATGTGCTGAGTGAGAGAGTAACTGCCATATTTCTGTGTTGTCAGTAGACGCCTGCTAACTTTACACGAGTACACTTTTTTCCTTGGCGGGACCTATTTCCACGGATACAACTATTTCCATATGTGGAACTATTTCCCACGGACAATTAATATTCTCCTTTCAATGAAGCTAATGTTTTATATTTCAAGCTTTTATTCAGACAATCTCTGTCTACTAATATTATTTTTCATAGTGGGCATTATTTTTGTATTGCTTATATTTTGTTTGTTGACATCAAACCTAAAATATTAAATTGACTGCCCCCCTAAATTAAATTTTGAGGTAATTTACAACTCCTTGTATTTATTAAAAAGCATTTTACAGAGTAAATTCTTGAGTGTATTCTTGTGCTTGGAGGCATCAAACAACTGCCAGTCTTTTTGTGGTTTTTACGTAAGCCTAAGCACCCAGGGCCATTGTGGTGTGCTACCATATACCATTTACGTACTATCATATAGTAATCCAGTGAATAATACACAATTATCACCAATTTATTGAGTAGTGACAAGATAATTGAAACAGGGACAAGACACATATGAATGCACGCTATTTGCTGCTCTGATATCCCAGAGAAATAAATATTGAGACTTAACTAATAAGAAAGAAATTGTAAAGGGTGGCACTCCAAATGTCCTGTTCACGTTATCGTGTTACCTTTTCAGATACAGGATATAGTTAACACTAAGTAAGTCTGGGTAGATAATATGAAATTTTAATTGATTGTAATCGTTAAAAAACAAACCACAATCTTTTATGCATCATGTGACCATTTATTAATCACTAAAGTGTTGGTTTGGAGTACTTTCACTTACCCACCATACATCAAATAATTCCTGTTGCTTCAATGTCTAGTCCGATATTTTATGGAGCATCACCTTTCAGTTTTGCTAAACGGAACTCACATAGGCTTCCCTTTGTAACAGTTTGGTTGTCTGGTGTCCCCCTTTCAAGACACGAAAGGTTAATAAATAAATATTGGAATGACCTTGAACAAATGACTACAGGCCAGGAAGGCCTCAGCATGAATTTGTTGGAAGTCAGTTCATCTGACAAACCTGAATGGATCCATTAATTTTTCCCAGTGATGCTGTTTTGTTTATGTGCAGAATCCACACTCTACACTCTACACATTGCTTAGAGATGAATTGAAAATGTCTAATGTTTAATGTAATGGGTTGTTTGTTTTTTAAATGATAAAACTTGTTATACCTTCTATTTGAATACCTTTATTATTTTAGCTGGCTGTATGTGGTTTATATTTGACTTGGTAATTTTCATTTTAAAAAAGATTATTTTAAATAT